>JAODJU010000040.1:710399-726992 GCA_026776725.1 Gnathonemus echidnorhynchus | reverse complement strand
ATGTCGGTGTATTTGATAAAGTCAGCGTCACGATTGTGAGTTTAAAAAGGGAAACCACAGTAGCAATGACTTGCCACCGAGTGCCGTCCGTTTACAAAACCGAGCAGAAACGTGCGTACGCCATGTCTGAAGCTGCCGTGAGAATATGTGTAGCGGTATGCCAAGTTTTGTTTTTATACATCTCGATGTGAGCGTGGAAACGGCCGTACGCAACATTTTCGTGCGTACGCACTGTTTATACATGAGGCCCCTGGTGTTCCCTGTCTTGCTATGTCTTGCTATAAGAGCCAAGCGGCTGGACCAGGCCAAGGGGACGCCCACATAACACCTAGCTGCGACAGATGGATGGCCATTTCTGGAGGGTGGGACTGGACCATGTGTCTGCCTTGTCATGTGGAGGGTGCGGCAACGTGCTGCATCAGCACATGCTCCCCAACCTGACCTGACCACATAATGCATTGGATTCAGGTGTGCCTTGACCTGGACTGGTGACTCCTAGCCACCCTGTGCAACAAGACACTTTCAGTCTGTGCTACATTAATACCCAAAGGATGTCAATAGGTGCCACAGGACTGAGGCAGAGAAGCCCCTCTTCCAAAGTCCGTGTGTTCATTGTTTGCTTACGTGCTGTTTTCTTTCTCTTGTGAACAAAGAGGTGATTCTTTTCCCTTTTTGTCCCAGACATTGCTGACATGTTTTAAGCCCTGACTCACTGCACTACTCTGCTGTCATGCTGGCTGACTACCAGTTGCAACCCTCATAACATGAAATGACATGAATAGCTTCCCGGGACAATCGGGACAAGAATAAATCCCTCAGTCCAGTCCTCTTCCCTACTCTCCCCAGCTACATCACACATCCTCACACAGTGACACACAAACCTTCAAACCGGTGTGAAGAAAGAACTTCCATTTTCTGGCCATTTCGCTCCTTCGCTGCTATTTCAGATGCAGGGTAGTTTTAGGTAATATTGCTATTAGAAAAAAGACTTCCATGGCAGCTGTAGACAGATGAACACTTCGGGGTATGAGTTCAGGCCCTGAACCACTAATCTTTTAGATTCACATCTCCATACTACATGAATTCCCCAGTTCCTAAGGGAAGGAATTTCCCATGTGTTCCAGTGATTGATGATGACTGTGGACCAACCTTGGTTAACCTAGGCTAATGGTGGCTAACTCTGGCTTGTGGTACATTCTTTAGGGGACAGTGAATGGCTGAATGCTACCTGTGTAACCAGCACAGAGTGCAAAGACATTACACTGCTCTATTTAGGACGATAGGTAGAAGCATTAGTCTGGGAAGGAAAAAACAGCACTATGTGTTAATATGAGCACACAAAGAATGCACAGGCTGATGGGCGTCTTGAACAAACAAAATGAGCCATGAATGAAGTTGATAGGTAGAGAGGTAGAGAGACAGAAAGGAACAAAGCCTCCCCAGACAGCGAGCTCATTCTGGCGTCCTGGTAGTTCCTGTACACTTCAAAGAGCCATGATAAAAATTGCATGCCCTTTGGGAATTCTAAATTATTCCATTTCTTCCCACAGCCTCAAAACAACACTTCAGAAGAAACTATTCAATGATACAGTGGACCTGTCTGGAATCCCGCTGTCCACCAGGGACGTCCACCGGGTGGCGTATTACCTTCAGAATAATGGCGATGTGGTGGCTTCAGTGGACCTGAGCTTTACTGAGCTCCACGATGACAACCTGCGTCTCCTGCTGCCATACTTGGGTGCTATGCCCAAGCTAGCCACACTGGCGCTCAATGGCAACCGACTCACCTTCGCCATTGTCAAGGACCTCTCAGAGGCCATGAAGGACCCTAAGAGGTTCTCCAGCCTAGCCTGGATCGACCTGGGTAACAACGTGGACATCTTCACTATGCCGCAGCCACTGCTGGTAGCACTGCGTCGGCGATGCAGCCTGAAGAGCAGCCTACCCACCATCTACGAGTACACGGAAGGGCAACCCTACAGCTACCACATGGAGACCTCTATCGAGGAGGCCAGCCACTGTGAAGAGGAGGAGGATGATGAGGAAGATGAGGGTGAGGAGGAGGAACTTGAGGACAAGCTAGAGCTGGAACCCTGGGGCATTGGCCAGAAGAAGGTGTCCCAGAACTTCTCACTGCACTATTGCGAGAGGTGATTCCCTAACTAGCAGTACCTCCCAGACGCTGGGCCTGACTTCAGTATCAAAGGCCTTCCCTTTGTTTCTGTTACCATGACAACAGGCCCCTCCTTTCCTCAAACTTCCACAAATTCCCACACCATGAGTCCAGTACTTATATTGGCAAGTGTGAGCCGTACATGCAGAGGATGTCCCCTCTTTGGGGTTCCACATTAGCCAGGTAACGCACCTCTGGAAATCCCAACTCAGAGTGTGCTGAGCCCTACGCTTGCCACTGACTTACTCTGGTGATTGATGGTGTTCCTGGTAACCAGCTGGGATTTCAATAGGAGCAGGGTGGGAAGAAGAAGAGTGGATCCCGATCGAGGTCCTCAACTAGAGCAACTTGGAGATGAGAAGACTGAGGCCCACATGGTGTTGGCTGTACCTGCCACTGGTACTGAAGCCATAGACCGGACGGCGTTTTCGTCACACATTCGCTTGTGAATTCCTGTGCATTGTTTGTGGTGAAGAGAATGATGGCACAGCCAAACGGAACTTTCATATTGTCTGGATTCAGTTTGTTGAACTGGGACAAACTGCAACTTTGGTGGTTTAGTTAAATTGACTAATGCTAAAATATTTATCGTGTTTTTTTGTTGGTACTTTCAATATTTATCCAAATGTGTTGCACCTAATATTGAATGGCTTGGAAGCCGTAATTAAGGGCACATGTTTAAGTAGTTTGTTAGATACTGATATTCCATTGTGTATTTACAGGAAGGATGTTTGCATAATTAACTAAAATTAACTGATGATAATGTGGAGAGAGATCAAATTTGGCTGTTGATCATAATGGAAGCAAGTCACATATCCTCCTGTACAGGTCATAATATTATGGGCCTGAAGGAGAAAAAACTATCCTCTCTATTAAACAAAAAAATCTCTCAGAAAAACGACTTTGCAATCTATACTGAACAAAGTCCACCAAAGGGATCACCTCCTGATTGGATGAGGCCATCCCATTAGTAGATCCATTAGCAGTGAGATCGCCAGGCTAGAGGTTGATTGGGGCTTCAGCAGACATCGCAGAGAGGTTCTTAAAGAGAGAACTTCCTCTGCGCCACACTTCTTTTATGACAATGTGACTGAGGTCCTGAGAAGAAGAAAACTAAATATCCCCAGTGTCCAAGGCCAGAAAGAGTATTGAAGATCCCCCGTCCAAGCCAGACCTCTGACCAAACTGGACTGCTACCCAAAACAGACCAAAATGTTGACAAAACCACTTGCTGGAAAGAGGGCTGCAGCAAAGGGTTTTCTGTTTCTTGGTTCAGCTGTGTAAATCTTAGAGACACTTGGTTACCATCATTGTAGCTGATTACAGGCCACCAAAACTCCTGCTCACTGTCACAACGTATGTAGCATCATACCAATATCATGTACGAGCAAAAGTATCAACGGATGTCAATCCTGGCTTCTAACTTCATCCTTTTGGGTATAACCGTGTGCTGAAACGTGTCAGTGGCTAACCTGTCAGCTTAAAACTATCTGCTTCTTTGTTCAGCAAAACAACACATCAGCGAAGTGACTTGACTGTTAAATATCCTCGAGTGGAGCCATGTAGCCGACCTGGCTGGCAGAGTGAGGGGGCTGGAAGACGAGCAGTCGGACTGGCAGCTTTAAAGCTCCCCGTGGACCGTTCCTAACACCTACCGTACATTTTTAAGAGCAAGTGTGCAAACAGCCCATGAAAGCTGTCCTGGTGCATATCTATCCTTTTAGCATCGTTAGTATTTTCATTTTCAATCAGATTATATTTACAAGTAAAAAAAATACAAATACATCTTACACTGCTGTCCTTATGTATGCTTTACTCACCCTTTGAAGCCACCAAAGTGAGTGTCTTAGATTGAAGAACTGCGTCGGTTATGTGACTTTTGGAATCAGCAATATAGGTGATTTCACTTGTATGATCTTGTATTACGGTCAAATCTTCAGTCATGTCATGTGGTGCTATGTCCTTTGTGTGTGTGTGTGCGTTTCTATCAGTCTTTGATCAGAGCTTCGATGGCACTTCGGTGTAAAATGGTGTGCAGCGTCCGGGATCAGATCTACCATCTGTGTGCATCAGTAAAATCAGCCAAGCAGCTTGTTGTGATGCACAGCGCTGATGTGCTAGAACATTGTGTGATTTCAGTGTCTGGTCCGTTTGAGGTGTTACAAACTAAGCCTCACTTCTGCTGCTACAGTAAGCTAACTTTTTCCAACAAAACACAAATAAAATCTCAAAATATTACAATGTATACAATGTATGGCTAGTATAGTCATAAATGCACACATCACAAATGTGAAACCCTTTGCTTACATTCTGATTAAATATTCTGTTACAGATTAGTTGGCTGTAAACTGAAGGTTGCTCTTTCTGGAAATAAATGTGTCCAAAATGCATCTTACTCCCCTTAAATCTGCACATGAGCCAGGCGCTTCCACACACACCCTGGTGCACTGCAAATCCACTGCACACCTGGTGCACTGCAAATCCAAACGGTGTTTCACAGGTTATTCAATAATAAAAGAAAGTGAATCACTACCTTGGTGTTTCTGGTTTGCTTTGGCCGTTATATTAAAAAAAAGAAAGAATAGAAAAACAAATATGAGAGCTGAGAGTGTCTGCAGAGCGACCTGTAAATATGAGAGCAGCTTGCACTTCCTGCAGTACATTATGTTGTGGGGGTGGACAGTCAGGGAGTGACTGATGAGCCCCCAGTCCTCTGTGCAGGATGGAAGGAAGCCTAGCTCCCCCCCCCCTCCCCCACCCTGGCAGTGAACTGGGTTGGGTAGCAAACAGCTGACATCAGTTCCAGGGAAAGCCATGATATTTCTGCATGATTGTATGCAGTAATGTGCTGCATATATATATATATATATATATATCGCATTTACTTGCTTGCATGTATAGTTACAGCATGTGATACACGGTGTATTTTTCTGCATCCTAGGACTGAATTATTCTGTGAGGGAGACACATCTGAGGTGAAAACACTCCAAACAGACAAGGGCTCGCATTTCGAGGCATCGAGCTTGGATTATTTTTTCATTGGCATCTCAATGGCAGGAGGCTTCCACCGACAGCAGGGACGGAAGGACACCACTGAGTGCGTGTGTGACTGGTATCACTGGGGAACCCGCCAACCAGCTCAGAGGAGACGAGAACACAGAGCTGATTCTGAAGAACACCAGTTGTGAGGATGTACGGTCCATCAAACTAAGGAATTCTCACCCTTCTACACAATGGTACAACTACACCTTTCACCAGATCCTTATAAGTCAAGGTCTGAAATCCATTCTGGGACCACAGGGTAACGCCACATTGACATCGATTAGCTCTGTTTAGCTCAGGAACCAGCCATTCTGTAGCCCGTGAGCAGACCAGTAAAGTCCACCTTTAGGTATCATAACTTGCTATATCTACTGCTCTTTTTATAACCCAGCTTTCACAGACATACCAGTCCTTGTTCATATGTGTGTGTTTGTTTGTCAGTCAGTCCATCCTTATATCTGTCCAGTGTCTCTCCTTTGCTGCTGGATGGTCCATTGGTATCTCTGCATTCCTGCCAGTCTCTGCCCACACTTCCCACAGTAATGCCTAGGTCACTGCATCATAAGGGGGCATAGTGCCCATCCCCCCCCCCAACCCCCACACACATTGCCACAGCCCTCAGGGTTCCCATGGGAAGAGATGGAAATGTGGCATTTCTGTCAGGTTCCAGAGAAAAGGCCACAGCATAATGTCAGCAGTGGCTGGGCTGCCAAACTCCACCCATCAAGCAGCAGGTGACTAGTGGGGGGGGGGGGGGGACAGCAGAAGCCAGCTTTCATCCAGTTCCCAGCACTATTCACCTGAAACACTAGTTAATGAGAATTGTACGTTTCAGCCTTGAAGTAAAAAAAAAGACCTCATGCAATAGTTATGCTTATAACCAAGTGTCTCATCAGATTATCCAGACCGGTCAGTGGAAAACTGTCTCTATACAAATCAAAAATCTAAACGCTGTTTATCTGTATTATTGTCATGGTGCTTTTCCACAGGCATACAGGAACCAGGCCGACCCCAGGTGTACTGTATAAAGAGGGCCATGTCAGCGCAGGTACGGCTTGTATAATTTACAACGGAAAAAACATCTCTTCACGGTTCGAGTTGGGTATGGCTCAGTTCTTGGTGGCAATGGAGAAGCGGCATTGGAGCCTCCCAGGCATGATGGACAGGCCAGTGCTCCAGTGACCCTGCTAGCACTGTCATGCCTAAAGCATCCAGTTATGGTTCTCAGAATCCATGGGGTCCAGGTTGCCCAGACAACCAGGGCATCTTCCATAGCCACTGGCTCCTCTAGACAGTCAAAAGTCAAAGCGTCACACCACAAGCTTTCCTAAAGAGTAGAAATGGGGGCTTTTGTCCTCAACACCAGGTAAAAATGCAGAAAGTGCAGCCATGCAGTAAACAGATGGCGGGAGGATTCTGGGCCCCACACTCTGCTGTGCTTTATGGGGGAGCGGACTGCACTGAGGGGGCTACAGTCCGATAGAGGTGCAATGTTGCTCATCCATGAGATGAAATGGTAGTCTATTGATCCCAGAAGAAAATCAAGAACAGAAACAGAACATGCAGTGCGAATGTCCGCAGATTCACTTTGTACTTCTAGAACAATTCTATTCCACTCATATTTCTTGGTAGCTCAGATGTGAGATGAAGCTGCAAATACTGAAAAGAGCAGCAAATACGTCGCATATATAAGCTACTCAGAAGCTGTCCTGTCAGGAATCTACATTTCTGTCAATTTCCATACACTTATATTTTGTGGTTCCTTCATAGGCTTTCCCAGAAGGGGGTTCCATAGCCAAAGGACTGGAGTTCTCTCTGTTAAAGAATTGCACCATCTAGTGGTTTTAGAGAAAAGTGAGAGCCTATGGAAATGGACCATTGTGTGTTCTCTTTGCTATATGGCTATATGGCTCTCAATAGTCATTATAAATACTTCTGCTTCACAAGATGAACAGAACCAGGATTGTCAAGTGAAAGTACAGGCTCTGGTTGAGGACGGCTGCAGATTCAGAGAGCTGGGACCAACCAACTACTGCACTCACTCAACCATCAAAATATCCCCCTAGGCAGATACATACAATGAAAGACAGCAACATGTGACCACAAAGCAACTTGTAAAAGCTTAAGCATTCCAGGACCACTGAAGAACAAAAACAACCAAAATCAACATGGGTTCCCTGGCCTCACTCCCCAGGGCCCCACAGTAGAGCAGTAGTATAGAAGATGCATGGGCGTAAATTACAGGGGGGGGGGTTGTAGCCCTCCCAGTAAATCAAAACCAGCTAATACAACCCCCCCAATAATCATGTTTCCCCCGTAATGGGTGGAGAACTCAACCCCCAATGTTCCAGCCAAAGTTACGCCCTTGAGAGGATGGGTGGATGGATGGATGGATGGATGGATGAAAACCAAAATGCTTTTCAATTTTCTATGAAAAGGGTAAAGAAGGCTTTTCTTTGCCTGTAGTGTGGGAGCAAATGTGATGAACTGGCATCCTGTCCCGAGAGCTCGCTGCCCTGTGCTACCCTGTGCTGTCCTGTGCTTCCTGGGATAGGCTCCAGATCCCATCTATAACACTGGATAATCAGCAGTAAGATGGACAGATAGACCATCGGGTTCTGTGAATCCAAATGCTTGAGATGGAAGTAGTTGTGGTGAGTATGTGATTAAATACAATAACAACCAAAAACAGCAAGCAATTCACATCTTGGTGAACGAGGCATAACCGTGTTTGTAAAATGTGCTTTTTGGCCCCCAATATGCTACTATTTTCACACAGTCTGCAAAAAATATTAAGCGGCATGACACCGGCAGTGTGTAGCTGTTAGAAGACCAACCTCCATCAATACCGCCTTATGTTTGGCAAAGCCTGGATTTTGCAGTCAAATATAAAAACATATAAAACTGAATGAAATTCTCTTCTTTGGTCCACAGCCCCCTTAAAATCTCTCTAAATGCATTGTGTGTTTATCTCAGCAACATCAAACAACTGAACAGTGCCACACAACTGTTGAAAACTCGGGAACTCTCATATGACACCAAATCATTTTTTCACAGCAGATAACATCAGTGCCCCCTGAAGCATAACTCACAGATTCCCAAACCTCATAATACTGTCAACAAAGTTGTTGTTCCAGTCTAGCCTGCACTACTGTATTTGATGAATTAACATGAGATCAGTTTGTAACCAAGACTTAATTTGTGGTTAATTAATACATAAGTAATAGTATAATACTATATTATTTGTGTCCGGTCAAGTAAAGTGTTACAGAAATGATGTGGGATTTAAGAATAAAACAGGATATAGGCAACATATGATTTTTGTCCACAAAAAAAAATTACACATCTTATAAAAGTAAGTTTTTAACCGAAGTATTCTTCACAGCCTACCTATGACACATATTCTAAACCTTATGCCGACAATAAGGCAAACCAAGCTCCCATGAATCTTTATATATAAATTTTCCAGAATCATTCAATGGTCTGGGTGTTTTTGATCCTGACATACCATCAACATTCTAGGGCGAGTTGTCTTTGGTCTCTTCATTATACCCGTTCATCAAAGGACAAGCAGAAAATGTTTTGACCAGTGGAACCTTCTGTCATAGACCAGGGCGGTTTTGGGGCGACGGTCTGGCATGGTGCAGGCTGGGAAGGAGATGGACGACCCAATTGCAGCTCACAGGACAAAACGGGGTTTATTAACTAAAACGGAAAACACTAGGAACACTACAAAAAACAAAAAGGACCACGTGGGGTCAAAAGCAAAAGGGGATAAACAAAGACTAATTAGAAATGGGTCTGGGCAACATCATACAATGAACCACTAAGGGACTGAATTTAGGCAGGAACTTAATTACTAAGGGGTAACAAGACTAACTCAGGGCAGGTGAGGCTAATTAACGAGGGTTGGGAAAACAGGTCACAGATTAAACTAATAATTAAATCAAGGGCCTGGGAGGGGAAATCTAAGACACTGACAGAAACAAAGAAACAAAATCTAACACGGGGAATGAGAAAGACGGGTAAAACACGGGGGAATGAGAAAGACGGGTAAAACACGGGGGAATGAGAAAGACGGGTAAAACACAACCAAAGCATAAAGCAAGAAACCAAAACAGAAAACAAACCACAAAATCACAGTAACTAGAAAACCTGATGAAACCAATGAAACACAAGGGAACAAAATACACAAAACTACAAAACCAGAGGAGGTGGGATTCAAACATGCGACAAAGGGATTTACAGGCAGCCGCACGCTCAACACGTTGAGCCATGCGGCCAACAGGGAGCAAGGAGAAACACAAAGGGTGACAGGAGGGACAGGGTGGCCAGCAACACCTGCTGGCCAAACGGGGAAGGAACAGACAGGGAACAACAGGAGCTGACCCTGACACCTTCACACAACCAGAAGTTGGTCAACTGATCTTACAATTACAAGAAACATTGCGTACTTTCGTTTGGTCAACCCTGCAACAGCAAAGAGAGTAACTGTCCCGGATATTAATTAGCGGTGCTTAAAAAATGTCCCTATTAGAGCGATGATGAACTTTATCACAAAGTTAGTCGTTGTGTATCTGAAATGTGTCACCCCCAGGCGCAACTCATGAAGCTTGTTATACATGCATCGTGAGAGACAGAAAAGCCCACCAACATAGCCTGACCTGAGAAATACCAATCATTTCAATGGGGGTATTAACTTTATTACTTAACACGTCATTTGGTTGCAGTCTTGTGCACAAGTTCAGCCAATTTTCACAGTATATCCAGATACCCCCCGACCCCCCCCTGTGAGGTCAAGGTCCCCCACCTACTGCAAATCTCACATGCATGCAAAACAAGTTTAAGGTGCCAATATCATGCACGTTAGATAAACTGATAACCTGCTTTTTTTCATGTCTCTAATTCTTATGTATCCAATCTCATTATGGTGACAGTCATAACACACACAGTATTTGGTACTATACCTAAAACATTTTTTAAATGTAATATTTTGTAATGTTTGTAGTGAACCTATGTTGTGAGGCATGTATTTAACGGAAAAAACATGCTTGTGGAATTTGTAAACTAATGCAATGCATGATGGGTACTATGGAGGCTAGTTAAATTTCATTATCCGCAGCTGCTGCAACTTTCATTTTAAGTTTTATTTTGAAAACTACAAATAAAATTAGCAGCACTACACACTTTAAGCATTAAAATAATAACAATGCTGCCAGCAAAATAAAACAATAACCAAAGGTTTTTTAAAAAAACTTTTTACAATCATAATAAAACAAACACCATGTATTCCGCAATCATTAACTCTGGTTTGTTCCTGCCTCTATATTTCAGTCTAAAAACTGGCTATTCTAAGACAGTGGAAACCGCTTATAGCGAGCACGTCCGTCTGGGTGAATCTGGTCACTATAAGCAGATGATAATTATAACCGATTTCTTTGTCTCAGGCAGATTTCCATATAATTTGCATTTGCATATTTATTACAAGAATATAAGTATCGTGGACAGCATCAATATTTACCGGATTTTATTGACTCTTTTAAAATACACTAGAGCTATTTAAAATGGTTTTCAAAATACAGTACTATACAAATTAAATCACTGAATTATATAACTCAAATACGTTATAATACAGAACTGTATATAAAATATAGCTTATTGTAGTTTCACTGCTTGTTTTTGTTAGTTTATCATAAGCTTTGATGAGTCTACATTGATTGTGTTTTCTGTGCAGGCAGCATTAGCCTCAGGTAGCCTAGCTTGCCAGTAGGGCGATCAAAGTAAAGTTAAAAAAGAATTACCGTACTACCGCAGTTTAATTTTTCCATATGTTTCCATGTATAGAAAACCCCAAAATTAAAACTGTAAGCAGACTACTTTACTACTATAAGCAAATTATTTAAACAGTACTCGTACAGGAACGATTCTGTCCCAAGCTTTTTGATCCATATAAGCGGTTGATCACTTAATAACCGTGATCACTATAAGCTGTTTCCCCTATGAAATAACACATAGCCCAAAATTACAACTTTATTCTCTCTCAATGTGGCCCTAACACTCTGTCGTAGGAAAATCCATACAGATAAAGGAAATAAACTGGATTCAGTTTCCATTATTGACAATCTATTATTGACAAGCTATTACCAAGTTAGTCAGACACACTGTAACATTCTCCCCCATTCTGAAGTCCCTACATCATAAATAGAGCTAAAAGTTAACTTACCTTGCATTCGATATAAAGTAGAGAGTGGTGGTCATGAAGATGACTTGTATGACTGTAGCACCGCTTTGCAGATATTTTCTTTCTGAGTGTTTTGCAGATGATCAGTTTACCTTCTTCAGTCCTATAAATGCCAAAACAGGACCACACCTCTGACCTTGTCCTCTTGATGGTTGAAATTTTTCTCGAGTGCTGTCACTGCCTTCCGCAATGATTTAAACACAAAACAAACGGAGATGTATACAGCTGCAGTTACCCTTCTCAGACCATGCTGCTCTCATGAAATTGATAAATAGCATGGGTCAACCCAACTGGAAGGGGCCTGAGAGGAGGCATGTCGCTGCAGCCAGGAGCCAAATGTCTAGTGGGAGGGGCAATGTTGAGTCAAAGGGCTTTTTCACAAGGGCTAGGAGAGATTTATAACGAGGGTTGGGGTTAGGGCAGGGGTGGCCAATCTTATCCAGAAAGGGCCGGTATGTATGCAGGTTTTTGGGATAACCTGTAGGTCAGCTGTTCAAACCTAGGTGTGAGGTCTCTTCAGCCAATCAGTCCTCTAATTAGGGAGTTGCAGCGAAAACCCACATATACACCGGCCCATTGCAGATAAGATTGGCCACCCCTGCGTTAGAGTATCAGATGATAACAGGGCCCTTGACATAAAGCCCTCCTTGGCTCCCGGCTGCAGCAATATATATGCTTACCTGAGAGCGGCGGAGCCTGAGACAGCTGGCTGCAGCCATATATCATCGAACTACACACCTGCTTCTGGGAGACTTTTGCTAACTTTGGTTAATGCTATACAGTATTTAACGGTCGAGATGGCAGTGTCCATATGACAGATCACAGCAACAGTTCAGGAGGAGGGAAAATTGTAAATAGCCCCTGTTTGTGTTATTGTTAATACTGGTTGTGTTCTTGCGTGAACCCTGCCTGGTCCTCGTGTGTGTCTAGTTATAAACTAGTGATGGACAAACAAAGCTTCATGAACCATTTGCTGTATTTTCTGACCCCACTAGATGGTGCTCTTGGTTTACTTTGGGACATGCTTTGAGCACTTTTATTAACAGAGAGCACCATCTAGTGGGGTCTTAAATCAAATGCTTCTTTTGGCTAAGACTAGTGTGAACTACCCCCCATGTTTGTGCCATACAGTCCGGTGTCAGACCTCCCTGCATTTTTCCCATTATGCGTGTACGGTGGTTGGTTGATATGTTAGTTTAATAAAAGGACTTGTTTTTCTCTAAAAAACAAGTCTCCTATTTTCTTGCCTTTGCCACATTGCTTCGGTCTGCCACACATTACACTAAAGCACGATAATCAACCACGGTGTTAGCGGTGATTAGAATTTGAAACGGTGACGTGCCTCAACCGTCGACCTACAGAAGCTCACAGTCCACTCAGCAGCCAGAGCAGAACTAGACACTGGCTCCAGCACGCAGGTTACCTCCACCAGCGTCGTCCTCCTCCACGTTTCTAATAAACGTTCTTTGCAGAGACACAAAACTCATACAAAAATGCCATTGTACAGACACTGCTGATTTTTATTATTTTAGCAGAATGGTCTGTTTTGAACTCATAAGCCTGACCTCCAAAACAAATGATCTTAACCACTCGAGTTTAATTACTTTAAATACAAAAATGGAGGCATATGGCTCATCCCCCATTTAAAATGTCTTCCCTAAGCCTTGATCAGAGAGCACTCTGTGTAATCCCGAAGGTGAGGAGAGGACATATGGATAGAGCCTGCGGTGAAACTATCATGCAGGGAAAGTGAGACACAGGCGTGCGGCTCTGCAGATGGCGGGTGGCTGAAAGGAAGCACTTTCCGGGCGAGGTTTGGGACAGGCAGTCACCGCTGTGTCCAATGCCGAGTGTCGCTCGCTCCGTCGCTGCACGGCCCCGATCAGAGACGCGTGACTGGCTGCGTCCCGCCTCCCTGGAGCTCCTGGTCCAGCATGCGAAAGTGCATCGCACATTTGTTGCGCTGCGGGGTGTGGCCCAGCAAGTGATGCAGCCTCGCCTGCAGGTAGTAGACCTCCCGCAGACGCTCCCTGCAGCCCAACCGGGAGAAGTAAGTGGCCGTCTCGTCCAGCGTGTGGACTGCCAGCTCCAGGGCTGGGGAGGGAACAAAGTCACAGAGATATAATGTGAGGGACAAGCATGAACCCCCACCCCAAGCTCACATCATGTAGTGCAGTGTTTCTGAACCCAGTCAGAGACCCCCAGACGGTCCATGTTTTTGATCGTCCCCGCTCGCTGGCAGACAGTCCACATTTTTGCTGGGAGGGAGGGTCACTGAGGACCAGATTCAGAAACACTGATGCCTGTAGAATCACAATACAGCTACTAAACACCACGGTGACTCACGAATAAAGATAAAATGCTTGGGAATGAGGAGCTGATATGTCAGAGACCGACCCCCAAAGTACAGAGAGCCAAATATTTGCAGGAAAGTTGGTACCAAGCACAGAACTCAAACACGTGCCCCGAACAGCCCAATCTGCAGCGGCCCTTTGGGATTTTACCAGCGTGGCGGTCACCCTCCCCGTCGGCCACCGCCATCTGGCACTTAGCCACCAGCAGCAAGGCGCGGCCCTTGTCCAGGAGGGAGCCGTGGGCCAGGATGGGCTCCATGGCCTCCTGCAGGATGTTGAGAGCCTGTTCCGGGACACCTAGCATCAGCTGCAGCCCACCCCGCATCGGAAACCGGAGGGGGAGAGGGAGGGAGGGAGGGAGAGAGAGAGAGGGAGAGGGGTAAGAGGAAGCTTCATGCTCTTAGATTTTTGCCCTGAAACCAACTAATCACACTTGTGTGTACAGCTTTTTGGCCAAAGTGACATGAAAGTGCGGCAGAAGGGTTCTCGCACGTTCTGGGAAACCTGAATTTTTTAAGTGTACCTTCCAGTCATGGAAAAGTCTTAAAAAATGGAAAAAAATGTCCAGGAAAATAAAAATAGAATTGTATTTTTACATGCATAATACAATTCTAAAATTCTGTAGCTGGTTGGAACTACCATATTTCTTTAAATAAATGGGGAGGAAATAATTTTTGGGAAGAAAAAATTATGTAGTTTACCGTTTACCTTAATCAAAAATAGGTAAACATATTAAAACATCTAAAATGTTATTATACAGACATATTCAAGATGCACACCGTTGTTGAAAAGCCTGATAATGTCCTATTTTTTTCCTGTTTGGCATGCTTTGTAACAACGAACACCGAGTTACATTCTTTCCTGCTGCGGTTTATTCAGCAAGCAGCAACTACAGTATTTTAAAAGTTGTATGAATTGATGATTCATGAAATTTTTGGAATATAGTGGTTCTTCCATTTTAAGGTGACAATTTCAAGAAAAACCCTTCACTTCAACAATAAGAATGAAAAACTACAGAAGAGCTATCAGATACCTTTGTCATTTTTATATGCAGAGCAAATATTTCCATTTCATGATCGCTCATCATTTTGTTTCTCAGTGTGTACTCTATACAACTGAATTGTATTCCTTATACTAATAAATCCATTGTATAGTTAGAACATGGAACACCGCAGTGGAGAACCAAAACGTTGAACACGCCACTGGTGAGGAAGCATTCTATAGACAATGTGTAACTAAACTATTATAGCACTAAATACATGATTGGGATGGATGGATGGATGGATGGATGGATGGCTGACAATGACACTGAAAGCCATCTCAGTAGAGAACAAGGCAGCCAGGCAGAGGAGACCATCAACCATGTTGTGGCTGTCTACACGGCACTGGTACCCACAGAGTACATGGAGCGACAGAACAAGGTGGCCAGCCATCCGCACTGGCCGATCTGCAGTGGCCTTGGTGGACAAGCGCCTCAGAAATGTAAAGGACACATGCCTGAAACTGTCAAAAAAAATCAGTGACACGACCATCATGTGGGACATGGATCAAGCCGTCACAGCAAATCCTTCACATTGAGTGGTCTACTCAAGTAATGCCTTCTGGTTGATGTGCTACATCACTGTCCAACTCCAACCGTCCAGTTCCATTCCAGCAAGGACACCTCCCTGGTAACTCACTCCATAGATTCTTAACAGCATAATTCCCACAGTTCTAGCGAGGTCATGACTCAGTCACTATGACCTGGCAAAGCACAGAATCGTTATTCTGAGAGAGGTCCCATTTTATAAAAAATCCATTTCACCCACAACGGACCCCAGGTGAGTCTTACTGGTTTGAGGAGGGTGGGAGCTCACCTGGGAGAAGGCCAGGTGCAGGATGGTCTCAGAGGCCAGTGCCTGTAGGTGGTGCTGTCGCGCCAGAGCCAGCGCCCGCAACAGGAGGGGCAACGCGGTGGTGAAGCTGGAGGACTCCCAGTGCAGCTCGGCCGTGGTCAGCATCACCCTGCGGCACGCGGCGGAAAGCGGGGAATGTGGGGGGGGCACACGGAGGGAAGTGGGGGCATGCAGGATAATCCTCATTATGAGTGTTTGCTTGTTTCTAGCTTAGCATGCTAATCCTCTGTGGTCAGCGTGCAGCCATCTGGCCGTGCCGCACAGCCCTGCTCACCGGACAGCCATCTCGGTGCTGCGGCCGTCTTCGGAGAGCGCCTGCAGCCGCTGCAGCACGCCGTACGCCTCGCCACTCCGGTTCTGTGCCTTCAGCACCAGCGCCTTCCTGGGGGGCGCACATCAGCCATGAGCGTGCAAGGGGGTGTGACCCCAGGACCAAACTGAGCCCCATCTGTGAGTACAACCGTGACCAGTTTAAACCACACCCTACTGGTTACCTTACCGATCTCATTGGGTTAAACTGACCAGTGACTGACAGCGATTCTGTCCACTGTGGGCTGTGGAGCCTCAGGAGTCCCGTCCTTAAAGAAACCCTCCGCACCTTTTACGAGCTGCTGGGTCTCACAGGGCTGTCTGAGCTGCGTTTAGCTGCGCTTATGTCTCTGATGCGCCATGACTCTGATCGCCGTGGCCGTTCCCTTACATTCATGCCAGCGTATCGCCCAGTTAGAATGGTGGCCTCCGGGAGCCCCCACCTGTACAGCCCCTCCGTCTCACTGAGGGCAGCTATGGCGGTGACCTGGGCCTCTGCCTGGTGGTACTTCCCGTCGTTCATGGCTCGCTCAAACTGGATCTTCAGATCACACAGCATCCACAGCTGGGGGTGCATGT
>JAODJU010000040.1:687804-701473 GCA_026776725.1 Gnathonemus echidnorhynchus | reverse complement strand
TTTTTTTCTCCCCCCCCCCCCCCCCATTTACTTACAGCTCTACACCGCAGCTTACACGAATGCAGGCGATTGTGATTATTAATAAAGACAGTTCATAAGCACTGCGAGAGGTCGTGACATTGCGGCTTTGATGCATGACAAGTCGTGGTCATTATGTCCTGTGGTGATGGGATTCCGTGTGCTCATTTGCTATGCATATCGATATTAAACAACATGTGTCCTTTTGTATTATTTGCTAATATACTAATGTTCATATGCAGGAGTGAGGTACTGGAAGATGCCAGGCCCTGACCAGCTGTTGTCATGGTTAAATGCTGGTCAGCAGTGACCAGAGGTACTCTGGGACACTTTCGGTAGCATAGCTTATTAATTATAAAGCTTAACTGACCTTTTTTTAAGAGACCTTAAGCTGTAGGAGCAGCGGCAGCAGGACATGCATGCATTTTGATGTGTCGGGCCTGACTCGCTGTGGTAGAAGGCAAAGCCAGGCCCTTTACACTGATCTCGGTGAAGCTGGGGGTCAGGGCAGCGCATGTACCAAGCTTAAGCACAGTAGGCTCTTTAGAAGACCTTGTTTGCCCCAATAATTATGATTCACTGGGGTCTGGCCCCGGACATGTGATATCAGCCAGAGGTACAGAAGCAGGTTGTTGCCTGAGCTTTCCACTGTGGGCTTTGGATGTTGTAGCACAGAGCTGTGCCAAGCCAAAACCGTGTCAGACCACCAGAAAACCACCGGCAGGCAAGCAGGTCCTCTTCATGACCTCAGCCTGTTATTACAATTGTCTAAGGTTCTTTGTCCCACTGAAGCTTGCCGGTATTGCAGAAGGTATCCAGGAAATTAGCCCTTTCCTTGAGCATCTCCTTAGTCTATCACACTTACGCCTCCATGCTGGTGCTCAGTAATGGTGCTGAATGGGATCCGCTTTCTTTTTCTTGGGTCCAGCTGAGTGTGGAGGCAGCTTAAACAGTCACCTCATGAAAAGAGTTCATTGAAGATGGTACAGTTCATGTTCCTTTTGAGGCATACGGATCCGTTATAGGAACATCCCTGTGATATATCTCTGGTGGAATGAAACACCCTTCCAGCTGATTCAGTACAATTAGTGGGAAATGCAGGCGCTGCTGTGAAGGGGATATCAGGGGAGCGGATGTGGGCAGAGTGTAAACAGCGCTGCTGGATATGCCTCCTGTCAAAACAGTGTTTTCGTACTCTAACGAACTGCCATGAATATGCTGTCTGTCCTGTTGGAACTATATTAATCAGTTATGTTGATCTTATGAAGAGGAACGCTGCCCCCTGCTGCTGCCTGTAGGACATGCGGGCCTTTGTCTTCCTGATTGGCCACTATGGAAGTGTGCTAATGCTACCTGACCATAGCACCAAAGCTTGCAGCATTTGCTATAAAATGCAGAGTTGTGGGCGTGCACCTGTGGCCCTGTGACCTCCAGGTGTGACACGTGGTCCTGGGCAGTGTGCCCATGCCCTGGTACCTTGTTCTGCATATTAGTGGTGACCTAGCGGCCAAGCGTCCCTTAGCGGGACGGCCGGTGATGCGCGGATAGCAGCGTCTCCACCAACAGGCTGGACTGGGGCTTGCGGGTGGAGCCACGAGTGACACTGTGAGCCCCTCACCCTCACCACCGTGCGGGAAAGGCCCTTTCTGGCAGCTTCCTTGTGACTTGATGGTGCGGAATGCCATTTCCCACATACGCGTCACCATTAACAGGAACCAGTTAGTAAATGAAACGGTTCCCTGGTCATTTTTAATGAAGGTGTGACATTTCGAGTGGGCTTGGAGGTGGGGGGGGGGTGGCTGGGGGAAATGTGGTTATTGCTTATGGTGCAATATGGCTTTGTGGTTGTAACTGGATGCCTGACTGGGTGGGGGTTAGTCACCTGTCATCCATCCTTCTGTCGGGTGTCTCAGGTGTTTATTACCTTGTTATTTATTCTTTTGTTCGATTCCTTCATTCGTTGGTTGAATTTGTTTCTTCATTTTCTCATATGATCGCTTCTTGGTCGTTGCTTATCTGTTTGTCCACTGCTGCCCGTTCAGTAGCCCTTCCTGCAATGGCTTCTGGGAAGAGGCAGGGGAATCCAAGCCCTGAGGAAAACTGCAGGCTCTAGCAGGAGTACGACTGTCCTCGGCTTCAAGCTCATCCCTCAGCCATTTGCATCCTAAAAGCCCTGCTTGGTGTCAGTTTTGTGGATCAGCGCTGCCCCTGCTGTTCAGGGAGGTTCATCCAATCAGGATCTGCTCCAGCTGTGCTGCACGAGGATGGCTACGGGTGTAGCGGTCTGCAGGTGGTGCTCGATGGAGTGGTGCCACAGGTGGTCTGGCATGCGAGGGCTGCGATAGCCAGGGTCACCCCTGTTGGGGTGCATGCTGCTGAGTGTCGTTCTAGTCCGTACTCACACTTGGCCCGGTTGCCTCATACCGTACCCGAGCACGATTGCCCCCCTCCCCACTCCCCTGCCGGTCTCTAATCATATTGCACTTCACCATCCTGGCCCAAGCGAGCTTTTGTCATCATTTTGGGAAATTTTTGTGCAGAAGAAAACAGGAAGGAAAGCACTGTTGCACAGCGGAATGGAATTCATGGTTAATGTACATATTTTGTGGCTCATTTGGAGTAATTTTGGGAGCAATGACACAGATTTATCAAGTATACAACAGAGCAATTTTTATTTATTCATGCTTCACCGATAAGACACATTTTATCAAGCATCTCAGAGTTTGTGCAGACTTGTATTGGCCAGGGCACCGGTTCCGAAGAGGTGCCGTGGTACCACATTTTAAAAAGCTGTTTGGTATTACAATTCTTTAGTACCAGTACTAATTACACTATTACAGACGTCACTAATGTTATATATCTCTAACCATCGAATCATAACCATGGACCTATTATGTCTGAACCACTGCCGAAACTCAGTTATACCCTATGTCAGGATTGCATGCATCATGCTATATAGAATAATAAAATTCTCCCAAGCTTCAAGTTGGTGGTTTATATAAGGGATCTTATAATATAGCAAGACCTTATAATATAGCAAACAGGCTACATTACCATTATCAGACTAACATCTGTACCTACAGGTTATTATGCTGCACTGTGTTTTAAACAGTTAGATAATCAAGCATAATGTGCAAACTCAAACAATACCGCTTCAACACTAAATGCAGATAGTTTTCCATGTTAACTGAAATGTATGGATTCAAATCTATCATTTAATGCTTAGTATCTGATAAAGCGGAAAAAATATCGGACTGGTATCTGTTTCGGCTGGTGGAGTGACTTCTAAGTGTGTGGCTTCCTCTTGTCTCTTGCCGCTGCCAGGACCTTTGAGGTTTTTACAATGTTCCACAAACCTCTGGGGAGATGGATCTAGTTCTGCTGCAGAGTACACTGTTTACTTATGATCTTCTCCAGCCCATCACACCAGGGACATGTTTTTTACCATGTTGATACATGCTTGTGTGGAAAGTGACATTCTTTCTGGTTCTGGTCCAGGTTGGTGTTAACCAGGGTGGTAAAGCTGCTACGAGTTTCTGCAGAGAAGGTAGCCTGTGCAGTATGCAGCACGGCACACACTCCGATGCAGTCAGACTGGGGTTTTGTACTACGTCTTGTTATCATGTGATCACATGCCCTGTGTTGTAGTACACCACTGTCCCATCAGATTGTACGGCAGCTCCTACGCAGGCCTGCGTGGTAAAGCTTCACCTGTGCTAGATGGGCGCCGCCCTGCTCACCAGCCACCGCTCTGTGCCTCGCAGGCCGGGGCCTCCTCCATGTGGGCTTCCTGCTGCGGTCTGCTCCACGAGGTGATGGGCACGGGAGCAGTGCGCGGCCAGCAGCCGGCCTTCGGAGCTGCCGCCGGCCCCTTCCGCTTTGCCCCCAGCGCCGGCTACTCCAGCTATCCATCCAGCGGTTCGGCGAGTCCCAGTCTGGTGTGCAAGGCCTGCGGCCAGGCCTTCTCCGTCTTCAGGAGGAAGGCAAGTATTGCGTCGGCTCAAGCATGGTTCCCTGCTGGCCACCCATTGGTGTCTCTGCATGCCGTGTTGGGGGGGATGCCGGCACAGGCTGATTGGAAGGCTTCTCCTCCTCTTACCTGCATGTCCCGCACCTCAGGCATGCTTTCCTCAGTTGCTTTCTTACCTTGGGCTTTGCGGGGAGTGGGGCCTCTGGCTTTGGGGGAGAGGGGTCTCAGACTTCTGGGGCCTCGGGCTTTGGGGGAGTCAGGCCTCAGTCTTCTGGGGCCTCAGGCTTTGGCATTGGGGGAGCAGCACTCTCATGCCTCTGTAATCTCTTCCTCACCTGCAGCACATCTGCTGCGACTGCAAGAAGAGCTTCTGCGCCCTGTGCTCAGTGCCACAGGACAGCCTGCGTCGCTGCACCACCTGCCAGCTGCTGCGGGGCACAGCCTTTCAGCGGCCACAACTGATGCGCCTGCGTGTCAAGGACCTGAGGCAGTACCTGATTCTGCGCAACGTTCCCACAGACACTTGCCGTGAGAAGGAAGACCTGGTGGACCTGGTGCTGTGCCACCGAGGAGTGCCTCACAGCCAGGAGGGAGAGAATGAAGGGGCGGAAGAGGAGGAGGGGAACTCAGGTGGGATCCGCTCACGCCCATGTTCCTTATATAGCCCGGCAACCACCACACACGCCACCTCTCAGGGAGAATTGCTCAGCCAGACTGAATGCTCAGGCACCGCCCACCAGGCAGGGACCGCCCACCATTCCGGGACCACCTGCCCAACTGGGATGGCCCTCCAGTCGGGGGCATCCCATCCAACTGGGACAAACCACCAGACCGGGACAATCCACCAAACTGGGACGGCCCACCAGTCAGGGAGCACTCACCTAATAGGGGCGGCCCACCAGCCTGGGACGGCCCACCAGACCGGGACCACCCGCCCAACTGGGACGGCCCACCAGACCGGGACCACCTGCCCAACTGGGACGGCCCACCAGACCGGGACCACCCGCCCAACTGGGACGGCCCACCAGACCGGGACCACCCAGCCAACTAGGAATGTCCACCAGAGCGGGACCACCCGCCCAACTGGGAATGCCCACCAGAGCGGGACCACCCGCCCAACTGGGAATGCCCACCAGCCAGCGACAGCTCACCAGGTATGGATGGCCCACCAAACAGGGACGGACCACCAGGCGGGAAACACCCACTCAATAGGGACAACCCATCAGGCAGGAACAGCCTACACTAAAGGAAATGCCCAACCAACAGATACAGTCCATCAGGCATGGATGTCCCACCCAACAATCAACTCCCACCAGACAAGGACAGCCCACACAACAGGGAACGCCCACCCGACAGGGACAGCTTGCTCACCAGGGAACACTCACCAGACAAGGACAGCCCACCCAACAGGGAACGCCCACCAGACAGGGACAGCCCACCCAACAGGGAACGCCCACCAGACAGGGACAGCCCACCCAACAGGGACCGCCCACCAGAGAAAGACATCCCACCCAACAGGGAACGCCCACCAGACAAAGACGTCCCACCAGGCAGGGAACGCTCACCAGACAAAGACGTCCCACCAGGCAGGGAACGCTCACCAGACAAAGACGTCCCACCAGGCAGGGACGGGCCACCAGGCAGGGACCGCTTATTCAACTGGAAAAGCCCACCCAACAGAGACAGCTTGCCAGGCAGCGAATTCCCACATGACAACAAACTCAACAGGAAATGCCCAGCTAATAGGGATGGCAAACCCGATAGGGAATGCCCACCAGGAAGGAAACACCCAACAAGCAGGAACAAGTCACCACATAGGAACCTCCCACCAAGTAGGAAGTGACCAACCCACAGTGACCACCCACCTGGAAGGAAACGTCAATCAGGTATGGACTTCATCACCAGATACATCTCTGTCCTCCTGTAGCAATAGCCTTTCTCCTAGGCAGCATCAGGCATTTTGCGCTTTTCTGAAGCCATTAGTAGTGACTTATTTTTATATATCGGTATATGCTATGGGTATAAAGAATAATGAATTGATTATCAAGGTGGTGATTCAATGCATCAGTCTGGAAAGTCAGAATCAATTTTTGGGGGTAAAATAAAGATAGTCCTGCTTTGTGACTCTGCGTTCTCGCTTCACATGCTGCACGTAGAGCCACCGAGTAACAGTGCTGCTTCCTGGGTTCCCGAAACGCAGGGTGGCGGAATCAGGCTCCGTCGTATTCATAAGAGAAGCGCCACTTGATGATCTTTGCACTACGATGCTTTTGGGAAATGCCTAATTTGCAGCACACAAGTCGTTCTTTTTGCAAGCTATGGCAGTAATGGTCAAGACCCTGAGGTAGCTACCGTCCCCTCTACAGGTATTGGCAGCCCTTGTAAAAGTACATGATATAGGAGACTGAATGCTCTTTTATTGGCACAGGGAGGTTATACAAAAAATGTACAAAATAACACATTTCTCTAGTTCTTTTTGGCATAATATACTGACTTTGCTGCAGCATAATAGTGGCAGCTGTTAGGGACATGTACAGTCATCTCACTGTAAAGAAACCCATAAACACGCAGTCAGACACAAGTGCAGGCGTTATGCAGAACTTTTACTAAACAGACAGAGAAAACAAACCATCCCATCTGGGCTGAGAGAGATCACTCACAAGCAGTCCTTATGAACCCAATGTAGTGACAAGAAATATCAGTGATATCAGGTTGAGTCGTAATGTTGTGAAACGAAGTGGTAAAGATCGGGCATTGTCCTAAAATTTGCCGCGCAGGTTAATGTTGCACGTGAGCATGCGCAGACATGCGAGTTACGGAACGATTCAGAACAAAATGATGTCATTAAACGAGTGCCAGTCAAACATTACACGGTAGAAAACGATGTGGAAATAGTAATAGAAATATGATGGTTCTGTGTCATTCACCAAATTTTATACAGATGAATGGAGACGATTCTAGCAATTATGCAAAAAATAATCGCAGTGAGCTTAATCAATCGGGATCAGGCGATTATGTCATAATTGTGACAGGCGTATTTGTAATCAAATCAAATTCCCTTGGGGCCAATGATTTACAGCCCTAGGGTATACTGTACAAATAAACCTAGTAATTTAATGTTTCCCTTTAAATGTTCAGTTTCATTTGGCCCCTGGGGACTATTAGTGCATCTCATGTTTGTGTGGAGAGGCACTTGACTTTGCACCTTTCAAAGCATGTTATTTCATTTCGCGGTGGTGCCAGTGCTGTCTTTTTACAGCGTGAGAGTTATGCTGGACCCCATAGCAGCACTGGAGAAATGGAGGATTCTGGGAAATGGGAAGTGAGAATGACCTGAGCTGATTTGTAGGGAATCCATTTTAACCTGGGTGCTCTCTAAGAGGTCTTGTGTGCTAAGGAGCAGGCAGTTCAGTTAAAGATGACATCCCCCATCTTTAAGCGCTTTTATGTGTGCTTTGGTTTTCACAGAGCCTAATTCCTTCCCTGTTGTCCATGGTGCATAACCATGATTCATGCTTTTTTTTTCTTGTCCTTGCTTTGTGTTGCTCAAAAAGGATCTAGAAGATGTGGCTTCTCTGTCCCTCTTGAACTTGGAATCCAGTGAAGACACACAGGTGAGCCCTTCACACTGGCACATTGTGTCACTCTGCTGAACTTCTGATTGGTTTTCCAACTTGAAGTGAGATTACACTATAATACCGTTCAAAATTTTCAGGTCATTTGGAAATGTCCTTGTTTCTGAAAGCAAAACTATTTTTGGTCCATTAAAATAACATCAAGTTAATCCAAAATACAGTGTAAACATTGTTAATGCTGTAAATGACTACTGTAGCTGTTTACGACTTTTAATGTAATATTTACATTGACCTATTATCAGCAACCACCGGTCCTGTGTTCCAATGGCATGTTGTGTTTGCTAATCCAAGTTTATCATTTTATAAAAGGCAAATTTGATCATTAGAAATTCCTTTTGAAATTATGTTAGCACAGCTGAACCCTGTTGCATTGATTTAAAGAAGCAATAAAACTGGTGTTCTTTAAACTAGTATTTGGAGCATCAGCAATTGTGGGTTCGATTGAAGACTCAAAATGGCCAGAAACAAAGAACCTTTTTTGACACTCTTCCGTCTATTCTTGTTCTGAGAAATGAAGGCTGTTCCATGCGAAAAATTCCAAATCTTTAAGAGAATTCTGAGTTCTATGAAATATCCATCTGGGCTTGTCTGTGCCATTACAAGTGGCTGAGGGATGCTGTTTGGCCGGGCTGCGTGTTTTTGGGCTGGGTAGAAACCAGAGTACCTGGAAAAACGCAACATGGGTAGAACCTGTAAGCTGTACTTGCAGGGCTGGGGGAGGGATTTGAACCTACAGCCCTGGAGGTGTGAGGCTATGGTCCCACTCTCCAGACCATGATGCACTGTGTGTATTTGTGTGTGCTCTGTTCATTAATGCCCACTCCCCTCACGGAAGGCCAGCCCCACGGCGCAGAAGCGTGCTCGTGCATCGCTCTCTGACCTCTCCAGCCTTGATGAGGTGGAGGGCCTGTCTGTGCGGCAGCTCAAGGAGATACTGGCCCGCAACTTCGTCAGCTACTCTGGCTGCTGTGAAAAGTGGGAGCTGGTGGAGCGTGTGGGACGCCTGTACCGCGAGAACGAGCAGAATCGCAAGTCCTGTAAGCCGCCCCACCCCATCACGCTAATGCAGCGTATACTGCGTGTGCCCATACACACTTAGCTGCCAGCGCTAATGCTACATAGATATGTGTGCATGCTAAGCAGTGTTAATTTTGACAGCAAATTTTTATTTAGTTTAAGTCATAGTCTTTTGACTAAAATGTAATTTAGTTTAAATTATTTTAGTTTTAGTCTAGTTTTAGTTGATTAAATATCGTAAGATTACAGTCGACTAAAACTATACAGTTCATTTAGTCAACTAAAATTAAAAGTATAATATTTAAAGTTTCCCTTTGATGTCAGAAAGTCATTATGTTCACAAGATGAAATGAAACCAATGTTAAGGGATGGTATTAAGGTCTGACCCTGCAGTACACAAAGACACAGATTTCACTCTTATTTGAAACACAAACTTATGTTTATTTACCCGGAAACTGAGTACAGTAAAATCAGTAGTGCAATTAGTGCAAAAATAAAATCACTTCAAAGTGCACAGGCTATAATGCCACCAGGCCTGCTCTCTCTGAATGTTAAAATAGAAGTATTAAAATAAATATTTGTACTCGTAATTTATTGGTGATTTCATGTTCGTTGAAGTTTCTATATTATACCATTATAAACGTATAATATACGTCCAAAGTGTATTTACACGGTTAAATAGAGAAGCAGACTATTTACAAGGTAAGAACTGTTACATTTGTGAGCAAACATCTCCAGCCAGCTAGCCGAAGTTGGCAACCCCGCGTTTTATTTGAAATAAAAAGTAAAACACACTGTTTTTGCCCGAAACAGCTTGTCATTTCATTTGCGTTGTTACTCCGACAAATATAAAACAAATATGAGAAAAACACATCACATTTTATATCTTTTCGAAATAATAAGACTCCATATCCTACTCTAACAGTGATTAAAGTGATCGGTTCGTATGTATTTATATTAAAACGAGACTTTAATTTTATTACCGGTGTGGGATTATAGAAAACAATATTTAAATCCACGAACACTAAAATACATGTTATAGACACGACTGTATTAGGGTTTTACGGCTTAAGTTAGGCACTTTATTTAAACATGCACAATTTTCACATTTTATTTTCTCTTATTTTGAAATGCAGCCCTACCTTAATTTAGTAGATGTTGACACAACTAATAGGCTACTTAAATATATATCACACTAAATAGACATTATGATCTTCCGAACCATTGCTTCAAGAAATTTTCTGTAACTGATCCCTGCCTTATGTGAAATACATTAGTTCTGACAGGATCTCGTCTCTGGCAAACATTTTCGTCTCCTTTTTATTCGTTTACGAAATTGTCAATACACTTTGTCATAGTCTTAGGCGTCGCAAAATTATTTTTATTTAGTTATCTCGTTTTAGTCTGAAAATAAAGGTCATTGACGATAACTATGACGAAATTTTGTTGGCGAAAAATTTAACCCTAACCCTATATTTACTAAGATCAGGGTTAGACCTGTGGTAATACTAGAGAGCTGCGTGTGCTTTTCCTGAATGGCTGACAGTTTGTCTACAAGTTAAGGCTGTACTTGTTAGGGTTAGACCTATATGCTAATGCTTAGTATACTCATTAGCCACTTTATTAGGTACACCTTGCTGGTACCGGGTTGGACCCCTTTTTCCTTCATTCTTCGTGGCTTAAATTCAGCAAGGTACTTCAAACATTCCTCAGAGACTTTGGTCCATGTTGACATGGCTGCATCGTGCAGTTGCTGCAGATTTGTCGGCTGTATCTTCATGATGTGAATCTCTCGTTCTATCACATCTCATAGGTGTTCTTTTGGATTGAGATATGGTGACTGTGGAGGCCATTTGAGTTCAGTGAATTCATTGGCACTTCAAAGAAACCAGTCTGAGATGATATGAGCTTTGTGGCATGGTCCTGTTGGAAGCAGCCATTAGAACAGGGGTGCCCAACTCCAGTCCTGGGGGGCCGGAACCCTGTGTAGCTTAGTTCTTTCACTCTTCCATCATAAGTGATTCAGCTCAAGAGCTGTGTGGTAATTAGCACAAGGAGTTGAATCAGGTATGTTAAATGAGGGGAAACCCAAAAATGTGCAGGGCTCTGGCCGTCCAGGACTGGAGTTTGACACCCCTGCATTAGGAGCTGGGTACACTGTGGTCATAAATGGATGGACCTGATCAGTAGTATCTGGATCGGTTCCTGCCTTGTCCTCTCGTATCTGTTCTTCTCTCATTGGGCCAGCAGGTGTTGCTCTCATTCATTCCTTAGTGTTTTGACACCTTTCTTGGTTCCTAAGTGGGCGGCTGGTGACGCAGTTTCCTACCGGCCACAACTTGTTGGATGTTTTGTGTTTTGTACCCCTAGATTCTGTTTTTCAATAACATTGTTATTTATGTTCTCTTGTGTTTCTATACAGATCCTTGTTTTTGTACCTTCATGTGACTTTTGGTACAAACATTTACCCGCCGGTGTGGTGGATAGTCTTCTGGGATTTACTTGCCAAATGGAAAATCTACCTGCATTTGCATATTGGGTGTTAATTTCAGACCCGGATGCTCTTGTGCATTCCTTGGTTGTAACACATGGTTTTAAGAGTAACTGTTGCATTTATATCAGTTTAAACTAGTCTGGCCATTCTTTTCTGACCTCTGCTGTCAATAAGGTGTTTTCACCTAGAGAACCGGATGTTTTTTCTTTTTTGGCCAATTCTCTATAAACCCTAGAGAGAGTTTGTGTGAAAATCCCAGTAGATCAGCAGTTTCTCAAACACTCAAACCACCCCATCTGGCACCAACAACCGATGCTGCATTCCAAGTCACATAAATCATCCTTCTTCCCCATTCTGGTGGTGAACATTAACTGAAGCTCCTGACTTGCATCTGCATGATTTCATACAGTGTGCTGCTGACATATAATTGGCCGATTAGATATTTATTTGCATCAATGAGCAGTTAAACAGGTGTACCTAATAAAGTGGCCAGTGAGTATGGATGTGTGTGCTAACTGTGATTAGTTGACACAGTGTATTTGTTATGGTTATGCCTTTGTTTATGCTGCATAGGTGGATGTGCTAACTGTGATTAGCTTACACATAGTATATTTGTTAGGGTTCGGCCTATTCTAATGCTACATAGGTGCATGTGTTAACTGTGATTAGCTGACACTGTATTTGTTAGGGGTAGACCTATACTGATGCTACATAGGTGCATGTCCTAACTGTGATTAGCTCATGCACAGTCTATTTGTTAGAATTAGACTTATGCTAATGCTACAAAGGTACATGTAGCGGGTCTTGGTGGTCTAGTGGTTAGGATGCTTGCCTCTGGACCAAGCGATCGTGGGTTTGAGTCCCACCTCTGGCACTACCATCATTGGGTTCCTGAGCAAGACCCTTAACCCCAACTTGCTCCAGGGGGACTGTCCCTGAATTTAGAAAAATGTCGCTCTGGATAAGCGTGTCTACTAAATTAGCCAACGGTATGTTTGCATGCTTAAGCTATATTTGATAGGGTTGCCATCTTCTAAATGTAGAACTAACTGATCTGTCTGATTTCCCTTGCAGTAGAAAATGTTAACAGCAGTCTAACTGCAGGTAAGAGGCTGGAGATCGGTGCTTGCTCATATCTCTGCACACCTGCTCGGGCTAAACAGAAAGGCACGTTGGGAGTCATTCAGGCCAGCTGTCTAATAAACACATTTTACCCTCCTCCTCCTCACTCCCCCACAAAAGTGGTTGCGTACCCCCAGCCTGTCTGCAATGGTGGAATCGGAGGTAAATTTTCTTTTGGTCTGTTGTCTTCCTTCCTGGGCCCGACTGATACTCACTCTGTGCTGTGCTGTGCTGTGCTGTGCTGTGTGAGGCACTATTCAACTTCTTTGCACCGGCTTGCCACTGAGCAGAAGCATGCCACTTCCTGTGTGACCACCTGGACAGGAAGCACTCATACTCCACTGCGCAGCCCAGCCACCTGTATGTTGGTTCACTGCCACCAGACTTGCCGCCATTTCTTTAGTATATTCATATTCAGTGTCTGATATACTAGGTGTAGGGGGAGCAATTAATTTGGTTAATATGTTTTTACAGATACTAATCTAAGCTGAGTATGTAAGCAAACATAACATGTGCGATTCATTAACAGCACGATCCAGCGGCTGTTATTCGCTTTCAGTTCCAAAGCTCACACGGAACAGTTTTGTAGTAATAAACTTATGATTGGCTGACCAAATATCATCATGAGATCATGGTGTTTTACCACAATGTCTAGAACCAAAGGCGGTCTGATGTACAGTGTATTACACAGTAAAAATAGATGCGTAATTAGATATAATAAAGTAAAATGCATACCCATAACTCATTGCTCAATGAATGGGTACAGCAAATAAGCAATGTTCTGCTTTGTTGGATAGCCATAACTAGAAATAAAACGGCCACCACACAGTACCGATGTCAGGTATCGGCATGTGTGTCTAGTTTTAAAATTAATAAAAATAATATTTAAATCTACTGATGTATGCAACAAGGGGTTGAATTGTGAAGACATCAGGCTGGTTAATTGATCACAGAGCTCTGGGTTGGGATTGTCTGATACTTCCTGCTCCAAGTGTGCATGACCATGGTGTCAGGGTACTGCATGCTGGCTGTGACTGTCCCCGTCACTCTGTCATTAGCCTCGACATCATTTAAAGCCCCCTTTCCCATTACTCATGTGAGGGGCTTCAGAAATTACCTTGATAGGGTTCCACGTTTGGCCTTCATTCTCATCAATATCATCATCTTCATCATTATCACAGCTGGGTTTATTAATGAAGACCCCTTTGAAAGAATATTACTGTATAAGTTTTCAGACTTCTCTTTACTACCTCATCACCACGCAAACTCCTTTATGTCGACGGTTCCTGCACCCTGCCTCATTGCTGTATGTCGACGGTTCCTGCACCCTGCCTCCTTGCTGTATGTCGACGGTTCCTGCACCCTGCCTCCTTGCTGTATGTCGACGGTTCCTGCACCCTGCCTCCTTGCTGT
>JAODJU010000040.1:672379-687597 GCA_026776725.1 Gnathonemus echidnorhynchus | reverse complement strand
CCTTGCTGTATGTCGACGGTTCTTGCACCCTGCCTCCTTGCTGTATGTCGACGGTTCTTGCACCCTGCCTCCTTGCTGTATGTCGACGGTTCTTGCACCCTGCCTCCTTGCTTTACGTCACCGACTCCCTTCAATTAAAAAGGCAACTTTTCTTGCATTTTACACTTTTTGGAAGAAGCACTCTCCCTGGTTGCATTGGCACAAAGCAGATCCCCGAGACTGTAGGGTTTTGATGTCAGGTAGATGGATGGATAGCATGCTTCCTGCCAATGCAGCCAGGGAGGTATTCTGCTAGGGTGGAAAACTGTGGAAGAAGGTGCTCATTAGGCAGGCTGTGCAGTAACGGGGATGTCGTCATACGTCTGTGTTTGAGACCCTTTATGGGCCACCCTCAGCCTGATGCCGTGAGGCCGTGTCACCAAAAGGAACTTTTCCCAGGCTGATGAGCTCCTAAAATTTAAGGAGACTCTTAGCACGTGTGCAGTAAGTTTGTGGTACTTCTTCAGTAGAAGGTGTCCAAGGCAGAGGTGACCATCTTCCCTCGTCCCCCTGCATTGCGACGCTTCTGTCAGTATTTGTCTCCTCCCATAGCCGTGCTGGTTTCCTACTGATGATGCTCTGCATGTTCCATGGCTGCTTATCTCTGTGTAAAATGTCTGTTTGCTGTTTGGCAGACGTGTAGTGCTGGCTTTTCCCTCAGCTCTTGGGCTCTGTCTCTTGCCTTCTGACAGTGTGAGCCTCAGGACAGTATTGCTGTTATTGATCTGTGCATTCTTGCTCTCATTATTGCACGGCCCCCTGATCCTGCTTCCCTGCCCCCAGGCGCCGAGCAGCAGCAGTTAGCCACCCAGGACGACAGCCTGTGCAGGATCTGCATGGACGCCGTGATCGACTGTGTGCTGCTGGAGTGTGGTCACATGGTCACCTGCACCAAGTGTGGCAAGCGCATGAGCGAGTGTCCCATCTGTCGGCAGTACGTGGTGCGGGCTGTGCACGTCTTCCGGTCCTAGTGGTGCCGCAGTCGCCACTATCCTGGGGGTGTGACACAGACGGCCGTGGGCCACATTGTGAAGCCGCGCCCCCATCCCCCCCCCATCTCGCCACCCACCTCCCCCAGGCCTGGATGATTTCTCAGCCGTGCCGTGATGCCACCAGGCCTTTCCTTCCTTCTGATGTCCTTTCTATTTGACTTGGAGGTGGCTTCTTGAAGATGGTGATGCCATTACCTTCACTGTTCCTCTCGTGAACTTCTCTGACCTTTTGGGTGAACTGATGTATGATTAAAAGATGGAAGCTGCAGAGCAGAAGCTCAGAGCCTCAGTGCTTTTTATCCCCCATGTCCCTCCTGTTCCACACGTCCCCCCTGTTCCTCCTGTCCCCTGTTCCACACGTCCACCCTCTCACACAATCCTCCTGTCCTCCGTATCCCTCCAACTGTTTCAGCCTTACCTTGTTTATCTATCCATTTATCTATCTGACATCGAAACCCTACAGTTTCTATGAATGTTCTGGCAACGTTGTCTTTGTTGGACTCTAAAAGTCTTCAAAAGCCACAGGAAGCTGTATCTCTCAGCAGGTTAGGACCCTATGCCTGTGATCAGGCCATCGTTGGTTCAAATCTCAGGGTCGGCAGAGTGATGCCGCCACAGGGGCCCTGAGTGATGCCCTTAACCCCCAAATGCTGCAGGGATGACTGACCCTGCTCTCCCACATGAACAGCAATGGCATGGCTGTGAGGTACCTGCATCAGGAGGTGCCCAACATGGCCTGTTTGACAGTGTGAGGTTAGTGCCCTCCGTCAGTGCTGCTGGTAATCAGTGTCGCAGCCCGTTCCGGCCCTGTGGGCAGGGCCACGCTGCTTTGCACGTTACAGGAGTCTCAGTAAGCACTGTCCCATATGATGAAAGAAAAACAAAACATGGATCCGGTTATTATAAATGCAATTGTCCTAGCAGCAATATTCCACATTTTACCTCTATGTTTTTGTCCATTGTCATGTTCTGCATCAAATTAAAAATATAATAATAAAAAAACAAAAACAGGTGCTATATGAATCTATCCAGCATCTCCTCTTTAATATGTGTATCTTTGGGAATGTGTAGCTGGTTTGTCATTCATCAACATTACGGTTTAACCTTCTGACATTTGCAAATCATCACTCGCACCAAGCTGCACCCAGGAGCACCAGATTGCTGTACAGCTGCATATAATATATCACTAACATGTACATATCTATATATATTTTTCCATTTGCTTTGAATGTTTAATATCTGATTTTTGACGATGTTCTTCAGATAGACTGACACTAAGTAAAGTTGTACTATTCCCTGCTTAACACTGGTTTCCTTTGTTCATTTCCTGCGTCCGTGCCCCGAGCCCTGGTCGAGCCTCCCCCCGTCCTAACACACAGATGCTGGGCTGGTCTGGGGGCTCAGTGTGACCTGTGAGAGGTGTTCTTTGTACTTCAAGATCTTCCTCTTTTTATGCTCATGCGGCTTTAATATAACAGAAACTCACTGATATGCCCCCGCTCTCTCGCCCCCTCTCCCACTTCAGGCTCCACCCCCACAGGCTTGCTACCTCTCTACCCCATTCTCTTTAGGTGAAAGTAACCCCCCCCATCCGCCATTTTACAAATCGCACCAGCCTGTGGGGTCATTAGTGACCCAAGCACACCTCTCCATTGTATGAGTTGTATTTCAGTAAATTTGGTCATTGCTTGGCCATGAGATGCTACCCGTAGTGATGCCACCATACTCAGATGTTCTGGTTATATGTGTACAGATATATATAAATGACCACTCTCCTTGTTAACTGTGACAGTGTCAAAGGGACTGCTGTAAGCTCTAAACAGTCATGCGGGTGATCATCCCCCCAGCTGTCTCCCAGAGTGAGGACGGGGTCTGGGGGGCAGATGCATACACAGGATCATCCCCATCTCTCCTGAGATTTAGGGATGGGCAATGCAGCACTGGGCCAGAGAGCACTGCGCTTCCCACAGGGGTGGAGCAGGACCCTCACAGCAGGATGCTGCTGTTGTACCTCTGAATTCAGTGCTTGACCCAAAATCATGAAGTGGTGAAAACATCCAGTTAAGCAGATATGAGCAGATCCAGCTGTTAAATTGTAAGCGGCTTTGTAGAGAGTGTATCATGCATATAGCAAACAAATCAAAATGCCATTATGAAGAGCATCTCGCGTCTCTTTGTGAACCCAAAGGGCCAATGCTGTGTGCCTATTGATGTTGGTTTTCTTTGTGTCCTTTTAATACTGTGGCAGCACGACCATCACTGAAACCTGCATATAATTATCTGGTTCGCCTTGGAAAAAAATATCTATGTTTATTCAAGTCAAACAGTGCAAATAAGTTTTTTTCTAGATGTATAAACACAACGAAACAGAATATTTGGTCATAATAAAAAGGAGTGTCCCTGTGCTGACAGTCTGAAAACAGATACGACAGCACAGCATAAATTAGTATATCGACATCTTCACCTGGACAGGATTATATGGGCAGATTTCTGCAGTGGGGGGTGTGAATCAGCTGGAGGGAACGGCAGAGCAGACATGGAGAGATCCAAACACTTTCTCATACAAAAATATGTATTTCTGTGAGATGCATGAGGTTTTCATCGTAAAAAGAAAAAAAAAAACATCAATAAACTGCATAAAAAAGAAAGTACATCAACTGCAGTCTTTTGCATCTAAACACAAATTTTTACAACTTGACAACTTAAAATGTCGACATTATGTCACCAGTACAAAACAGAGAAGCATGCTTCTTGTTTTACACACCTCAAAGCTGCCCCTTTCCTAACAGGCCCCCCCTCTTTGAATCCCGTTGGCCTGCCCCCAGAACATCAACCCATCCGAGTGTGTGGGGGACGCTGGGTGGCTCACAGACACTCCTCGCCCCCTCGTCCCACCATGTAGTCGCCGGCCTGGTACCGCATCACCCTGTCCCAATCCTCTTCTCTCTCTCTTTCATATATATATATATATATATGCCCCCACGCTTAGTCTCTGTCCCCGATGTTGCCCCAGCACCCGCTAGCTCAGTTTCTGCAGCAGCTTGTCCTCCAGAAGGCTGAACTGCACACTGACGGACATCTCTGCGGCGAAGCGCTGGCAGCCCTCCCGTGTCACCTGCTTGCAGAAGCGCAGGTCGATATGGCAGATACTCCCACAGCGCTTGAAGTAGCTCAGCGACTGGTCTGTGACCCTGTTACAGACTGAGGAGGGCAGGAGGGCAGAGGCGGGATGGGGAGGGAGGGAGAGACGTGAAACGGGAAGCCCAGCAAAAAGGGGGAAGAGGCAATGAAGGAAACACTCTGACTGCCGCTTGTGTCCTATTAGGAGGCAGAGTGATGCCAAGCATGTCAGAGATACCGGGGTGAGCCTTGCTACCTGGCAGAGCTCAGCTCACCAAGAAGAGACCCACCCACCCCTTCCCCAAACACACAAATAACAAGCAAACAGGACAGGCAAAACCTTTATTCACTACGCGAGTCAAAAGAGAGAAAATTAGAATTTATAAGAGGCCATGTATACAGTCACAATAATTTCATCACAAGTTGTTTTCACTGTCTCTCCTCGGGAGCAGCCCGAATGTGACCTGAGAAACCCGGCGACATGGGTGACAATGCCAGGGGCTCCACGGGGCGGTGCCAGCAAGCTCGCTCTGGTGCGGCGTCCATGTCCATGAGTGGCGTAACCAAAAGGGCGCCCGTGGCGTGATGATGTCACAGAGAGTCACGCAGTGTCTACGCGGCGAGCCACACGCCCTCTGCCCTACCTGACAGGTTAATCTGAGTGAGGGAGTCCCGCGTGGTCGAGCCAGCTGCCGTCAGGATGTTCACCGACTGGTCCGTGATGTGGTTGCAGTAGCTGAGGTCCAGCCGGGCCAGCAGCGGCATGTGGCGCATGACGAGGCGTAGCGAGGCGTCTGTGATGTCCAGGCCCGCCAGCCGCAGGTCTGTCACGTTCCTCAGCTTGCTGCGGCCATCTAGCTGGCCTGCGGGGGGGGCACAGAGGGCATCAGACTCTACTGCCGGAGGCCGTATCTGCAGCGTCTGCATGCCGCAGGTCGTTATTCCTGAGGGTTACTGTGCAGGTGCTGGACTTATCAATACGACTGTAATATATTCTGATTACACAAAGCAGGCAGCCTGCTGGCTTTCATTCAAGTGACTTCAGGCTCAGAAAAAAATTTTAATCATTGTATACAATTCTGAAGTGCCTACTGGTTCTTCTATTAGAATATCAAGGCAGTCCATTAGAAATGTAGCTGTACCAGTGTCCACCAGAGGTCACTATAGTACCATTTTCTTTCCTAGCATAAAGATCATTGTCCTGCTGTTCCTCATACAAAAAGTTGCAGCTTTGAGAGACTGAACTGTTTTGACTGAATAGGTTTTACATTTTGCATTTTCAATTTGCATTTTCAGTGGAACAGTAGATGAGCAGCCTGACACCATGACATTGCAGCACTGGCATGTAGTACCTGGCCTGTTGTCAGTAGGGGGTGATAGCAGGTCTCTCATCTGGGTGTCCTTCAGTCCCTCCACCCACTGCACATCCAGGGTTCGCAGAAGGGGGCAGCTGGAGGTGCAGAGGGCAGAAACTGCTACCCAGGAGCAACCTGACAGAAGCAGGACCCGGAGACCTGGAGGAGGACAGGAGGAGGACAGTGGTGATCCAGAGTGAAGCACACAGTTAACAATGTGGCTCAACTCTAGTCAAGTTTAGTCAAAAGAAGGTGTTATGGTGCCGTGTTCATGCACTGAGTAGCTGAACATCACTGCTGTCAGCAGAGCAGCCCAGGGAAGCCAACAGGCTCTGCAATCCAGGAGCAAATGGTCAGTGTTCAGAGGAGGGAAAAGAGCAGAAGGGCTGAGATGTTTGCCTCTATGCCCCAGGTGGGAAAACGTGATGAAGGAGGCTGCATAGAGAGACTGCACCCTCCAGTCCCCAGATGTTTCAAAAACAAAATAAAAAACCAGTGCGTAGAGTCAGATAAGTGGCTAGCTAGTATAGCACAGGAAAAGTGGCTAGCTAGGCTATGGCAGGAATAGTGGCTAGTTAGGGGGCGACATGGTGGTGCAGTGGTTAGCACTGTTGCCTGGGACCTGGGTTTGAATCTCCGCCTGGGTTACGTGTGTGGAGTTTGCATGTTCTCCCCGTGTCGTCGTGGGGTTTCCTCCGGGTACTCTGGTTTCCCCCCATAGTCCAAAGACATGCTGAGGCTAATTGGAATTACTAAATTGCCCGTAGGTGTGAATGGTGTGTGAGTGTGCCCTGCGATGGGCTGGCCCCCTGTCCAGGGTTGTTCTGTGCCCTTTGCTTCCGGGATAGGCTCCGGACCCCCCGTGACCCAATAGGATAAAGCGGGTTTGAAAATGGATGGATAGTGGCTAGCTAGGTTCTCAGAGGAAAAGTGGTTAGCTAGGAAAGGAAAGGTGACTAGCTAGGTTAGCATAGGAAAAGTGTCTAGCTAGCAGGCTAGCAGAACATTTTACTCTTGCCATGCTGCTAAAGCCAGCCAGGGGTGGCGAGGGTTCCATTACATTCCATTTTCTTCCACTTGTCTGGGGTTGGGTCGGAGGGGCAGCAGTCTAAGCAGGGATGCCCAGACCTCCCTCTCTCTGGCCACCTCCTCCAGCTCCTCCCAGGGAATACCAAGGCATTCCAGGCCAGCCAAGAGATACAATCTCTCCAGTGTGTCCTGGGTCTGCCCCAGGGCCTCCACCCGGTTGGACATGTCCAGGAGGCATCTTACATAGATGCCCGAACCACCTCAACTGGCTCCTTTTGATGCAGAGGAGCAACGGCTCTACTTTGAGCTCCTCCTGAATGTCCGAGCTCCTCACTGTATCTCTAAGGCTGAGCCCAGACACGCTACGGATGAAACTAATTTCTGCTGCTTCTATCTGTGACCTCATTCTTTCAGTCATTACCCATAGCTCATAACAGGTGAGGGTAGGAACTCCCTCCATCCTCCATCTCCCACCAGGAGAGGGCAATCCACCTTTTTTCGGTCGAGGGCCATGGCCTCAGACTTGGAGATACTGATCTGTACCCCGGTCACCTCACATTCTGCTGCAAGTGATCCGACACAGAGCAAGAAAATGATAAAAACAAGCTGATAAAGTCTGACCATTTGACACTTGTATTCTCAGAGTCACTTCCTCATAAACGGCACCTTGCAACTGGTCTCAGCATGCATACAGGAAATAACATGCTGACGTGGGCAATTCTGGTGGGGTAACGAGCACCAAACTGCAAGCCGCTCACTGCTCAATGTGTGTGCTGATGCACCCACATGTTTTAGACCGAACATCCCAAACACACAGTTGTTATCTCTGCATCTGTATAATCTCTCTTCTCCTACCACACCAGACGGAGGACCATCGATGTGAGAAACCTCTGAATGTTGGCGGGGGCGGGCTTCTCACCGGGGAGCCTGTTGATGAGCCAGCTCAGCTGCTTCTTGGAGATGTTGGTCCAGCTCAGGTCAAGAGAGATAGGCTGCCTGCGGATGATCCCGCTCAGCATCAGCGGGGTGATGGACTTGCTGCGCTTCAGATCTATTTGGGTCCACAGACGCTTGTCACAGCACCTGGGTAGGGAGTGGGGATTAACAGCTCATCACCTGTGACAGAACCTCACAAAACCATTAGTGTAAGCATTAACACCCCCCCCCCCGACCACTCACCAGCGGTTCCAGGTTTTGCAGACGCGCATGCACACGCATAGCTGCTGGTGGCTCAGGTGGCTGAAGATGGCCATCCAGAGCTCACGGCGTAGCATGTGGGTGTGTCCGTCTGCCAGTGGCAGCCGGTCTGGGGGGGGGCTAATGGGGGGTGGCCGGATGACGTGCCGCTCCATCTGCACCCCTAAGGGGCGCCGGCCTGCCCCTGCTGTGGGCTGCATGGAGGGCTCCCGTAGGGGGGCACCGTTGGTCTCGCGCTCACAAGGGCGGAGCCAGTCTCCAGCCATTCCCATGGCAGCCATGCTAACCACCCGCTTGGGCTCGTCAGTCTCGCTTTCAGGCTCCGCCTTGACTGGCTGCCGGCTCTCATTGGCCAGGCAGTCCTCCGTCTTCTGGATCTCCTGATTAAGCTCCTTGCTGAGCTCCCTGCTGAGCTCCCTGCAGGGCAGCCGCACTGGCCTCCTGGCTCGTGCTCGCACCCGTGCCTTGTCCTGGAGCTCCAGGCCACCCTCACCACTGGGTCCTGCCCTCGGGGAGGAGTTGCAGCGTGATAGATCGCTTTCGCATGAGGGCGTCCGGAACACTCTGCCTCTCTCCTCCTCCTGGGCCTCCTCTGTTTGGCATGCTCCTTGCCTTGCCTCCTGTTCTTCCTCCTCGGCTTCCTCAGTGTGGTGTGTCCCTTCCTGTGCCTCTTCTTCCCTCTCCTCCTCCTCCTCCTCCCCGTAGTTCCACTGGTGCCCCAACTCCCTGCTCCCTCCTTCCTCGTCCTGCTCTCTCTTGATAATGCTGGTGAGCAGCTGGTCAGGCTTTGGCGACTTCCTCTGTGGCCATGAGACAAGCGAGATGATCACATGAGCTCACAGGTTAATAACTGCAGGTACCCTTAGCAGCTAGTGCTGACATTATTGAAAGAGGCTCAGGGCCGCATTGTGGCACATGTGAAGCGAAGCAATGTTACATTTAATCTTAGTACTGATCTGTGTTTGACAGAATACTTCTGCTTTTGTGTTAAGTAGTAAACATAGGCGGTAGAATGGTACAGGAATTTTCTTTTGCACTACATAAACTAAAGAACAAATATCCAAAACTCCAGTCCATTTTTTTGTCATTTTTGAGATGAGACTGCAAGTGCCCTAAAGTCAGGCTCCCTCGTCATATGTCACAGTGTTGGGAACCAAAACTCAGTCCACATGTAATGTAACAAATAACTTTGGTTAAATTTCCAAAATTTCCTCAATTGTAGATAATGCATCCTGTGGAGTTTTGGAAATTTGCCCTTCAGTTGTCTTCAGAGGTAAAAAGTTCAGATTCAGAAAGTACAAATTCACACCAAAATTTTGTTTCAACCAACCAGTTGAATATAAAGAGTCACATTCACAGAGTAGTCAACTGGTTAGTTGAAACAAAATCTTGATCTGAATTCTTACTTTCTATACCTGAACATTCTACCTCTGGTTGTCTCTAACACTGTAATGTCTGTCCTGTCATGAGTGTCACACCATGGCTTCAGTTTTGGTTCCTAGTGCAGTAACATATGATGAGGTGGCCTGACTTTAGTTCAGTGACATCTCAAAAATAACAGAAAATGCCCTGAGTTCTGAGTCGCTGTTCATGACAGTCGTGCTGTATTTGTCTTCACACTTTACCCACCAGTTTAGACACCAACCCTTCTCTGTCAGCTCATTTAGTTTAAGTTCCTTCTCACATGTCACAGTTGTATCACATCTTCAGTTCATTTTTAACGACACTAGCTTCTTTTAACGATGCATGGTTGTGATGTCTCTATAGGCCTCAGCGCCCATCTGCAGGCCTGCAGCAAAGCTCTTCATCAGCCAATACTAACAAATCATCGCCAGCTCTTCCATGACCAGGGCTGCACTTCTGCATCACTCAGGCCTTTCAGCAGAACTTCACTTTTAACTTTATTTTTAATGTACCGCATTTGCCGTTTTATTATGTTCCTGTTTCTGTCACCCATAACCCCCCCACCTTGACATCTGTGGCCAGATCACCCACCCATGACCCCAACCCCTCCAGGCTTCGCTCAGGGACAGTTGCTGGTTCTTCACAGTTAAGGATGGGAACAGCAGTTAGTATGTTTACTGACTTTCCTTTCCTGCTGTATCCTACAGCCACCATCCATCAAGTTCATTCACTCACACTTGGAAACATTTTCAATTCACAGTTTACAGTAAAAGGAAAAATCAGCAAATACAAAACCCTGAGTTTCATCAAACACCGAACTGACCTCATCAATGACTTCATTAGCACCATAAGACCAGCTGATATTCAACTCATTTGAAATCTTACCAACCATGGCATTGGGAGCAGACCATTCCAAGATGAGATCACTACATTCAGTGACTCATCACTCCAAGCTGGGATCACTAATTATACAGACTGACCACTGAGCTGGGGTCACTAATTAAAGTGATTAATCACTCTAAGCTGTCATCACTCCTTACAGTGACTGATCAGTCCAAGCTGGGATTACTGCTTTAAGCCTTGAACTCAAGCTGATACTCAGCTTAGGTTAAATGGATGAGGACCTCATCCTCCAAGTCAATCTGTTAATTTATTGCAGAGCAACAAAGCATCATATTTGACTACCTATGTTATTTTTACTGTGTAGGTACTTATAGCCACATTTTTCAACTAGGATGAAGCCCGATTTCTAGGATAAGAAACATCAGCCAGCCCTTTGGAGTCCGATTCCCAACCCTGTGGAGGAGTATGCAATGGGATTTGGCTTCGGGTTGGGGCTCCTACCTTATTCCCACCATCGGGGTCAAGGGTGTCGTCGTCGTCAGTCAGCTTGCGCTTCTTCTGCAATGCGTCATCCTCTGGTCTGGGCCACGCCTGGCCGTCTGCAGGGGGCACCGCGGGCCGCTTCTTCGCAACTTGCTCCTCGAGCCTGTGCCTGGGCGTCTCCTCGAGCTGCCTCCTAGCGACAGTCGCCACGGTGACAGCAGGGGTGGCCACGTCTCCCTCCTCCCTGGGGTCCCGGCCCGGCCGCTGCTCCTTTAGCAGGGAGCCCGGCAGGTTGGACGCGTACTTGAACCCCGGTCCTCTTTTTTGCTTGCAAGCCAAAAGGTGGGAAAGAAGAAGAGGAGTACTTTACAGCCCACGCAGAGCCGTGTGGCAGCTCCGCCCTCACGCTCTGAGAGAGAAGGGGCACCAGGCCATGTGACAAGCCTTAAACGGGAAGTGAAAACCACAGCACAAAAACAGCATATTTATCTGCTGCCAGAGGTAGGAGGCCCCTCCAGGACAGATCACTCCTTCAGAGTTTTGGCTGTTTTGCGCTGCACCTGCATTTTACTGCAAAAACGGCCTGCAACAAAACTTGATGCTAAAGGTCTTTTTTTTTTAAGTGTGTAAAGGCTTAGACAAGACAGTCAGAGATACCCCAGCCATCAGAAACACCCCTGCACTCAGACACCCCCACAATCAGTCCTACAAAGGACATGCGCAATTTGTCTGCATTGCACACACCAGCCACAGTGTCACAGCAACTCCCAGAACCACTGGACCTCATTATTAATTTGTATGCTTTGCTGAAGTTATGATCCTCACCTTACATTTTTTATCTCTTACTCAGCTAATCCCAGGAAGCACAGAGCATGAAGCAAGGGGCACCCTGGATGGAACAATCTGGATGGGACCCCCTAGATCAGATGATCTGGACAGGACACCCTGAGTAGGACACTCTGTATGGGACACTTTGGAAGGGATCCCCCCCCATAACAAGACACCAGTCCATCCCCACTGACAGTTGTATTATTCCAGTAGATCCATTCAGGCAAATAATTTAATGGCCCCATCCTGGATCTGCAGCCACAAGGTCAGCACAGTCCAATCAGAAGGTCAGCATGGTCCAGTTAGAAGGTCAGCACAGTCCAATCATACTGTCAGTATGTTCCGAGCAAAAAGTTAGCACAATCCAATCACAAGGTCAGAACAGTTCAATCACAAGGTCAGCATGATCCAATCACAAGGTCACCTACTGCCCTGATCCCTGACCACAGAGCCCCACTCTGAGCTGCTGTAGATACTCACTTTCCCAGTCTTGCCGGCATGATTGCACTTGGGACACTCCCAGCAGTTGGGAAGCTCGTCATTGACCACGCCACCGGCATCTTTGACCTGTGGGGGACAGGAGTGTGAGTCCAGAAAAGGGGAAGATGGGGGAGTTCAGTGCTGCTTGGGACGAGAAATCCTATTGGACCCCATCTGCGTTGTGAGGCACACTGGGCTCATGTGAGGCACACTGGGCTCATGTGAGGCACACTGGGCTCATGTGAGGCACACTGGGCTCATGTGAGGCTCATGTGCTTCAAAGTCAAGCCAAGCTTATAATGAACTCAATAAATGAACTGCAGGGTCCTGATGGCATCTTGCTATAGTTTTAAACGAGAAAAGGGATATTAATTTGCCAACCTTTATCTGCTGGTGTGGTACCTTCTGACTGGAAGCATACTAATATAATGCCCATCTTCACAAAAAGTGGATAGAAGTAATCCATCAAACTAAAGGCCAATTAGCTTAACCTAAATAAATGTAAAAGTAATGGAAGCTATAATCCAAGTGAAAATAGTAGATTACCTAGATTCAAATAATATTCTGGGGGATAGCCAACATGGATTTAGGAGAGGCAGATCCTGTTTAACTAATCTACTTGAGTTCTTTGAGGGAGTTACAAGACAAATTGATGTCAAAAATGCCTACGATGTGATCTACTTAGATTTCCAGAAGGTCTTTGATGTTGTCCCCCACAAATAGCTCCTGCTTAAGATCAAGGCAGCAGTGATTTTAGGAGCTATAACAGCTTGGATTGAAAACTGGTAATCAGACAGGAAGCAGCATGTAGTTATTAGAGGTACAATGTCACAGTGGGCCTGCGTTCATAGTGGGGTACCGCAGGGTTCAATTTTAGGACCGCTGTTATTCTTGATTTACATAAACAATATTGATGCCGGTATATATAGTAAACTGGTTAAATTTGCAGACAACACCAAGGTGGGTGGTGTAGCAGATACCGAACTAGCGGCACAGAGGTTACAATGGGATCTGGATTTAATTAGCGACTGGGCTGATACCTGGCAGATGAAATTTAACATAGATAAATGTAAGGTAATCCATGCAGGGAGCAGAAATATAAAATGCAGATATTTTATGGGTTCCATTGAAATGAAGAAAGCTGATTTTGAGAAAGACTTTGGTGTGTATGTATGGGGAAGCACTTAAAAGGCAAATAGGATGTTGGGTTACATCTCTAGGTGTGTGGAGTTTAAGTCAAGAGAGGTGATGCTAAAATTATATAATTCCTTGGTAAGACCCCACCTAGAATACTGTGTGCAGGTCGCCTTACCTCAAAAAGGATATTGCTGCCTTAGAACAGGTTCAACATAAGGTTTAAGACCATTTCTGGTCTTAGAGGAGTGTGTAGAGAATGAGGAGAGGGTAGCTCAAATGCAAGTTTTTCTGGCCATAGGTGGGAATTAGTAGGAGAACATTTTAAATTGGATTTAAGAAAGCACTTCTGTACACAGCATTTAGTTACAGTATGGAATAGTCTTCCTGTTAGTGTAGTGCAAGCTAAAACCATGGGTTCCTTTTCACAACTTTTCACAAAAGCTATTAGTTGAATCCTCCCCAAGTGAGCTAGATGGGCCGAATGGCCTCTTCTTGTTTACAAACTTCTCACATGCTTAATAACCTGAAGTGTGGATTTGACCTGGTTCTGGGGCTGATAATCCATAAGAACAGGCACTGCCTGAAACCCTGGTCACATGACCCCGGCTATCTGCGTCATCTAAAGATATGAGGACAACCTCCTTGGGCAAAGTCAAGGCCACTGCTGAAGCATCATCGCAGGAATCCTGACTCTTACAGAACCCGTCCCCACCCACCCCCCAAACAGGCTTTACCTCTAGGCAGGCGGGGTGCACGATCTCATTGCAGATGGAGCACTCCATGAGCATCACATTGAACTTGTCCTCTTCTTCATCTAGTGTGTCCTCTTTCCCAGCCTCCCCGCAAACCAGACACACAGCGGTGTGGGGCAGCACGGGCTGCAGTGAGGGGTGGGGACAGCATTAAACACCCGGGGGGTGGAGGCGCCCCCTGCTAGAGCAGGTCACATTTACCAGTGCTTGTCAGCGGGGTCCCTGTAGAAACCACTGCCTTCACTGCCTCACAATGAATTACAAGTCTTTCAAAAACATTTCCCCTGAACTGTTGTGTACAAACCAGAAACTCTTCACAGGAAGTCTCTAAAAGTCTCTGTTGAATTGTTCATGTAATACAGAGCTTACTCTGGCTACTCACTAGTCTGCGTACAGGATGTCTTTCCTCAGTATGTCACACATTACACATTTCTGCATTTTATATCTTTTTGTGATATTTCACACTGGTGCTGCTGATAGCTTCACTTCCTGAAAAACGGCTGAAAAAAGCATCAATAAAAGACGGATACATTTAACATGAGCTGTATGGCTATTTATATAGACCAGGCCTGTTTAAATTCAAGTTAATATACAGACACCGACACAACCACAGACACACACACACACGCGTTTTTTTTCTCATTATGGAGACACATGTTACCCACAATATAATATAATATATATATACAGACACACACACACACACACACACACACAAACACACATACATACATACAGTGCCCTCCACAATTATTGGCACCCCTTGTAAAGATTTGTAAAAAGGGTTAGAAACAATCCACCTTTTGGTGAAGTATATCACACTGAAAAAATGAGAAAAATCCAACCTTTCCTTAAAATACATTTATTGAGAGAAAAGCAAATCCTTCATTAAGAAATAATTTTCAACAAAAACACGTGCCATGATTACTGGCACCCCCGCTTTTAATACTTTTAATACTTTGTACAACCTCCCTTTGCCAGTATAACAACACTATTCTCCTATAATATTTTATAAGGTTGGAGAATATCAAGCAGGGCATCTGAGACCATTAATTCCTCTGTACAGAATCTCTCCAGATCATCCAGGGTCCGAGGCCCTCTCTTGTGCACTCTCCTCTTCAGCTCAACTCACAGGTTTTCAATGGGGTTCAGGTCAGGGGACTGAGATGGCCATGGCAGAAGCTTGATTCTGTGGTCAGGTAACCATTTTTATGTTGATTTGGACATGTGCTCAGGATCACTCTCCTGCTGGAAGATCTAATGATGGCCCAGTTTTTGTTTCCCAGCAGAGGCAGCCATATTTTGATTTAAAATGTCCTGGTATTTCATGGAGTCCATAATGCCATGTACCCTAACGAGGTTTCCAGGGTTTTTAGAGGAAAAACAGCCCCAGAACATCACAGAACCTCCACCATATTTTACAGTTGGGATGAGGTTCTTTTCATTATATCCATCCTTCTTTTTATGCCAAACCCACCTTGAATGTTTATTGCCAAAAAGCTCCATTTTTGTTTCATCAGACCATTGAATTTGGTTCCAGTCAAAGTTGTAGTAGTGTT
>JAODJU010000040.1:639997-658712 GCA_026776725.1 Gnathonemus echidnorhynchus | reverse complement strand
AGAGAGGGTGAGGAGCTCTGACATTCAGCCTTAGAGAGGGTGAGGAGCTCTGACATTCAGCCTTAGAGAGGGTGAGGAGCTCTGACATTCAGCCTTAGAGAGGGTGAGGGGCTCTGACATTCAGGAAGGGCTCAAAGTAATGCCGCTGCTCCTCCACATGGAAAGGAGCCAGCTGAGGTGGTTTGGGCATCAGTCTAGGATGCCTGCTGGATGCCTCCCTGGGGAGGTGCTCCAGGCATGTCCAATGGGAGAAGACCCCGGGGCAGACCTAGGACATGCTGGAGAGATTATATCTCTGGGCTGGCCTGGGAACGCCTTGGTGTTCCCCCGGAGGAGCTGGAGGAGGTGGCCGGAGAGAGGGAGGTCTATGCATCCCTGCTTAGACTGCTGTCCCTGCGATTGGACCCCAGATAAGTGGCGGAAAATGGAAGATGGATGGATGGATGGATGAGACTGATAAGGGAAACCCCCTCTCCTGCTCCATAACCTACAAATATAACTAGACAAACATTACTCAGAGTTCCCAAGGGCAACAGGTAAACACTGACCTGGATGAGAATTGCTTACCAATTAGCATGGACGCCGTGTGGTGTTTAGCGACACTTTGATGGAGAGCTTTCGTCAGGCAGCAGAGAGCTCTTCCTGGGACATAGCAGCGCACCCCATCACAGAATCAAGGGAGGATCCATCAGGAACCTGGAACAGACAGTTTCTGGGTTAATTTACACCTGGTCTTCACATCAATAATTATATTTCCTTTGCGATAAGAGTGGCTAACAAAACAGATGCAGGACAGACATGTCTTCAAAATAAATAAATAGTGAAAATGATACACATACACTAATTGAAAAAGGCATGCAGTTGTGGGGGGATCCTGCCAAAGACGTGTACGCAGTCTTCATTAAATGACTGGGATACAGCATCCCCTGCTGGCCAATGTGCACTGCTACAGTCAGCAGCAGGTTTCATGAAATATTATTATGTCCTGTTGAAAAGTATAAGGAATAACTGGCAAAGGGGGTCCACTCAGTGCTTGTTTGGGACTCGCTGGTGCTAAAAATAGACCTTGGAAGTTACTTAAAATAAAATATCCATGCCAATGGGGGAGGACTGCATACAGTAGGTGGGGATGTCATGGTGCTTTGAGCTGTGGGAGTCACAGCCAGAGTCACTGTGGGAGTCATGGCAGGAGTCATAGCAGTAGTCACTGGAGAGTCCAGGCAGGCTTTGTGGCTGCTTCTGTCTATGGGCGCTCTTCCACCGCACCAAGTATGGTACATTTGGTGCAGTACTTTCAGTACTTTGCCTTTTCCATTGACTTCCAGTCGAGTACCAGTACCAAAAGTTCCAGTGCCAAACCAGCCGGGGTACTTATTTGGTACTCCGGTACTTTGGGGTGGGACTTGAAATGCTTTCTTTGCCAATTAGTTAATAAAATATCCTGCCGCTGAAACACAATACAAACGGCACCTTGAAAATAGTTATATATTGGAGTATTTATAAAACAAAAAAGGAGTTCATAAATTTCTCTCAAACCCATTTTTGATTGATTTAAATAGCAAGGATTAAAATGATTACGGACTGTCTCGGAGAACGCATGCAGCGCTCATGCAAAAGCAGTGGAGGTGAACTTTAAACTGATTTTTAAACATGTAAGAATCTATAAAAGGAATAATAAAACTGCAGTGTTTTTTTCCTATGACAGACTAACAGAGTAAAAATATTTTAGTGGAACTTTAACCCCCTGAGCTATAATGTCCATACAGAATTTAAAGTAAGAAGAAACCTGATCTCAATCTATCTGACTAGCGATGTAATAATTGGATGTGCATAACATGTGATGTTGGTATTAATATTGCACATCATCCAGTCCTATAATATACTATAGCCATTTTTCTAATTCAGTACAAAATACCCTGCCTCGTGTTGTGATGTCATTCAGCGCCAGTACCAGTTTTCCAGTGGAAAACCAACACATTGAAATACCGTACTTTTGCCACCAAAAGTATGGTACCTGGTGCGGTGGAAAAACGCCCTCTGTGACATCGTCACAGCAATATTCTGCATCTTTTCTCAGCGTCCAGCCCCATCTCTGTAGAGGTGGCCCAGTATGTCTGCTCTCACATTACAACCCACAAAACTGTGACTAGAGGCACAGAAACAGGTACTAAGGAGCAGGGCACACGCTGTTCCGGGCCCACTCACTGACACTCACCGTGTGAAACAGCACTGCTCCATCACTCGACCTAATGAGAGACACAGAAACACAGAGCGTGTTACAGTAGGTACTAAGGAGCAGGGCACATGCTGTACCGAACCATCTCACTGACACTCATTATGCGAAACAGCACCACTCCGTCACTCGACCTAATGAAAGCCACAGAAACACAGAGCATGTTAGGTACTAAGGAGCAGGGCACACGCTCTGTAGGGCCCACTCACTGACACTCATTATGCGAAACAGCAGCACTATGGCGTTTAATTAGTGCCAAAACTCACGCGCATAAAAACCACAAGCGCTGAAAACCCATCCTCTCTACGCGTTCGCATTCGCTAGATCCTATCTGCGCGCTCACGTCTGCACAGCACTTGCTTGCTCGACAGGATGAATTTTAACACGGAAACACGGAGCACATTACATACTAAGGAGCAGGGCGTACACTGTGCCAGGCCTGCTCACTATGTGAAATAGCACCGGTCTCTCACTCGACCTGACGAAGAACATGGAAACTGTCACGGCAGGGGTTGCGGAAAATAAGGAGGACACTATAATGGATCAGTCCAGGAAAAAGATTTATTATCTTTACAGTAAACACTGAAAATCGAGGTAGATAAAACAGGCAGTAGTCGGGCGATCAGCATTGGGATCCAGGAGAACAGGCACGGCTCGGAATCCGGGGACAGGTAGGTGGTCAGGCGATCGGCGTCGGCAGTGAGAGGGCTAGGTTATACTCGAAGGTCGGAAGAGGCAGAACAGAGGTCAGGGGAATAGGCAGGCAGTAGTAGAAGTGCTCCGGCCACTGCTCGACTCCCTCCTAGGGAAATCCCGGTGGCGTGGCAGCGGAGCCCCACGTGACATCATAGGGGCTTCCCCTGGGCGATCCATGACAGTACCCCTCCCCCCACGACTGCCCCCCGGCGGACGAACGTGCTCCCTGGCACGACATTCAAATTCAGAAATCAGAGACGGATCCAGCACATGTCGAGCTGGAACCCAGGACCATTCTTCAGGGCCATATCCCTGCCAGTCAACTAGATACAGAAGGCCACGACCCCAGCACCGGACATCCAGCAAGCAATGGACGGTGTACACCTCACGTCCGTCGACCAACCTGAGGGGAAGAGGAGGCAACTCAGGAGAAGCCAGGGTACTGACCGCATGGGGTTTCAATAGGGAAACATGGAAGGTAGGGTGGACTCGCTGCATGGTCACCGGAAGACGAAGATGAACCGCCGAGGGACTTATGACCTTGGTGATGGGAAAAGGACCAAGAGGGATGTAATAAGAGGGATTCTTATTACATGCACACACTGGGCAGGCCGTGACGTAACCACGGATGTCCTGCAGTATGGTAGGCCACCAGAAGCGCTGTCCAAGAAGTGCTCGGGTGCGATGCACGCCAGGATGGCAAGCTAAGAGGGAGGCATGTCCCCACTGGAGGACCCGGGAACACAAGAAGTCTGGGACAAACAGCCGGTTTGGTGGAGAACCCCCTGGGGGCTGGACGAATCATTTTACGGCCTGGAGAGCTTCTTGACCCCCCAGGATACTGCTCCAATGAAGTGACTCTCCGGCAGAATCGGTCCCGCGCACTCCTTAGTGCCCTCCCCTCCAAACAGCCGTGACAGGTTGCAGTTCTTGGAGCCCGGTCTGAAGGAGATAAGAAACTTGAAATGATTAAAAAATAGTGACCACCTAGCCTGGTATGCATTGACTAGCTTTGCCGACTGTAGATATTCCAGATGCTTGTGGTCCGTGAGGATCAGGAATGGGTCCTTAGTGCCCTCGAGCCACTGCCACCACTCCTCCAAGGCCAGACGGACTGCCAGCAGTTCTCAATCGCCAATGTCATAGTTCCTTTCGGCTGGGGTTATAATAATAATAATAATAATACATTTTATTTTAAAGGCGCCTTTCAGAGCACACAAGGACACCGTACACAATGAAAAACAATCAGAATAAAAACTAAGTACAAAACTAAAACAGTATAAAAACTAAAAGATTTCATAGAGAGTAGGCATTTTTAAACAAATGTGTTTTGAGCTTGGATTTAAAAAGAGAAAAGGAGTTTATATTTCTAATGTCTTTTGGTAAGGAGTTAACTTATAGGGAAAAAAAAGATGCAATTTATTGTCTGTATGCTATGTGTCACTGGGATAGAATAGCCCCTACACCAGTGCTGGAAGGGTCCACCTTCACCACAAACTGCCGAGAGGGTTTGGGGATCTGAAGAATAGGGGCTGAGGTGAAGCTTCTGCGAAGGGCCAGGAATGCCTGCTCAGCTGCTGCGTGCGTGATGGTGGCCATTCGACGTCCATCCAGCCCATGGGCCACCAGCTGCATCTGGACCGGCGTGGTAGGCAGTCTTCACTGGCGGACCGGCGTGGTAGGCAGTCTTCACTGGCGGACCAGCGTGGTAGGCAGTCTTCACTGGTGGACCAGCGTGGTGTCGATAAAAAGGGCGGCTAAGGGCTGCTGGATCTCTCCATAGGAGAGCAGTACCGGTAAAAAGTTCGTTCTGTAGGGGACAAACAGGTTCGGTCCACCTGCATAGCTTCGGCGGGGGGCTCGGAAGAGCTCACACAAGCTGCTTCACAGACACTCGGAACATCAAACTATCTGTGACGTTCTCTGCAGCGCTGACGGAAGTGGTTGCCCACTTGAATAGCGAGGTTCACTAATTCCTTGAAGGTTCCCGGCATTTCTCTGGAGGTTAATTCATCCTTAATTTCTTCCAGCAGCCCGTTATAAAACGCGTCAAACTGAGCCTGCGTATCCCAGCCCGTGGACAGCGCAAGGGTCTGAAAAGCGATGGCGAAATCACACACCGAGTGGTCACCTTGATGGAGCTGTAGAAATTCGCGTGCTGCCTCTCTGCCATGAGTTAAGCGATCAAAAACCCGCTTCATTTCTGCAGTGAACCCTGGATGGGTAGTACAAAAAGGCGCCCATGACACCATATGAAAGAACACCGGTCTCTCACTGACACTCACCATGTGAAAGAGCACCGTTCTCTCACTCGACCTGACGATGAACATGGAAACACGGAGCATGTTAAGTACTAAGGAGCAGGGCGCATGCTGTACCAGGCCTGCTCACTGACACTCACCGTGTGAAAGAGCACCGGTCTGTCACTTGACCTAATGAGGGACACGAAAGACAGCGATGCTGGGAGCTGTACCGGGTGCTGTCCCATAATAGAGTCATTGTTCTAATAATTATTTATATTTTATAAAGGAACTAGATTGAATAGTTTTATATCGTACAAACATTAATTTATGTGAAGCCACACAAAGCTTGAAAAGGTCTAGGTAACAGAATGATTTTATCAAGATGGAAATATTTAAGCAGCAGATAGTACATTGACCCAAAGCCACCCTGACATCATAAAAGATTAGTAGCAGATGATTAATGTTTTGATTATTTGGGCCCTCACTTCCATAATCAACAAGAGCAGTAAGACAGCAGGGCCCACGGAGCGCACCAGATGGCTATAAACACAAACAGGGCTGGTGTAGTTGCCCTCTCTGTCATAGGTCACAGGTGCGACAGAGTGTTTCTTGAGGAGCACATTACAAAATTGTTCAATTGAAGGTCATGGAAACCAACTGGAAACTGTACAATTTCTGTGCATCAACGGCAGGCGAACAGCAAACGAAACATCAAAAACAAACAAACAAACAAGCAGACTTACCCACAGGCTTCCAGTTTCATGCCACTTTCATGCCATGTCTTTCAAAAAGAGTTGCGGACCCATCCCCGGTAATCTGAGAAGCAGAAACTCGGCTAGGACAAGCAGACAATGAACCTGGGGATTAATCCAGGTGTCGTCTGTAAATCAGCAGGTATCTGTCCACCCCCCACCCATGACTGCCAGATCCTCAAGCTCGCCAGAATGCAAATCATTATACTTTCAGCAGATCCCCCCTCTCCTTCTCCTTTTCTCTCTCTGTAATAATCCCCAGCAAATTAAAGCAACAAAAACCTCCATAGTGTCTTCCCCTACGGCCCTTCAGCACAGCTAATAGCAAAGGAGACATAAATATTACAACCAGATCTTTATTAAAGATGCACCAAGCCGACAGGACTCCACCCCCTCATCATGTAGCATGAAGCCTGAATTCACCACACTCCGTTACCAAGCAACGCCTCGATTCAGGGAGCAGGCTAGCTTGGTAACCGAGCAGTTACAGGTTCCAAACCCAGGCAGCACCACAGAGGGCGCACTTTGTACAAAATATTCAATACTGTCAGGTACCTTTGTGAGCAAGTTTTCCTTTTTAGTTATTTACAGTTTATTTAGATAGATGTTTTCATGGTGCACCCCCATGCCACCTCGCCCCCCCACCCCCACGCAACCTTGCGCAGAATGAGCAGGTGGGGATGCAGGATCTCTTGAACCAATGCCTTGATTAGACAATTAAGTTAATTCCATCATCCACCATTTAACTGCTTACCCTGGTCAAGTTGCAGGGGCCTGAAATCTATATCAGGCAGTACAGAGTCCCAGCTTTATATTCCTATGTTAATATAAAGAAGCTGGTATTTTTGTCCAAATCACTGGACTCTTATGGATTTACACAGAAAGGTTCTCCCAGATGCCCACTCTGGCACTGTAATGCAGAGCCAGACATTGAAATGTTACAGCTGTGCAGAAGGGGGTGTGTGGCTCAATGGGCTGAGCCTCTGTGCTGAACAGTCATAGGCCCTTAAGCGGGACCCTTAACTCCCAGCTCCAGGGGCACTTCATGTTGGCTGACCCTGTGCTATGACCCCCCACGCTGGATGTATGTCTGTGTGTCTCACAGAGCGAGATGGGATCAGCAAAGGGCTTGAGCAGCAAAGATACCCTACATAAGTGGCACGTGTATGTTTCCTGTGTGTGAAGCTTTTGCCTGTAGCAGCTAGTCGCCCCGGCTTCAGCATCACAGATTCTCAGGGGGCTGGCGACTGATTCATATGAGTGATTATCTACCCTAGGGGGAGGGAAAGAGGGAGGGAGACAGAGGAAGAGGGAGGGAGAGCAGGGGAGGGAGAGAGGTGGAGGGAGTAAAGAGGAGGCTGAAGGCACATGCAGGTCTAACACTAATCCTAACCCTAATCATAACCCTAACACTAACCCTAATCCTAACCCTAATCCTAACCCTAATCCTAATCCTAACCCTAATCCTAACCCTTTTACCTGTCCAGGGTTTGTGGCTCTCCCCTGTGCCACCGTTTGCATGTCAAGCCTTATAGCTGGACATGTGATCAAGTCAGCTTCTGTAAGGATGTCTGCAGTCCTGTGAAAGGTGATCACACTTTACGGCCTTCAGACTGAAGAGGAATGCCACCCTCCTCTGTGGAAAACTGTCACACAGGAATGTGGAAACAAAGCCACTGTCCCAGGGCAAGAGCTGAGTAGCTGCTAGGCTGCTTCTCAGGATTAATGGTGAAACGAGAGAAAATCCCCATAGCACGTTAGCCTAAACACAGGTACTACCTGTGTGGTTCTCTGGCCTCACAGATGCGGGATGTGCTCCTAGAAGTTGAGGTCTCCAATCAGGGGAATGTCTGAGAGCCTGGGCACCACAGACTCGGGTGAGAATACAACACCAGCTCAGGATGCAGGGGAATGTCTGAGAGACCCTGGGTGACATGGACCCGGGCAGGAACACGACAACAGGTGAGGAAGCAGGAGAACATCTCAGATTGCCTGGGTCTGTGCGACCCAGGCAAGAACACGACGCCAGCTCAGGATGCAGAAGAATGTCTGAGAGAGCCTGGGTGGTACAGACCCAGACGAGAACACAACACCAGCTCAGGACGCGGGAGAACGTCTGAGAGAGTCCTGCTTCATTACCAGCCCCACAGCGGAGATGGTGTGGCCCTGTTTCATTACCGGCCCCACAGTGGAGATGGTGTGGCCCTGCTTCATTACCGGCCCCACAGCAGAGATCGTGTGGCCCTGCTTCATTACCAGCCCCACACCGGAGATCGTGTGGCCCTGTTTCATTACCGGCCCCACACCGGAGATCGTGTGGCCCTGTTTCATTACCGGCCTCACAGCGGAGATGGTGTGGCCTTGTTTCATTACCGGCCCCACAGCGGAGATGGTGTGGCCTTGTTTCATTACCGGCCCCACAGCGGAGATGGTGTGGCCCTGCTTTATTACCAGTCCCCTATATTGGTGGGGGTGTGGCCCTGCTTCATTAGCACCCCTATAGTGGAGGAGGCATAGACCTGCTTAATTAGCACCCCTATACTGGTGGGGGTGTGGCCCTGCTTCTTTAGCACCCTTTTAGTGGAGAGCGTGAGGCCCTGCTTTATTAGCACCCCTATAGTGGTGGGGGCGTTGACCTGCTCCATTAGCACCCCTATAGTGGAAGGGGCAAGGTCCTGCTTCATTAGCACCTCTATACTGATGGGGGTGTGACCCTGCTTCATTACTAGCACCACTGGCTGCCTGAGGAGATGCTTCATACACTGTCAGGAACATAGACCCCTCAAAGGAAAGGAAACAGAAGGGGGGGGGGGGGGAGAGAGAGAGAGAGAGCAGCTTCACAAACACCCTGCACTACTCAAAGTTAATTAAAACCCGGAGAGGTAGTTGTCACTGAGGGATTTTACTGTCATTTCATCTTCAAGGAAGTATGTGATCTCACTGTCAAGCCAGGGACCAGTCCTGGAGAACATTCAGCCTGTTGTCATCCATAATTGCTGCTACTGTCATTTTTGTCTGTCAGCCCTGAATGCACAGCTAAAATGTCAGTCTGCCACTTCAATGACTAAAAAGTGAGAAATTCTGCTCTAAAACTCTGTAAGGTTCCACTAAGCTTACCTAACTCACTCCACCCAAGGTGCCACCTGTCTCCTGCCCTGCCTTTAAGGGAACAGTTATGGAAGATGGAGGGATATTTACTGGAATCTTTCTTAGCAAATGCACAGGACATCACTGCTGCACTTTTGCTATGTCAGGGTGGCACCCATTCTTGCAGAGATCAGCACATACAGATAGGTTCACTCAGCCCACCAGCATCATGCTCTAAGCCAGGGGTAACCAATCTTATCCGTAAAAGGCCAGTGTGTATGCAGGTTTTTAGGATAACCTTTAGGTCAGCTGTTCAAACCCAGGTGCGAGGATTCTTCAGCCAATCAGTCCTCTAATTTGTAACCTAATTAGAGAGTTGCAGTGAAAACCCACTTTCACAGCATCCCTTTGCGGATAAGATTGCCCACCCCTGCTCTAATCCCACTGTGAGTGATATTCTAGCATCCAATAACAGCCCTCATGTGACCTGCAGCTGGTCAGCAGTGAGGCCAGTGACATGGAGAGGAGACAAGGAGAGGAAGAGGAGAGGAAGAAGAGGAGAAGGAGATGAGAGGAAGAGGGGAGAAAGACAAGAAAAGGAAAGGGAGATGAAGTCAAAAAGACGAAGACGGGGGAGGGAATGAAGAGAAGGCCAAACGAGGAAGACAAGGTGAGGAAGATAGAGGAAGACAGGAAGAAGAAGAGAAGACAAGGAAGGAAGGTAATGAGAGGAAGACAAGAAGATGAAAAGAAGAGGAAGATGAGGAGAGAAAGAGGATGGGATTTCTGGATGCAGGTGACACTGAATTTGGTTATTCAGAGGAAACCAGCAGTTGAACCTCAAATGGCCACCTTCAGACAAGATGAAATAACCCTCCACAGTGAGTCCTTTTCTATAGCATAACCTGAAATGCCTTTAAAAGCAATAGGATCTGAAAATAATATTTTAGGCAAATAAGATAAAAAAAGACATCTGGTCTGTGTTATGCCCTGCTCCTCCGTCCTAGATCCCCCGGACCCTGCTCCTGTGCTCCCAGCTACCATGGCCCCAGACCCTGACTGCCAGACCACTGCTCCTCCCTCCATAGTGGAGTTGGAGGAGGACCTTAAGTGGGACCCCTCGGGGATTTCCCTGACTGCCCCTGTGCACCCCTTAGGTGGGTTAACCCCAACCACCACCACAGCGTGGCAGATCCCTGCCAGGACCCCGGCTCTCAGTGTCCCAAAGAGGGAGAGGACATCTGCGCAGGGGTCGGGTCCCGCCTGCCCTGCCCCCTGGCTCACCTTCAGTCCCCCTGGCTGCGGCTTGGCGGTCATCTGCGGGTCCTCCGGCTGTACCTTTGCCTGCCGCGGCTTCAGTTCCCTCTTCCCCTCTGCCTGTGTCCCCTTCATCTTCCTCCTCGCCCCCTTTGTTGGTCCCTCTGCCTTCCTCCTCACCCTCTTCGACGTTCCCTCCTACTCCTCCCTCGCACTCGCCGAGGGTCCCTCCTGCTCCGACCTCACGTTCGCCTGCTGCCCCTGCGGCTTCCACCCCTCGTCTGCTGGGATTCCCTCCGGCTCCCCGTTTCCCCCTGCCCTTTGCCTCCTTACCCTCTCCCTTTGTGCCCCTGTGTCTGCTCCTCATTCTCCTGTTTCACCTACATTCACTCCTGGCCCCTTCGTTCCTCCCATTGGTGTTCCCCCTGTGTCTCCGTTTTTGTTGCCCCTGTGCCTGTTTGCTTTCCCTGTTATTTGTCAGTTGTTGTCTGGGCTAGTGTCTTTGTGTCTGTTCTGCGTGTCTGTCTTGTTCCCAGTGCCCCGTTGATGTTTTGTTTTTGTATTCCAGGTCCCGTGTCCCCGGTCCCATTCCTTGCTCCCCTTACGCGTGCCGGGAGTTTGCGCCTTTGGGGGAGGGGGGGGTTCTGTCATGCCCCGCTCGTCCAATCCTCCTATGTGCCACTCCCCCTCATCTACACCATGTGGATTCCCCATGTTCACCAGCAGTTTCCTGTTGCTGTCATTAGTTCAATGTGTTTAGTCCACGTTTCAGTTTGTTTCCCCAGTCCGGTCATTAACGTGTGTTCTGGAGTGTGTTACCCCGTGAATAAATCCCTTTTGTTCATATCCACGGCTTCCTTCGCCTGCTTCCCTGTGCCGATCGTGACAGTCTGGCAAGCTACCCCCGCAGCCCCCAGGGGTGTGCAGGAGAGGTGACTCATGGGGCCCTTTTGGAAAGATCAGTAACCCACGCCACGGTGATTCATCACGCCTGGGGCTTTAAGAAGCTGAGCCAAAGTCACAGCACAGCACATGAATACAGAGTCACTGAAACGCTCCTTCACTGTGGCAGCATGCGGTTTGACCTTCAGAGACTCTACCGCTGGTGACAGATAAACCTGCTTGGCACCAGCTGCCTACATGACACCCAGGCACCTGTCCTGCAGGTAGTCACCGCTCCTCCGTGTTCGCACACAGCGGGTGCTTCTAAAAGCATGAGGTGGCTTCATGCTGGGGGGGGATTTCTGAACACACAGGGACACAGGTTTTGTGACTGGGCCCCTGTGACATGAGGGAGCAGTGCAACAGAAGGACTCAGTCAGTCAGCATACCTGGCAGGACACAGACCAAAGGACCAGTCAGCTCACAGGTTCAGATTAATACCCGATATAAGCCCAGCACACTGCGTATAAAAATGCGTAAAAGCCCAGCACACTGCGCTAAGTGTAAAAGCCTAGCGCACTGTGTGTATAAGCCTAGCACGCTGCATGTAAAAGCCCAGGACACTGCATGTAATAGTGTATAAAAGCCCGGCACACTGTGCTGTGTGTATAACCCCAGCACACTGCATCACCCTGAAAGCCAGCATGTTACTCCTGAACACTAACTGAATTTTCAGGAAAGGATTCTAATTTGTGACTTCATGGCTACCAAGAGTAGCACCAGGCAGAATCTCAGGACAATGAAATGAGTGGCTGAGTGCTGAGCGTGAAACACCTCATTTCACATGTGAGAGGGTTTAATGCCAAACTGTTAATTGGTGTTATTACAGTATGATGCCACTGTATAGTGCCATCATACAGTCCCAGGCAGGACGCCCCCGGATCCGGTATCCTCACGCCAGCCTCACATCTCCAGCTGCTGGGACCCACCCTGTGTGGATGGTCCATGTGTCCAGCAGCAACTCAACACAGACCACTGCGAGCTTAAAAGAAGGTCCAGTTATCCAATATCCAAAAGTGTTCAGACCATTAGTCAGATTTAATAACACACAGCTGTGATCCTCCTTTCTTCTGTTATGGTGTTTGTGGCACTGCACAAAGTAGTGAACATGGCAGAGTCCCTGCTGATAGTGCTTCAGTGTGCTCTAGGATTCAGTGTTACACCAGCTCTTGTTTGATAAAGTAACTGAAAAGTGATATTGGGTATACAGGAAATCCTTTTCAGGAAATTGTTATTTGTACCTCTTTCCAGTCACAGAGCACTTTATTTGGTGACTTGTTTAAGTGGGAGAAGATCCTGCAGCTTAATGCAGTTTGGTGGAAATTGTAAAGTTTAATCATTTCTTTTACTATGAAAATAGATTTTTGCATTGAAGAGAAGTTGATTTTTATTTGTATATGCTTATACAATTATATAGTTCTTAGACAGAAAATCAGACTTGGACAAGAAAACTGCAATCGGTACTCTAGAATCTGGATGCTGTAACATTTAGTGTGCTGTAACATTCAGGTTTCTGTAACATTCAGGGTGTTCAAGCTTACACATGGGGAGGGGGAGTGTATGAAAAATGTGTAAGTAATTCAAAGCAGAGAGCTGAGTGCTAAAAACTATAAAGAGTCAGGATATGGAAGCTATTTGGAGAAAATGTCTTTTATTTATTTTACACAACAGATACTGTAGCAATTTGACAGCAGCATTCCATTGCACCCAGGTACTGTCCAGCAGCACCCCTAGGGGGGAGGGGGGGCTTTCTCTGCTTTCAAATATAAAGCGATATTAAAATTTGATGAAACAGTCAGACCGTAACTCAGCTCGCTCTAAACCTGGCGGGGGCCCCGCCCTCACAGGAAGTTTCCTGCAACCACAGTACAACTGGCTAACATGGGGGGAGGGCCGTTTTTTCATGATGGTTCAGCTGAGAGCCAGTCCAGGTGGGTTTAACGTGGCGAATCCTGACCAAACACCCGCACGTGAGGTGACCAAACACCTGACCAAACACCCGCACGTGAGGTGACCAAACACCTGACCAAACACCCGCACGTGAGGTGCGCTCAGACTGAGCCCAGCCTTACCATGGACATGACTCTGATACTACTCCTTAGCTAAGACGCCCCTCGGATCATCCACCCCCCCCCCCGTATGGCATGCAGGGGGGACACACAGTAAAGTGCAGAGTGAGACTGTACTAAAATCCACAGTGTCCCCCCCCCCGTCCCTAACATCCCACATGAGGAAAAGGGACAGGGGCCATGCTGGTGGACTAGATGGATCTCTGGACCAATGAGAAGTCGTCACCCACAACGTGACCTTGACCAGTGTGAAGATGGAGTTGATTTCCTTACACTTAAGGGAAAAGTCAACAGATATAGGGAGCTTAGTCACAGCCCCCCTCTCCTGAGCTCCACCCCCCACCCTCCACTCCCCACTCCACACACACATACACACAGAGAAATTCACACAGACTTCTCCCAGCATGACTTAGGGGGTGTGCTGCAGCGGCTGGGGCTCATTAGTGCACTGGGCAAACAGTGGCATTTACACCATTCCCCCCCCCACCCTCCCGCCCCCCCGGAGAGACCCACCTGCTGGCTTCCCCTCCAGCGCTGAGGGGCCCTGGCGCTCTGACCCATGCTCCGATGCAGGATGGGAGAATGGACGTTCCTGTTTGTTCTGCTTCCCTTTCCTTTCTTGGGAGAGTGAGGGACAGTGCAGCTTCGCCCGGCCACTGTGAGCACTCATCTGGAGTCCTGATAGGCTGAGCAGGTCCCAGCAAGCAGCTGCTCCAGCCAATGAGGTGACAAGTTCCAGCATGGAAGAGCCCGCTGCCTAGCAACCAGCAGAGGGGAAGGAGGAGCAGCAACAGGGGGGAGACGGCAGCAGCAATCTGGCATTGGAGCGTCCAGCACCGCACAAGCCTTGGGGGGGTGCAGGGAGGGGGGATGCTGCAGGGAGAAACAGCTGCTCCATCACAAAGCACCTTTCAGGAAGCAAGTTTGATGTCAAGTGAAAAAACTATAAAATACAGATGGGGTCACATGTCCTAGTTGTGCACATTCTTCTCAAAATCCCTGTATCAAGAAACTGACTTTAGGAATGAAAATTCTTTCATTTTGCACACTTTATATCAATTAAGAAATATTTAGCTTTACCTGTCTTCTGCCGTGGCCCTGTATATAATTGATGTTCCGAGTAGAACATTTGGCACAGGGTTATGATGAGATTATTAATACTGATGATCCTGTGTGCTTGGTTCACCCCCCCCATTGGTAGTGCCTGTAGGAGACTGAAGCAGCAGATATGTCTGTCTGTGCCACTGATGTGCAGTCTGTGTCACTAATGTGCAGTCTGTGAGGTGGATGCACGGTCTGTCACCAATATGTGGTCTCCAGCACAGATGTGCATTCTGTGCCATGGATTTGGAGTCTATGAGGTGGCTGTTGGTCTATGCATGTGGTCTGTGTGACTGATGTGCAATCCTTGAGGTGGATGTGCGGTTTGTGAGGTGAATGTGCAATAAGTGTCTCAGATGTGCGGTTTGATGTACTGCCTATGAGGTGAATGTGCAGCCTGTGTCACCATTTTGTGGCCTGTGTTGCTGACATATTGTCGGTGTTGTGGATGTGCTGTCTGTGTTGCTCATGCATGGTCTGTGTAACACATGTGCAGCCTGTGAGGTGAATATATGGTCTGTGTCATGGATGTGTGATTTGTGTTGGCAATGTGTGGTCTGTGGTCTGTGTTGCTGATGTGCCATCTGTGAGGCAGATGCATAGTATGTGAGGTGGCTGTGTATTGAATATGCGGCCTGTGTCATTGCTGTGTCGTCTGTGTTGCTAGGGTGCGGACTGTACCATTTATTTACAGTCTGTAAGCCGAATGTGTGGTCTGTGTGGCAAATGTGCAGTCTGTGAGATGGATGCATGCGCTGTGTCACTGATGAGCAGTCTAAGCCATAGACATGTGGTCTGTGAGGTGGATGTGTGCTTTCTGTCACTGATGTTCAATGTTCAAGGTAATTTATTGTCATCAGCAGCAGTGTACACATACATAGTGAGATAAGACAACGTTTCTCCATAGACTGTGATGCTACATAAAACAACATATAACAGATACAATACAATGTGCACAAGGACAAAAACACTAAATAGTGCAACAATATGCGATGCAGAGCTTTCTGTACACATATTTTAAATATAACCAGCATAATGAAGAACATGTTGAACATCAATTACTGATGATGACTGATGACGTTTTATGACAATGACAATAGTTATCTATCTATCTATCTATCTATCTATCTATCTATCTATGATTTTGGTGGTCTTAAGGCAGGTTGGGACAACTGCCTGACTCAGGGAGGTGCTGAATACATCATTGAGGACATCAGCCAGCTGATCTGCACCCTCTTTAAGTATCCAGACAAGTATGCTAACAGGACCCGAAACTAAAGGGTTAACTCTGGATAGTGTTCTCCTCACTGCAGCTCTAAACAGACAGATTATCTGCTCATCAGGGGGAAGGTGGACTTCCTTGCAGCCTCACTGTTGAGTGCATCAAAATGTGCATGAATGACAAAAGTCATTTAGGATGTCAAGGATGGAAGAGTCTTTGTCACAGACAGGGACTGCTGGTTTGTGGTCTGTGATGGTCTGGATGCCTTTCATGCATCCCTGAAGTCCTAAAAGTACCTTTGGATTTTCAGGGCATATGCACGTTTTGCTCTTCTGATTGTCCTCGACAGGTTGGCTTGCACAGATCTGGGGATAGTTTTATCTCCAGATCTGAAAGCCACATCTCTGGCTTTTGATATCTGCCAGACCTCTGTAGACATGCAGGGCTTTTGGTTGGCTATTGTGATTACTTCCTCAGTAATTTCCTCAGCGAATTTGCTGATATAGCCTGTTACAGCAGCTGTGTACTCCTCCACGTCAACACAGCCCTCCTGCCCTGGCTGCCTCCTTAAATACTGACCAGTCTGTGCACTCAAAACAGTCCTGGAGACTGCTCCCACAGGCCACACTCTGATGTTCCTCTGTACTGGTTTAGTATGTTTGAGCAGTGATGTGTATGCTGGAATAATTTTTACAGAGATGTGATCAGAGTTGCACAAAAGGGGACAGGCCATCACTTTATAAGCGTCTTTAAGGTTGGTGTAAACCTCGTCTAAGCAGTTCTCACCCCTCATAGCAAACTTCACATGCTGGTGGAATCTAGGTAGAACTGATTTCAGGTAAACATGATTAAAGTTGCCAGCAATGATGAAGACCCCTTCAGGGTGAGCAGTCTGCAAGTTATTTACAGTGTCATATAGTTCCGCTAGCGCCAGATTAGCATTAGTGCTAGCTGGTAGGTACATAGCAAACACAACAACCGAACTGAACTCCCTTGGGAGATAGAAGGGTCAACATTTCACTGCTATAAACTCCACCATCATGGTGCAATGACATGAAATTACCTTTGCGTTTTTGCACCATTCATTGTTGATATAAATGCACAGTTCATCGGCCCTTTTCTTGCTGCACTTTGCCTTGTCCCTGTCCGCACGGAATAATGAGCAGCCAGTGAGCTGCACCGCTGAGTCCGGAAGGATGTCATGCAACCATGTTTTGGTGAAAATTAAAACACAGCAGTCCTTCACTTCCTTTTGCGTAGTTTGCAGGAGCTTTAGGTGATCCATCTTGCTCTCCAGTGAGTGGACGTTTGGCAGTAGAAGGGATGGAACAGCGGGTCTACTTGGGTTAGCTTTTAGCCTAGCGCGAGTCTCTGCCCACTTGTCTCGCTTCTGGGTTTGGTCACACTGCTTAAGGGTACACTGCTCCATGCTGTCCTGAGGCCTCCTGATCTGGTCCACATAGTAAACGGAGCTCTTGCAGGCTCTCAAGCACCTCCATGTCCAGTGTGTTTTTGCACCATTTGCGATAATGGAGAAGCAATTTTTGGTCATATATACAGATGTGCATGTTACTGGCACATCCAGACGATGATACTGTCAAGGAACACTGATGATGACATAAGACATTTAGCACCAAATTGGAACATGGAAAGGCTGCTATGCTATGGTCTGCTTGCACCACCAACTTGCTTTCTTGGAATCTTGCCTGCCATGTGTGGTCGAAGCCATGGACAAGCGGTCTGTAAGGTGGATGTGCAGTGGATGTGAGGCTGGTGTTCGGTCTGTGAGGTGGATGTAAAGCCTGTGACGTACATATGCAGTCTGCAAAGCAAATGTGCTGTGTCTTACTGATGGGTGGTCTGTGAAGTGGGTGTGTGTTCTATGCGACATGATGTACAGTCTGAGTCGTGGACGTGCAGTCTGTGAGGTGGATGTGCAGTCTGTGAGGTCGATGTGTGGTCCGTAAGATGTGTAGCCTATGAGGCAGACGTGCAGTCTGTGTCATTGATGTGAGGTTTGTGATGCAGATGTGCAGTCTCTGAAGTGGATGTGGGGTCTGTGAGGCAGATGTAGTCTGTGAGGCAGATGTAGTCTGTGAGGCAGATGTACAGTATGCGGCACTGATGTGCAGTGTGTGCCTCCATTGCTCTCTGAAAACCATTAGCGGCCCCTTTCTTAAGCAGCAGCATTTCTGCTCCTTACCAGGGCTGCAGGCTGTCATTTCCTTATACTCCTTCTCCTTCATACATTTACTCCGGCATGATAAAAATAGCCCTCCCCATTTTCTCCTTCTCCGGTTTCACTTTTGAAATCTGAATCTAATTTTAATCTTAAACTCATTACCAGGCTTGGCACACTGCCAATGTGCAAAGCTTTTGCTGCTGTTTTTTTTCAGCTGACTGACATATTGTCATATATCCATTTTTAAGATTAATATGCACAGACATCTCATTGTTGTTGCGTCCTGCCTATTTGCCCCTCCCATTTCTCCCTAGTGTGGCTTTAATGAGCCACGCCTGTTATGCATTAATCTTACTTCTTGTTCCTGCCCTTGTGTAGTGCACTCCAGCTACCTCTCGTTCTGCCCCCTTGTTAGCTATTGTATAAAGGTACTTACCAGTCCTGTGTTCCCCAATCCTTTAATTAATGTTGTTGCTCCCATCTGCTTTGATTTCTGGTTGCCCTCACATTTGTTTGATTCCCCCGTGATCTAGTTTGTTCCTGTTCTGTTCTCAGTAAATAAACCCTGTTGTGTTAATAAACCCTGTTCAACTCCTGTGCTGGGTTGTTCACCCTACTCTACACAACAGTATGTACATACACATGTAAGCGAAATGGATTTGGTGTTTTAGAGTTTCAAATTTTTAAATGTATTATATAAAACATGCAATTGTTTTGTTTGTGCTTCTTATCTGAATCTAGTTGGCCTATATGGCCCCAGTTTGGCTTGAAAAACTATGCATGCATTTTAGGTTTTAACACACTTGCTGTTAACTTCCCAAGTTGAACCCAAGGACCAGGGTTCAAGTCCCAGCCACCCTCACCCATAGCCTGCAAGAACAGATGGCCCCTACTTTTTCCAAAATATACCAAACAACCCTTAATGAGGCCT
>JAODJU010000040.1:612641-631377 GCA_026776725.1 Gnathonemus echidnorhynchus | reverse complement strand
CAATCGGCAGATCATGATCTTGGTGATCGGTAATCGGTGATCGGCCCCAAAAATGCTGATCGGAGCATCTCTAATATCGATATGATATCGCCCAGCCCTACAAGAAGTTATCTGGCTAAGTGAGAAATCTGGATTACTTTGCTTATCATTTTAAGTGTTTACTCCAATCATCTATTTCCAGTTTTTGGATCAGCAGTATTACCTAAACATCCCACATCTGAAATGTTAGTCTGTATTTCCATCAGTTGAAATTGTAGCTATCCAGTTACATGGTATTTTGGTCAGTGTTTGGCATATGGCACTTGTTTCAGCCATATTAATATTACTCTATCAGTGGGATCAGAAAAATGGCACACAGGCTTAGCCCACTGAGCCACGCTGAGGATTGTGTTGGTCCCCATGGGTCTGGAGACCGCAGTGAAAGTGGCTCCATGTTTCTTGACTTTGTGAAAGGTTAGGGGCAGCAGGTCCTGGATCCTGGTTCCAACACCCTGAGCTGCATCGTTGGACTTGATACTCTAATACTGGTGGTGCGGCAAAGGAGATTGATCACATCAGTTGCTGGAGGCTCCTGCAGAATTGCTGGGTCTACAGAACTGCCAAGTTTGTGAATTCTGACCACAGACTTGTTGCTACGCCAAAGATTCATCTTAGATCCAGTAGGCTACCACGTACTAGGAAAATGAGGCTGGACTTGGCTAGACTCCAAGATCAGACTGTTTCTGGTGAGTTTGCATGAAGTTTGTGTGAGGAACTTGCAGACTTGGGTGCAACTGCCGACTCTAATATGATGTGGGAGACCTTCCCTGATAAGACCCTGAAGGCAATCTTTGCTTCCATTTGGGAGTCAGGCATCATCCCAACTGACTGGAAAACCGGACTTGTAGTCCCTATCTAGAAGGGAAAGGTGATCGCAACTACAGGGGGGTAACACTGCTTTCAGTGCCGGGTAAGGTCTTTGCTAGGGTCATCCTTAACATTATCCATGATCACTTGCTGGTCTGCCAGCAACCGGAGCAGTCTGGTTTTATTCCCAAGAAGTCTACCATCGACCGTATCTTTGCACTGAGTGTTCTCATTGAGCACAAGTGCGAATATCGGGAGAGGTTCTTTGCAGCCTTTCTTGATTTTTGTAAAGCGTTCGACTCAGTTGATCAAGTTGCCCTGTGGGACATCCTGAGACTTCACGGGTTCCATCAGTAGTGTGTCTGTCTGCAGGGAGAATGTGGACCTTGTTGAGAGCTTTACCTACCTCAGCAGTGACATTCATGTCTCTGGTGACTCTTCCTAAGAAGTCACCAGATGGATTGGGAGAGCATGGGGGGTCATGAAGTCGCTGGAAATGGATCTGTGGTGTTCCTCATATCTTTGCAAGAGGACGAAGGTTCAGGTTTTTAGAGCTCCCTGTCTTGCTATATGGCTGTGAGACATGGACACTATCCAGTGAGTTAAGACCAAGACTGGACTCCTTCGGTACAGTGTCTCTTTGGAGGATCCTTGGGTACCACTCGTTTGACTTTGTGTCGAATGAGCGGTTGCTAGAGGAGTCCCGAATGACTGTGGCAAAAGGATGGGATGGGACTGGACCGTGTATCTACCTTGGGGATTGTTGGCCGGGATCCCGAGGAATTTAACTGTGTGATGGATGCAGCAACGCGCTGCATCAGCACATGCTCCCCGACTCGACCTGACCTGAAGAAAAGTGGATTTTTGTTTGTATATACTGCCAGTTATAGTTCTTAGAAAATTGGAATCAGCAGGATCTTGGCATCAGCATACTTGCATAAAAATCGGAAATCAGAATTGGCCAACAAAATTGCAGTCGCCGGTCGGTGCACTGTCATAAAATTTGCGCTGAAGTGTTATGCTGTGCATGTGCAGATGTGCAGGGTACAAATGGGGAAGGTGGTATGTATTGCTACCTGATCCGTACATCCTGCCTGATTCATGGCAGCAGTGATAGAAATATGACATTTGTTTCATCCAGCTATTTTTATACAGATAAATGGAAGCCATTCTAGAATTATGCAAAATAATCGCGGTCAGCGCAGATGATCACAGAAAGGTGATTATGTAATAATTGTGAAGGAAGTAGCCACGTATCATTTTAAATCAGATTTTCAGTACAATGGGACCCCTATATCTGTGGTTTTTAGAGGTCCTAAAAAGAATTTAATTTCAGAAATAAGTGGTTCATAAGTTTCAAATTGTGCGCGGAGTACAAGCTGGAACATGGTAAAATCTGCCAGCCCAGTCACACCCAGTACATCTCCCTTTGTCCCCATACCTATGCACTCCCATATAACTCGCATCCAATCTGCCTCTTTTGTTCTTGCTGATCACATTAGTTTCTGTATTATTGTGGTGTCTGTGTCATAAAAATATATATAAAAAATTTAATATATAAAAATTTTCATTGTTCCTTCATCCCTAGGTACATGGTAATTTTTCATTGCTTTCATTGCATTTTTTGAGAATTAGCCTAAAAACTTAAGAATCCCTTTCATTTTAGAGAGTACAGTGCTTTACAGTTCTGTATAATGATGTAAAATGTACAAAGAAACAAACATGCTTTATTTGCCATTTTCACAAGTACAGGTGCATCGAAATGCTACTCTTTGGCAAACCCATACTTTATAATTCCTGCATTTAATGTTGCTGATGTTGGTTATATGGGGTCCGCGGATGGTTCAGTATTATTTTCCATACGCAGAAAGCATAGCTAACATCTAGTTTTTATTCCAGTCTGTTTGCTGGGTGCAGGGTGGCCACGGGTATTAAAATCTAAGAAAAATCTTAGATTCAAGTTGAACCAATTAAGGCCCTGAAAGGAATAATTATAAATTAACCTGGGTGTCACTCTCCTAAAATATACTGTATCATTGCTGTTGTCATCTTCACAGTCACATACCCACGTTGTGTTTTTTTGAGCGGAAGTTGAACAGTTGCTGCTAAAATAGCATGGGCTTTATGTAGCTGTCAGAACACACATTAGCTAGGTATCTGGTCTAAGGCATCGTTTTTGAAGCAGCAACCCATGTGAAAATGTCATTTCAAATATTCAAGTACAGTGGTACCTCAGAACTCGAATTTAATCCGTTCAGAACTCCAGATCGAATCCTAAAAAGTTCGAGTTGTGATCGAATTTTCCCCATAAGAAATAATGGAAAACCAATTAATTGGTTCCCAGCCCCAAAAAATTACACCTAAATATGTTTTTTTAGCATTTAAACACAAAATGAACCGGATAAAACAAGAAGAGCATGTACTTAGATGTGTTTAGCACAGTATATTTATCAAAACAGTAATTTTTAAAGTAAGAAAATAAATGTATCCAAACAATTTGTAAAGTTAAAAAAAAAAAAAAAGTGTCCTGCCCCGATTTGTCCGCTCCTTCTGTGTGCCACGCCCCCTCGTTAACCCCGTGTGGAATCGCCGTGTGATCAGCCGTTTCTGGTTGTTGTCATTAGCCCTCTGTATTTCGTCCGCGTTTCAGTTTGTTTCCCCAGTCTGGTAATTGTATAGTCTGTCTGCGTTTTGCCTGCCTTACCTGTAATTAAACCCCGTATTCCCCGATACCCTGACGTCTGCGCCTTTGTCTCCGTTCCGTCCCCACTCGGCACATCAATACTATTATAATTAAAGTATTAATGGTTTATTATTAATATTAAAATAATGAATAAAGAATTTTTATTTTAAAATGTATTTTATTATTATTATATAATAATAATAATTACTGTTACTATCATTGTCTAAATGTGTTTTTACTGTCTAAAAACATGTATTCAGCTAGTGTAAGTATGCACGATGCTACTCCAGCTAATGTGAGGCTGAGACTAAAGCTTTACCCTTTGTTGATTCATTTCCCCGCGCATACCGCATTCATGGTTTGACTTCTGAGATTCAGATCGAGCTCTAGGTAATTTTTTTCAAACTGGTTGGTTCGACTTTTAAGAAATTCGAGTTCTAATGAGTTCGAGAACTGAGGTACCACTGTGTCTGTTAAATCTGTCACTTTATATGCCCCGTAATGGGACGTTAAAAGTCTTAATCTAAGTCTGTTCTGATTGAAGTTTCTTGGTAGAAGGATTTCTCATAATTGAGGCATCCATGCCTTGATCGTCACTTTGTAACATTTGGTTTATTATTCACACATCAAATGTTGGACTTTTTAAAAAAAAAAAAAAAAAACATTGAATGAAAAGTCAGTTGTGTCACTAAAGTGTAAGTGCGTAGGGTATTGATTCTGCTAAAGCATATTTCTGCTTGCAGTTTGGTCTTAAATTTGGCGTGAAGTGAAAGGTCTTAGAAAATCTTAAGTTTCACATCAGGATTTCTGCAGACACCCTGAGCGTCTGTAAAGGGAGGAAGTTCCCCTGGGGCAGGATGTGCAGGATGAGCAGCGACCGGGCTCATGATGTGCTCCCTCGGGCTTTTCTTCAGGTGGCTATGGTGGAGGTCCAGCTGGAGAGCACGGACAGCTACCCAGCCGGGCTGCTCATCGCCTTCAGCGCCTGCACCACCGTGCTGGTGGCTGTGCACCTTTTCGCGCTGATGATCAGCACCTGCATCCTACCCAACATCGAGGCTGTCAGCAACGTGCACAACCTCAACTCGGTGAAGGAGTCACCACACGAGCGCATGCACCGCTACATCGAGCTGGCCTGGGCCTTCTCCACCGTCATCGGCACGCTGCTCTTCCTGGCCGAGGTCGTGCTGCTCTGCTGGGTCAAGTTCCTGCCCATCAAGCCTCCGTCGGGTGAGGGCAATGGCACCATCAGCTCTGGGAAGGCAGCTGCGATCGCCTCCACCATCATCATGGTGCCCTTTGCCCTGATCTTCATCGTCTTCGCCGTGCATTTCTACCGCTCGCTCGTCAGCCACAAGACGGACCGGCAGTTCCAGGAGCTGGAGGAGCTGTCTAACATCACACGGCTACAGAACGAGCTGGACCACAGAGGGGAGGCGGCCAGTGTCTCGCGCTTCCCATAGCGGCTTGCGGGGGGGAGCCAGCTCTGAAGACACCTGCAGCCGTGAATGTTTGCGCAACACAAATACGTATCAGCTGTGTTCTGCTCTTATTCTGTATACTAACCCTTATTTCCATTTGGTTTCTGTTTGGTTTCTGTTATGTCTCCAAAATAGCCAGCCCATAAAGAATATGCTCCCCTGGTTTATTTATGGTGAAATGCCATGATTTCTGGTGTTTGGTTTTCACAAAAAAACAAAAAACAGTAATTTTATTCCAGTGGCCAACATATATCTCTGTATGCTACAGCTTTTAATTTCTTTTTCTTTTTTTTTAGGAGTTGTTGAAGCAGGTGTTGCGCACAAAGGCATGCCTCAATAAGATGTCGTGGTCATTACAGTTTTCTGCCACTACTGGGCCATATATGATCACAGATATTGCATTAGGTTATGCATTGAATGATAGTGACCACTGGTGGCACATTTCGATACGCAGGGGATAATTGTGTTTTCGTGTGTTTTTCTTTCCTCCATCACTGATAGATGAGGGTCAGAGAAAAAATCCTGGGGATCATGGAAAAATGCTTTCTAGATGTCTTATAGCTGTCAGGCGTCTAAACAGCCTTGGCTTGTCCACACACACATCTGTAGCAGTCAGGTGTTCCAGTCGCTACGTCTGTTATGGTCGTTATTGATATTCATGTCACTCCTTGTATGTGTTCATTAGTCCAGGCACTGACGATGAGACTGTTTTCTACATCTACATAAATCTGGGTTTTTCCCCTGCGTGACTGTTGAACAGAAATGCAGCTCTCTGCCTCTTCTTTCTCTGGAAACACTGAGAGCAGCTTTCCAGCATTTTTTAGTGCATTCTGCGATCGGTGCAGCTAACTGCCCCGTCTACCTACTGTTTTTATTTTTATTACCACTGTTGTGAGTAGACAAACTGCAAGGAACCTTGAAATATGTCAATAGCTTAGCTGCTAGCAAATCTACATTCATATGTAAATGTGTTTATAAGTAGGGCCGCCTGGCCTGGAAATCTGGGCCTGCTTATACTTTGCAAGTGCTGTGACCCTCTAGCGACATCTGGTGGTAAATTTGTGCAGCATGCCTTTTTAAGTAGGATCAGGGTTGTGTTGGATCTGCGATATTTTCCAATGAAACTAAGATCTGAGCCAAAAACTGATTATATTGCTTGTTGTGCCATGAAATATGATCAGCATCTCCAAATGCGAGTTTTGCCAAAATATCAATGCCGAATGATTTCAGAGTAAATTATAATGTTTGTCTGTTATGATGTGCTCATTTTTATTGTCACTGCTTAGGCTACTGAAAGTGACTAACATACAAATCTGAAAGACTTATGCACTGTTTTAAAAATAGAAACATGCCCTTTGTAATCGCTCTGGTTACTGATTGTCCTCACTTGCCATGTTTCGTCATTACAAAGGTGAGCAGTGCCTCAGTCTGCAAAGCACCAGCATCTGTTTCGTTGTTACTCTGTGTTGGGTAACAGATGAAACTGAAACATTGTAAATCAATAATTTACACAAGTAAATTATAGCAAAAGCGTGTTCAGACTTAAACAGGTGAATATATCAAAAAGTGTAAATAAATCTTAAATACACTTCATTGTTTGGCTTTTATTTTAGAAAACTCCAGAACAGTCCAAGTTAAGCAAATTCTATGTCAGCAGACATAGCCTGATGATGAGATTATGTACTGAACGTGATCTTGTGATTTGGCAATGAGTTAAAACCCTCACCATCACTGGCTACAGAATTTGGCATGATATCAGAAGGGTCCTAAATGGTGTCACCCTGTCCTATTGTCTCCTGAAGGGTTGGTTCTCTTCTACTCCACACAGATTCCTGCCTGTCTCCAGCAAAACTGAGTGTGGGTCCATCAGGTGCACCTTGAACACACAAGCCTTAGTTTAGCATAGTTACAGAAAATGACCATGTGACTCTTTAGTCCAGGGGTCTCAAACTCCAGTCCTGGGGGGCCGGAGCCCTGTGTAGCTTAGTTCTTTCCCACTTCCACCACAAATGATTCAGCTCAAGAGCTGTGTGGTAATTAGCACAAGGAGTTGAATCAGGTGTGTTAAATAAGGGTGAACCAAAGACTGTGTAGGGCTCCGGCCCCCCAGGACTGGAGTTTGACACCCCTGCTTTAGACTTTGTATTGATTTCTATATAAATATATAAAATTACAGGTGCCACATTTAGTCTATTGTGTAGAACAGGTTTTCTGTTCTTGTGCAGTATATAATTTACATCTCAAGACCAGAGAATTCCCCCTGAGTTACAGCACAGTGTGGCACCTCTTCCCTCTTACTGATGTCACTTCCTGTATGTGTTCACTGTGTTTTTCTCCCCTCTCTTCCTTTGTCTATATCTCCTCCCCTACAGCCCCAGTAATCAGACGTCATACTTGCTGGTGACTTGTGTTCTCTGTTTCCTGTTTTGTTGTTTGTGAGGCACTTAATTCTACTGACGTTTGAAAATGTTGTAATTGCCTGTGGCTGGTTGAGCCTTAGGCATGTGGTTAAAGGCCTGCAGACCTGTAGCCCAACATAACGGCCGCGCTTTGACCCCTCCCTCACCTCTGGGATGGGGTATGGGGGGGCAGCAGGGGCCTCCTCTCTCCCAAAGTCCGTCACTGTTCCACATCTGGCGACGCCGTGCTCCCAGAGGCCTTCATAGAGTTGACCTTTGTCCAGGAAGAAGAACTTGCCTGCACCATGCTTCTCACCCTGCTCCCAGGTGCCCTCGTACCTGTTCTGATTGGCTGCAGGAGAAATCCAGAGTTTTTGTAATATTATGCGAGGGCAGCTTTCACTATAGCCCTGCTCTCATTTCTGTGGTAACTTTTAAAATCGCGAGCTTCCACAAGAAAATCTTATACTGGACCTATTTTGTGATTCCAATGATATCAGTACCATATGCCGTAATATACACTCCATGATGGAGGGTGAGAGAGCAGACTCCAGCCTTATCATGCCCCCACCCACAGTTAGCATCCCTTAGATGGGGTCTTTCAGTTTAGTTGCTGCTATGGACGTGAAGTGCCTTGTGGGGGGCCTTACCAAGGCACAGCAAGCCCTGCCCATGCGGCTTATCGCTCAGCCACTCGCCGTCGTACACGTCTCCGTTGTCGTAATACATCCTGCCCCAGCCGCTCCTTTTGTTCCCATCCCACTCGCCCTCGTAGCGGGCAGAGCCGCTGTAGAAGCAGGACCCGTGTCCCTGAGAAGTAACCATGCGCATCTAGTAAACCGTATAATGTTACATACAAAGCAGACTTTAACACTCGGGTTGTAGTAAATGTATTAAGGACAAAATTTTAAAGGTCTAGGCCAGATCTGCCTTTTGTAGTGGTCCTAGCCCCCCCCCCCCAAGGAGACTGCTGATCATCTCACTTCCTCCACAGCACAGCCAGTTCTCAGGCCCTAGCTGACTCCCTATTCTGCTTGTTGCTGTAGTCAGTCCTGCCTTTACCCCTGTCTCAAGCTGCTCTGATATTATAATCACTTACATTCCTTTTGTCATTTTTCCATTCGCCTGAATAAAGCTTCACATACTCTTTAGACACTGGGTTCAACTTGCTTAGCGTCCCCAAACCGTGGCGCTGTCCGTATTTCCACTCTCCATCATAAAGGACTCCGGTCGTCTTCCAGATGTTGGTGCCTTTTCCTGGTTGGAAAAATAATCTGCCCTGATATAGTACCAATTAAGTGGCACACTGCATTAATCGCCATTAATATTTTAAAAGCTAACTAAAACACACGTACCCGCAAAATCATGCAAATGGAGGTTTTCTGTATAGTTGCAAAAACAAGTTCACTTGTGAGAGTCATTTTTGAAATCCAACTGCCAGACCAACATAAACCCAATTCCAAATTCAGAACTAAAAAAGCCAGCATTAAGAAGTTCCTGTTGCTTTTGTGGTCACGGGGAATGTATATTTCTGCGTCTAAACAGTGTACCTTTCCATAGCCCGACTACAGAGTGATCAGCGACATTTACCGTGTTTCTTGTTATTTAGCCACTCGCCAGTGTACTCTTCCCCGTTGACGGAGTAGACTGTGTGCCGCAGCCCGCATTTCTGCGCCTTCTTTTCCCAAAGTTTGCTCAGCTGTTCCTTTCTAGCTTTTTTCAGGAACGGCATGCTTGGCTTCAAGATAAATGCACATCACCCAAGCTAAATGCAGAATAAAGGGTGGCGCACTGGCTATTGATTAAACAGCGGCTAGTTATACCATTCAACGAGCTTATCTATGGTGCACATAGACCTCGGAACTAAGACTTAATGCATGACGGTTGCATTAGCAAAAACCGTGAAGTTTAAGAGAAGCCGTAACCAAACTCCGGTTTCCCTGGCAAGACACCGCGTCGTCTGTAACCATGACAGCGCGACGCCTTTTCCGCACATTATCACGTGCTTCAGAAACTTACGGTCTATATACACAATGCGATGACGCAAATGATATTTCACTATGTAAGTAGCATCCCTGTCTGCATATATTATAGTCATGGTATTCACAATATCAAAAAGCATGTCGTGTTACAGGATATCCATAAATATATCAACTAAATTCAAACAAGGAAGCGTTAATGTGTATTTTTTCGTTTTAGGTTAATCGTGAAATGTATAAAACCGATAAATTGATGGATTTACTACCCAGCAACTGACTAGCCGAGGACTGCGCAGAAGCATATTAACTATTATGGTCGTTCCGACATCCAGAATTTGCTGGGTTGCGCTATTTAAAGTTCTTTGGCAAAGATTGTTTTTCATTTTAATTACTTACCACTAGAACCAGCCACTCAGGCCCACAATACAACCACGTTGCAAGAAATACTTTGCTACTTTTAATAGAACATTCCATAGCTGCATTTCATCGTATTACGACGCTCCAGCCTCATTCTTACATAATACTGTAGGTAATGCATTAGCTACATTAATAGTGCATAATTCTGAAGTCCTGCTTTCATTTATCTAGTCAGTTGCAGCTTATATAAATTTTATATATTCTATATATTTATGTATTGTTTCTCACACAATAGGCAACCATTAAAAATTACACCAACACGTCTGGTTAAAATATGACACGCTCAAATGAATCTTAAAAGCAATTGCAGACACATTCGGAAAACAACCTCAAACTTATCAAGAATTTCACTAAAACACAGTATTTAATATACAGCCAGGTGAGATGTGAATTGGTAACAAGTCTGAAATTAGTGACCCACAAAACACATGGTAGGAAAAATACAGTTCTTCGTAGCCTGATAGGCCTACCATATTGCTAATAAATGAATCCAAGGTAAATATCCAAAGCAAAATTAATCAAAACGTAGACATAAACAACGATACAGAAAATTGGATTTACTTTATATTGAAATTTCCAAACAATTTAAATTTGAAGTTGTAGAAAGGATCTCTTAAGTATTTCGAAACTTTGTGGCATGCAAAGGATTTTCTTTTCTTTTCTTTTCTACTACGCCTGCCTGACTGTGCATCTCTCTATTTTTTCTTTCTTTTACTCCGCGACACGCGATCAGAAGACCCTGCGCGGTCCCCTATTGGCGTTTCCACATCTCAAATCACACGTGAAGTCCGACTGGCTCTTTTTTTGTCATTGGGCGGTACTTTCATGCCTGAGCCACCCTTACCCGAGAGCCAGCGTCGCGAGCAGCGGCGGAGCTAGTGCAGGTTTACGGGAGTCATTGAGCAGGCAGGAACTTTTGGGGCTGGATCCCCGAAAGGACCTCCGTGCATGGGAGGGGGAGCGAGGGACAGAGTCGGGGAGAAAGAAGAACGAGTGAAAGGACGGCAAATGAGCAGGAGAGGAAGCAAAGAGAGCCTGTTATAAAAATGTCACTGCAGAAGTGCCTAGAGGAGTGGGAGCAGATTGACAGGGAATTTCAGCAGCTGCAGGTATGAATGTGAACCGGCCATGATACTGGGAGGCGGCTGGTCCTCTAGAGACACCGATGGATGCCCCGGTGGGGGTCGGAGCCCGGAGGAGCTCCCGTAGCCAGCCGCACGCCACCAGCCCGCTATGCCGCCCTTTGCTTGCTTCCACTTGGGGGGCCCTGAGCTGACAAACCGGCGTGAGCAGTGCGACCGTCAGTGGCAATGACAGTCAGCTGCCCTGAATATTTTCCGTACTCTAACACGACAAATGGATACATGCTGGATTGGTATCATTAATGATTGATCATGGTTCACCTCGGCTTGTTTACTCGGACGAACTGTGGTGTCCCGTGGCAGTGTCAACAACTGCTTATAGTCATAATATTATACCTTGTGTATAATTTGACAAATGTTTGGAAAAATTTCCTAGTAGTGTGTTTATTCTATCCAAACCAGGTTCACAGCCAATTTCTATTATATAAAACGTATATCTTAATGGAGAATTTAGCCGATATTTTAGCCGATGAAGGAAAGCCACATTTTTTTTTTTTTTTTACTTTGTTTGAACTGCATTTGCGACTATAATATTTACTTTTACATTTCATGCACTTTGGTTTAATTAGTAGTTGATAAGTAATATATAATTTTGGTGATGGAGGTGTGTATACGTGTGTATGTGTGTGTCTGTGTGTGTTGCCGGGGGGGGGTCCTACAGGGAACACTGTCACGGGCGGGTGGCCCTTTCCCGGGACCCAGCAAAGCCATAATCAGATAGTACATTGGTTCAGAGGACAGGTGTTATTCGTAACTTTGCAGACAGTGCCTCAGAAGTCGCTACATTCATTTACGTGTTTTTCTTGCATCTCGTAGGAAGCTCATAAAGTTTACCGGCAGAATCTTGGCCAGCTGAGCAGCCTGCAGAGCGCATGCAGCACCTCCATCCGCAGGCAGAAGCGGAGCCTGTCTGAGCTGCGCTCCAGCCTGCACCGGTATGTCGTCCTGCCTTGCTCCGTTCAGCTGCACGGCCGCACAGGCTGCTCTCTAGCTGCCCCCTGCTGACCGTTTGCGGCATGGCTGATGCCACTGTGACCGTGATATGATTCCCCAGGTGTGCGAAATCCAGCAGCCCCAAGGAACGGGAGGAGATACGCGAGATACAGGCGCAGATCAGGGACAGGCAGAATGTCTTCTTCGATATGGAAGCATATTTGCCAAAGAAAAATGGGTGAGTTCATGGGTGGTCAGTCACCCAAAGTGGGTTAACAGTGATTATAGCTAAGCTAAGCGTCACACTTTTAATGCAGATCCTGGAGAATGTTTTTCAGTGTTTCATGGCATCTCTTTCAGGCTGTACTTAAATCTGGTTCTTGGGAATGTAAACGTGACTCTGCTCAGCAACCAAACAAAGTAAGTCTGCTTCCACTTTCAGGGCATCTTGTTTGGACAGCCTGGGAGTGAGACGGCACACGCTGTCAGGATGGACGGCCGGGGGGGGGGGTGAGATGGCACACGCCATCCGGACAGACGGCTGGGGAGTGAGACGTCACACTCCATCCAGCTTTGCTCTGATGCTCTTTGTTCCCAATGAACAGATTTGCCTACAAAGATGAATATGAGAAGTTCAAATTATACCTGACTGTCATCCTGATGCTGGTGGCCATAACCTGCCGTTTTATAGTTATTTATCGGTAAGAAGTCAGTTTTATTACTGTTGCCGTTTTAGTTTAACTTCAAAGATGGCTTGTATCCTGTTCATTTAGTCATGCTCTATAAATCAGATGTTTTTCTCATTCATGATGCAGTCAGTGTCCTGAGTCAGTGTCAGGTGTGTGTGTTTTTGTTCAGGGTCACAGATGAAATCTTTAACTTCCTGCTGGTGTGGTATTACTGCACGCTAACCATACGCGAGAGCATCCTCATAAGTAACGGCTCCAGGTAAGAGCAGCTCGCCGTGCCCCAAGAACTGCCCCCTCAGATTGGGAGCAATGCATGGACTTTGGTTTTCTGTTTTTAAAGTGTAACAAACTGTGCTAGTCACGTTTGCCTTTTCAGAACATGATCAATAGGGAATGTGAATAAAGTAAACTGTGTGTTGTCTTTTTTTGAGGATTAAAGGCTGGTGGGTATCACACCACTACGTCTCCACATTCCTCTCTGGCGTGATGCTGACCTGGTGAGTTATTCCTCTGGTCACAGGAGCGGAGTCTCTCGCCGGCTCGCTGCATCTGCCCCGTCGGCATCACAGCGTAGTGTGTTTCTCATGTCTGATTTCCCTCTCTGAAAAGGCCAGATGGGACGATGTATCAGATGTTCCGGAATCAGTTCCTGGGATTCTCCATCTACCAGAGTAGGTGTCTGGCTGGGCTGAGAGGCGCGCTGTGCCCTGGCTTCCTGTAGGTGTCACAGTCATTGAGGTGCCATCAAGGTCCTTCACAGGTGTGGCTGTAGCACCCAGTCTGAGAAAAGGGTGATTTAATCTGTAACAAGCTGTATATAGATTAAATCAAAAGCTGTCAGTTTCTTGTTTCAAGGATATTAGGAGACACAAACTATTGTGAATTCCCTGTGATTGTGTATCTAGTAAACCTGATTCCGTAACTCAGTCCATGTGGTCTCTGTTCTGCCCCCCTGTCTGTCGAGGGTGTGTGACTGTCTGCCCTGCTACAGCTGCATCGCGGGTGTGTGACTGTCTGTCCTGCTACAGCTGCATCGCGGGTGTGTGACTGTCTGTCCTGCTACAGCTGCATCGCGGGCAGTGTTTGCAACATCCGGCCTTCTTGGCCAACATCTTACACAACACTGAATTGCTAAACGCTGCATGAGGGCATCCAATGTCCTACAGGGCAGGAGGTGTCTGGAGATTAATCTCTGATCATACTGAGCTTGTACTGACTGGAGATTTGATTTGGAGAATGAAGTGCTGATGCCTGAGTTTTAGTACTTCCATCAAGGTGCTGCTTGTAACTTGGGCATCGGGGATTGGGTTTCTGGAACATTCTGCTTGTTGGCATTGCAGGTTTTGTACAGTTCCTGCAGTATTACTACCAGCGCGGCTGCTTGTATAGGCTCCGGGCCCTTGGCGAGAGGGACCACCTGGATCTGACTGTGGGTGAGACATCGAGGCCCAAACCATGTCTGGTGCAGAACTGTACATGAAGTTCCCTCCCTGCTGGTTTTAAACTCTTGAAGAGTGATCGAAACTGGTATTTTCAATTAAAAAACATATACTGTTAAAATGTATCTTTAGTAGGTATTAGTGAATAGTTTGATTCAGTGTGATTTCCTTGTTGTAATTAATGCTGAGTTTTGCTCTTTATGTAGCTGAATTGCTCCCAAAGAAATTTCCCTGCAATACCATTTTGAGTAATATGGGACGACACTTTGGCTGCAGATTTAAAACTGCAGTCTTGTAGTTAATCCCCCTGAGCAGTAGGGGCCCTGAGGGCTACATTTTATTGGTGCGTTTGTTGCCTGTTCTCCAGAAGGATTTCAGTCCTGGATGTGGGGAGGGCTCACCTTCCTCCTGCCCTTTCTCTTCTTCTGTCATGTAAGTGTGACTGTGCTGGGGGGGGGGGCATCACCCTGATCAGGTGATGAGGTTGAGGCATAGGGGTGGCATGCCTTGCAGGCCCTGGGGACTGGCTGTTTCAGGGGGGTTTGGGGGTTCCCCATCTCTCTGCTCCATCTGCAGTCCATCTAAAAGCATCTCCCAAAACCTCCAGCTCAGGCAGTATCTGCACGTCCGCACTGCTGTCTCTCTCAGCCTGCCCGCCTACTGAAGCTGGTGTTCTGCTCCCACAGTGAAGCTGAACGTCGTCCTCCTCTTTCCTATCTAGTTCTGGCAGCTGTACAATGCAGTGACCTTATTTGGCTTGTCCAGGCATGAAGACTGCAGAGAGTGGCAGGTGACTCAGTACCCGCCTTTCTGCTTCCTCTTTTTCACCTGGACTCTTCAGGGCCTGATTTTGCTCTATGCTGAGATAAGCCTTGATCCTGAAGCTGGATCAAATGGGACTGTTCATAACTGCTCCCAGCCGTTCCAAGTTCTCAATCACAAAATGTTAATTGTTAACTTCAGCATGTTGAACCCTTTTGGCTGTTGGTCTGAATTATTTTTTTGTTTTAGCTGAACATGGCTGAAGCTGAATGCACATAAAGGCCAGTTCTGGGGGTGTCACTAAACTAACCGGGGTTCTTGTGATGCGTCACCTTTCAGGTTGTCACGCTGGCCCTCACTTTTCTCATCCTCTTCCTGGGGAACTTCCTCACCACTCTAAAAGTGGTCCACCAGAAGTTTCAGAAGAACGCAGAAAAGATCCAGAAGAAGGAGCCATAAGCGTCGCAGGCAGAGGCTCTGGGAGCAGAGTCTTTAGAGAGAGGACATCATGGCGTTGGGGGTGCGGGGAGGGAGGTGGGCAGGGGTGAGGAGCTCTGCCTCACTGGAGTCGCGTGTCGCTTGCCCTGGCTGTCAGACAGAGGCTGAGCTGCTGGAAGCTCGTGATCCATGTGCTTCTGAAGAGGTCTGTCTAGCCTTGCAGTTTTGCTTTCATGTGCATGGAGGGACTCCATTGACGCATTATGCAATACAAGTGGACAGATAGAGAAATTCAGTAATTTATTTAGAAATATACCTCAGAGCAGACATCCTGCTGTTTCCTACTGGCTGATGTGCTTGTCTGCAGTAAATCCCTTTTTCTCTGTCATCTTAACTTGGTCACCAAGTGGCCCAGCCAACAACATCAGTGGGGATGGTGACAGTGAGCTTTCAAAGGGCGTTGTTTCAAAGTAGGCAAGAACATAAGGCATATCCGTGTCATCCTGTCTGCATTGTGCCTTGTGCAGTCTGTCTGCCTGGAGCGTAAGGCATATCCGTGTCATCCTGTCTGCATTGTGCCTTGTGCAGTCTGTCTGCCTGGAAAAAAGACCCCCCCATTTTGTACATTTCAAAAAATCCTGCCAAGAAGATGAGCCTGGAAATCTAACGTGTGTGTGCTCCTGCTCCTGTTCCTGTTCCTGCTCCTGCTCCTGTTCCTGCTCCTGTTCCTGCTCCTGCCCCTGCTCCTTGCCTTGCGCCCATAGGTTCCAACCCCCCTAACCCTGAGTATGGATGGATGGAATATATTTGTTTGTTAATATTTGTACTTTTGACTTGTAATGCTATTATTGCTACAGACACCAGAAATGTACTAAATACAGTAACACCACATTTGCGGGGTTATGTTTTGAAAATCCACACATAATACTTGGAAGGGATGGAAATTGCCACAAAGACGACAATATGATATTATCATGTTGTTTGGGCCACTATGAGATATTATCGCGACCCTTTACGATACAGCATGTAAAGCAATTAGATTCTGCAATGTGTTGCCATTTATTTCTTGCATATATTATTGAAATTCATTACAAATACTAAGGAAAATACCACATGACTTAATTCACATTCTCACCTGAATATTCCCATTTCATTCTGTAATGAACCTGGTCATCATGGGTCAGTGCAGTAAATATCACACTGATTTGTTTCATTTTCTGTTTCCACAATGTTTTTGTTTAAATTATAGAATGTTACTCTATTCCTTTGTGATATTATTGATTATAACATCACTTTGTAACAGACAAATCCCAGCTTGTGGCCACCTGTAATAAACCCGATGGTAGTGATGGTCATTAGGAAAGTGCCTAATCCTCACTCCATAATGAGGCCAAAAGGCAAGATGCTATCCTATGTAAATCGCCTAATCAAGACTGAAAAGTCAGGCTGGCACAAGGTAGGATGATGAAGGAACCAAGTCATTCATCACCATTGTCTGGTTCCTGACCTTTTGTTTTGTGGCTCTTGCCTGGCTGTGATCAAACATGGTCTATTGTCTTAGACTCTGTGAAAAGACTGATATGACACATAAGTTAGGAGAAGATGGTTGAGAAGGCTGTGCTGTGTAGAGAACATCATTTGGAATTAAACTCCTTCCTCCCAAAGAGAGCGCCTCTGGTCTGGTTCATTGATTAAGGCTGAAACAACGGAACCTAACAAAATGTAGGTATGGGCCATTACATAATCTGAAGCATTTATTGGTTTTCTAATAAGTCAGTCCCTCCAGGATTTCGCGGGCGTCTTTTTTGATTGTTGCGGCTTAAAATGCTTAATTTTGTGGCAGCTTTTTCAAAAAGTTGCGGTGTAAGTTGCGATGTTTCGAGGCTTTATTTTTTGTCTATTTCGTTTCAAGAACAAATGAATTTGCAGAAATAGTTACAACTGTTTTGCAACATCGCAACTTCCTGGAGGGACTGATAAGTGTTAGTGTGTGTTGTTATTCCTTAGCAGCAAATGTGTTTAAATGGAAGTTTGGAGCACCAAATAAGATAGTGATGAAGATGCCAGAATTTAAACAATATAAAATGTTAACAAAGTCCTTAGCCCGTGCCTCAAAAGCAGGTATTTACGTCACTGAATATGTCAGTGCCATCAGAATCCAAAGTCCTTAGCCCATGCCTGAAAAGCAGGTATTTACGTCACTGAATATGTCAGTGCCATCAGAATCCAAAGTCCATGAATCATCATCCACAGACATGACAGCCAAAATGTAAAGTAATGTCATCAATATAAAATTGGCACAATCTAAACATTTTCTGATGCACAAAACATCTGAATGACAAGGGCAGGAAACATAAAAATAAACAACACTGACTGTGGAAGATTGATTCAAGAAGAATATTTTATTAATTGCACAGGTATATGTTGACATTCCATGCACTGCAATTGCAGTCCAGCAAAAAATGCATTTCAGTGCCTTATTTGACTTATGTGCATATATGAAATGAAAAAAAAAATTACAAAATCAAAAAGGGAAACAATATATACATACTGAGACTCTAAATGTTTTGTACAATTGCAGACGGTCCTGTATATTGGGCCACATGTTCTCATCCACTTCACAACAGATATCTTCCTTTGCAATGCAGCGTGGAAAGAACCACCTAGAATATCTTATCCAGCCTCTGCAGGCGTCTGCTGTTATATCCCGACACGCAGCTTCCATGTCAGCAAGCAGTGTCATTTGTGTATGTGGGTTACGGTCATATACCTTCCACCTCCAAACTGAGAAGAATTCCTCAGTGGGGTTGAGAAATGGGGAATATGGTGGTATGAATTCCATCAGCATCCTGGGGTGGTTGGCAAACCATTGTCTAATTGGGTTGGAGTGATGGAAACTCACTCACATTACCACAAATGATCACATACTTTAGTACATTTTCTTGACTAATCTCCTCTTCAGGAATTAGATCCATGTAGAGGGTGTTCAAGAAGGTCAGCAGATGCTGGGTGTTGTATGGCCCCACAGGAGGGATGTGAGTGTGGACCCCACTGTCTGGAATAGCTGTACACATAGTGATGTTCCTGTTTAAGGTGGTGCAGGAATCGCTAGTATTGTGAAGACATACCAAAAAAGTTTTGTAGAAACCTATAAAATACACTTGACAGCCAGTGATATCTTCTTGAACACTTTTGACTGCAAATACTTACACCAGGGGTGCCCAACTCCAGTTCTGGAGGGCCAGAGCCCTGCACATATTTGGGTTTCCCCTCATTTAACATACCTGATGTAGGATCACACATACACATATCACAGGGCTTAAATTCCAGGTGGCCTGAGACAAGGCCGAGCCTGGTACGAGAGGCACCAAAGGGGGGGTCACACACATAAACACACACACACACACACACACGCACACACACACACACACAGATAACAAGGGAGGCCAGCACTCCAACTTTTATTGCCCAAAGATTTAGGGATCTATAGACAAGCAGAGTGGACCTAATGGACAGGGGTCCCTCGAC
>JAODJU010000040.1:589290-608225 GCA_026776725.1 Gnathonemus echidnorhynchus | reverse complement strand
TATTCGCTGTATAATGGGTTAGGTATGGGGGTCCCCCCTAGAACACCTATTCGCTGTATAATGGGTTAGGTATGGGGTTTTCCCTGATGGTACTAAACACTAATACCCAGCAGGTATACACGCTCACTGACTAAGAATATGAAGTAAAGAGAATTGTAACAAAGTTTACATTTTACTTCAGATAAGTATAATTCACAACAATAAATGCATTTATCAGTTTAAAAGTAACATTGAACTATACACGTTATAATAATGATAATCAGCAACAGGGATCAAACTCTCATCTACACACAATCAAAACCGCAGTAAAGAGTAGCGATGGGAATAACGGCTCTCCTGGCCCTTTAAAAGAAAGACAGATCGATAATTTTTATTTTTCTGGATGGGGGGTGGGACTAGGTTTATCTGCAATATAATCACTAGAATAATGACAGAGAAATTTTGTATCACATTTAGACATCGCACCAATATAATTTCATTTACAGGGCTAAATTACAAACATGCTTAACCAAACAATGAGAAGAGCAAAGAGCTTGACAATGACCTATACATTTTTCTTGCTTTTTTGCTAATGTTCTTAACATGTTTTATTGAAACTGTAACTGGTAAAATCAGTAACAAAGGGAGCCAACGAGGGTCAAAAGCCCTCCTGCCTACAAAAGTGTAAATGATATTTACCCATAATAATAACCAGATTAACAATATCAGGAATGGTTATATCTAAGCTGTCCATAAAATAAATAATGTTGTGAAAGTTAAATTTAGGTATTCCATCAATCAGACCAGAAAGCTTTAGTATGAAAGCAATTAAAGAAAAGGCAGTCAATGGATTCAGTCTCCTCTAAACAAAAACAAGAAGGCCTCATGTCTATTTTAAAGCTTCTGAGCAAAAAGCTGACTGGATAAATAGTAGAGATCATTTTTAAATGGGCTTCCTTGTCTTTGGGAGCAGTGGGACAGGTTAAATAAAAGGAAAGAGTCTGTTCTCTTACAGGATCCTTTAAAAGCCTTTTAACAAACCCTGATTCAGAATTCACAGTCATACACAGTCAGCCTGAAAACCATCCTTCCATATTTGTTCCTGCATTTTTTGTCCATTAATTCGACATGTCCCACTTTCAAGGAAGGCAGACAAGGTAAAACAGGAATATTGAATTGTATACTGAATCAAATACAGTACTGGAATAGGAATCGCCGTACACATGATATTTAGATCTGACAATTTAAATTTAATATTGATCTTTTCCAGGGATACAAGTACAGGTACATTAGAACGCTTCTCTTGACCCCATAACTTGCTCAAGGGCCACAAAATATGACTGTTCTACCAAGGCTGGGGTTTGAACTGGTGATCTTCTGATCACAGGCACAGAGACTCAGGCCACTGAGCCACTCACTGCCCCCCCCATAATTGATACCTTATCGATCCCCGTGCGGAAATTTGCTTTATGTTGCCCCCAGCATGTTGTGGCGCCCTGGGAGCTGGGGGTTAAGGGACTCGCTCAAGGACCCACAGACGGACTGACGGGCTTTACTCCTATTGTCGAACCTAATGCCAGTGTCTCGCTTTGTAAACATTAGGGCTGTCACAATCATGACATTTTAGTTAACAATTGACTGTACAGCAAACTAAGATGGATAACTTACTGGAATTAAGGTAATCTGGGGTAAATATAAGTGAACGAAGATAAAACCCAACTAAAGTGGGGTACCTTAAATCTGACAAGTTATCCAGCTAAAAAAGAAATCCAGCTTCGGGAAACATGATATAGACCCCTGATGCTAATGACTCCATTGGCTCATTTGAAATATTCACGCCGGTCATTTATTTTGGAATAACGTTATTACCTAAACATAGTATCCCACAACTAAAATGTTTGTTTATATTTCCAGCAACTGAAATTGCTGCGCTCCAATGACATGGTATTTGGTAAACTTATAGCCAGGGGCGCACATACCTGCTATGCAAGTACACATTTGCAATTTGATACGCGTGGCAATTTGTTATCATAACAGCATAACATTGGTCTCCAACTCTCATGCACCTGGTGTGACACTCACACTTTCAGGATCTCACAGTAATGTCAGAAATCTTATGGCAAATCTATATTATTCTATCACAAACATAAAATTAGATACATCAGAAGCGTTGGGGTAGTTTGCATACCCTACAGACTATTTACAAGGCAATTAAACTCTTACATACATGAAAATGTGTGTTCAGACTTGTCTCGAATCAAAAATCTCTCTTCAGCCAGCTGAAAAATTTGGCAACCCTACAAATGCATGTGTATTTGCTCTGTTATGATAAGAAATCACTATGCATTTTAGCTCACCAAAGGGATGTACAAATTACCCAAAAAATGTTCAAATGCATGCTGCTACGACCGTGTCCCACCTGACCACTGGCACACCCTACAGAGACACTAAACAGAGACTGTGTCCCTCCTGACCACTGGGACAGCCTTCACAGGCATGAAACAGTGACTGTGTCCTTAATGACCACTGCATAACATGCTTCATGAGCACAGAATAGCAATCTTGTCCCTTCTGACCACTGGCACACCCTTCACTCATCATTCTCAAAAAAGAACCTTTTTTCTTCAGGACTGTTGGCTTATTGAAAATGGGGCTGAGGGCACTGCTCTCAGAAAATCTTTCATCAAACTTTCATATTTTTTATCAAAAATATGAAAGAAGGCAAGGCAAACACACTTCATACCTGAGTAGTGTGACCTCACATGCACAGATATCCAGAGCATAAATCATGCCACAGCTATCAATGAATCAAAAGCCTAACATTTAGTCATTGCTCTTAAGCAATCTGACATTTTCATGTAGACTTTGCACCCAGACAGGTGCTCTGTGCTGTAATGTCGGTGCCGATCTCTGCCCTGGAATATAATCCCAGTGATAAGTGCCATTCTCCTGTCCCGCCCATTCCCACAACCTGCCTAGACCTCACAACTGCAGGCCAGTAAAAATACACATAAAATAAAGATGTGCAATTTGATTGGCTCCTGTGTGTGCTTCCTGCTCAGTAACCTTGTTAGGCTTCTTCCCCTCCCTTGTGTTGTGTAAGTTTCATTGATGCAGCATAAGCATTTAAGCATTAAAATTGTTTTCATTTCTCACATTTTTTTAAAGGGCGGCAGTTGTGTAAAATTGCCTCACCCAGCTCACTCCCCATAATCCATGCTGTAAGATGAGTCACTTCCTGCCTCCCTCTGAAAGAATAGAAAGGTGGCATACCTGCTGTGTCATATATGTTCAGAATGATATCTCTGCCTCCAAAATTTGATGAGATGGTCACTTTTTCAAAGACCGAGGGCACGTATTTCTGAGAAAAAAGGGCAAGAACATGTCAGTTGGCTAACAGAGGTGATTTGTGGCTGTTTTAAAAATCTAACTACTTAAAATGAAATAACAGGGTGGGTTGATGGGCCTCTACCGCCTCACAGCCCTGAGTGTGGGGATTTATTTGCACCCTCGTGCTGTGTGTGTGGATCTCGCACATTTGCTCTGGGTACTGCAGTTTCCTTCCATGACCAAATACATGCATTTTCCTACATGTCCTACAAAAATACACGTCCTGCGATCACTTCCAGGGTGCACCCCAGCCATGTGCCCTGTGCCCCCTGGGACCCTGTACTCAATGAATGGAAGTTAGATTAGGAATGTAATAACGCACAAACAACAACATACAGTGTAGTGTTACATTTTAAAAGAGAGATCAGCATCACACCCCCATGGTCCACGGGGATCAGAGAGAGATCAGCATCACACCCCCATGGTCCATGGGGATCAGAGAGAGATCAGAATCCCACCCTCATGGTCCATGGGGATCAGAAAGAGATGAGCATCACACCCCCACAGTCGACGGGGATCAGAGAGAGATCAGCATCACACTGTCATGGTCCATGGAGATCAGAGAGAGATCAACATCACACCCCCATGATCCATGGGGATCAGAGAGAGATCAACATCACACCCCCATGGTCCACGGGGATCACAGCCAGTTCAACATCACACTCCCACAGTCCAGAGGAAACATGCGTTTATCTGTGTATGGACAGGTTGACTATCCCAGGTTGGCATGAACACCTGAGTACTGAATGAATCAGCCACATTTATCAGCTCTAACCTACAAACAAACGTATCCATGACACCAACGATAAGCGATTCTTTCACTAAAGCTGATTTCTAAATTTACCCAAGAGGGCTACAGTAGTGTTTCTGACTCGCGAAGTTTTTTTTTCCTGTGGGCCGAATTAGGCATGAATTCAGTGCTGTCTTATTGGCTGCTATAAGATGCATAATTACTATTACGAGCCCACCTTAAACGATAACACCGTTAATAAACGGTGTGTTTACTACTCTGTCCGGAATGAACGAGTAATTAAAGTAAAAAGACTGATTGAATTGAATGAAAATAAACTAATAACGGGCACCAGGTGTCTAGTACGCTACCTCCGAGAAGTCTCTCTTGGAGTATGCCATGAGCAGGGACGTCTTCCCGCAACCACCGTCACCTACGATCACCATGTTGAGCTTTTCGGGTTGAGCCATGCGGGTCCTCGGCTTCGTCTGGCGTATCTTTCCGCTGCTGCGTTAAACGAACTTTGGTTCGGGTCTCCGCGCCGGTGGGCGGTATGTGGTCTGACTGGGAACAGATGAGTTACTCCTGCCGGCGTATTCAGGAGGCTGATCTGTGGCTCTCTTGATCTCTCCTGGTCTGTTTAACAGCGCTCCTTTTCTGATGTGTTTGGGGAGGGAGGGAGCGGAGGTGTGACCGCCACCTCCATGCCTGGGAGATGATCAGCTGCCCCAAGACAGCAGGTTTTCCCTCGCTTCCTCGATCCTGGTCCGTGAATCACCATGAGCATCATGAGTGCCATGACACACATAGTAACAGTGTTGTTGGAGCCGCGGGGGCGAGGACGTGTACCTTCCAATATTTAATTTGGCACCAATAAATTCATGCACCAATAAATAAATATACCTTTGTATTTATATTATTAAGTTGTGTGTGTCCCCAATTGCAAACTCTCCTACGCCGTTGCAAAGCAACACGGTCATGTCAGATTGCTTCACATACAGAATATAATTAGTCAGACATTTTAATGACGTGAACTGATTAAAAGTTCCGTTTTCAGAGAGACATGCATGGAGAGCACCTGTTCAGTTTGATTTACATCACAGGGATTTCATTAGCGTCGCAGTGTGTACACATGTAAAAGTTTGGGTACCACAATTTATAGTAAAGCAAGACATTAAAATGTGTAATAAAATATGTAAGTAAGCCTAAATGTGTAATAGTAATATATAAGCAAATAAATAATATCTTTAATCCCCTCGCGATCCTGGCCAGGTTTAGCGATTATAAAATGGATGGATGAATTTTTTTTTTTTTTTTTATGGATGGATGAAATGTCTTCTAAATGTTATCTATGTCCATCGTCACACTTACGAAATCACCCATTGCCCAAGGGGGCGTCGCCTTTTATGATTCATTCATCCACATTATGTGAAACTATAATTTCCTCCGTATATCATGTGGCGCCACCTAGAGGAACAGAAGGCAGGTAACTCTTGGATGGATTCGAATTTTTAAAGATGGCGCTGTTACAGCGGGTGACTGTCTCGCGAGTGGCATCGCCACACAGACGTTATTATGAAGAATTTGTTTGGTGCTCGGGGCAAGTTTATTAACGGTAATGCACATTTTTTTTTCCCCCATTAAAGATTCATGCAACATATTGTACGCATGTGTTTACCCATATTTTGTTCCCTTGCACCAAAATCCTGTTGTAGAAAAGTAGAATCCCTGGTGTAGCCTAAACTTGACGTTACGTCCCATCCTTAGCTGTCAGTGCGAAATATGCTAGTTTCGTTATTTCAGATCATTTTAAACATTAATATAATAGCACAAACGTACATGAAATATATTTAAGAGTCGGGTTCACCAAGAGAACGATCCTTCTCACATCATTCATGTACGTGGAAACACATAGAAAATTATAGTTGTTTATTTTGCATATGACTTGTCTTAATTCCTACATTCGTTACCACTAACCGATCATATTGCCTTAACTGATTTTGGGAATGCAAACGAAAATATGTCGAATAAAAATCCATAAGTAGCAAGTGTATGCGGTTTTATGTGAAGCACTAGCAAATCATCGTCAAAAAACGGATTTCCAGTTGTCAGGATCGAAATGTAGCTGAAAATCAGTAGTAATGATATTCTAAAAAATCGCAAAGCAAATGCGTTGTTACTTAGGTGTCCCTGTGGTAGAGCAGTAGCAGCTGTAATAGCTATAAACCCGTTACAGTTAACATGTGACCAATTGACGCACTTGGACTGGTATTGCGGATGGTGGATACTAAGTAGGCCGACCCGATGCGGAGGGACATTTGTGCTTAAAGCAGACAGCTGTGGGTTTGGCAGAAGCAGAAACGCGCGCTGTTTTTATAAATAGATTTTATGTAGATCACCGGCATTTTCGCCTTCCGTACCTGGAACGTCTTTTCGTTCGTAAAGACTGTAGCTATAGTATTTCAGTGTTTTATCAATACATGTATTCATGTCGTATTATGCATTAAAACACTACCCTCCAAGATTGTACAATACAAAGAAATCCAACTGCCATGACTAATCGCATTATAATTTAATTTAAAATTATTAAAAATGTTCACAATCATATGAAAATGAATCCATAAAATAGTTTAATTTCAAAATAAATAGTTTAACGCATGATTAAAGCACGAAGTACTTCCCCAGTCTTATAAAATGGTCATTACACGCATTATAATCTTAACAGATAATGTAAATTTGTCAGGCTGGCAAATCCCGTTTGTGACAGAATCCTTAAAAAGTGGCCGATTCATTGTTGTGTTGTGCTCCAGGATACGCATACATTTATCTTGCGCTTGAAAGTGAAAATCCACCCATCTTTTAATTTCCAAAAACTCTTTTCCAGGTGAGCGTCGCGTTTGAATGGAAATGTGCCTCTGAGAAATAAGACCTTATCTCTGCAGTGACTTTATCCTCCGGTGGCTCGTCTCCTGCGCGCGGCCACATCAAAATGCTCACATTGAAGAAGCGGTTTGGACAGTTTCTGTGGGATCGAATTAAAGTATGACCATCATATTTAACTACAAATGTGACACATACAGCACTATCCCGCCTTTAAACTATATTTTATTTACATTAAATACAAGTTGACTGACACTTATTTAAAAGAAAACGTCGACATTTTCAAGCGACCAAAAAATCCTTTTTTGTTGAAGAAAATGAGCAAAAATGCAGTTGGTGTCCTCTAATTCATATCTGAGAAAGTCGTCTGAAAGGCTGCGGATTTTCCCCCCACTGGCTGATCGTATCACATTGAGGCGGGTGAAAAAGCAGGGACGGGGCTGGCAAACCGCCAGGCTGCCGGCGCCGCCGGAGCAGCTGCCGGGCAGGGAGTGTGGAGAGCCGCGCCTGCGGTCCGAGGGATGGCTGCGCCTCACATGGCTGCCTGTCCACTGCGCTGGGTGTCGCAGGAGAAACACTCACTACACATACAAGCAGAGTCAGTCTTTGTCACAATTATTACACCCATGGTCAAAATAAAATAGACAGAGTGGCAGAAAAGCTACTTGAACTCGGAAAGTCAAGCGTATTCTTCGAGAGAATCGCCTGCACCCTGCAATGGCGCAGTTTCACTTCCAAGTCGGGTGAAGAAGCCATTTTGAGATTGCGAACAACAGAGAAGCCATTAATGCTGCTTATTTTAAAAAGTCGCTTTGGAGGAAAGGGAACAGTGTTCTCAAACTCTAATTTACCCCCTTACACTATTTGTATGGTCTTTATTAAGACATCGTCTTCTACAAGGATTACTTTTGCCTAATATTTACTGTAAGTTTGTCTGGTATGCATTTTTTTTTACTTAACATTCGGCATTTCCTGGCATACAGATGGTTTGAATTGTCTGTTGAAAGATCTGAAGGTTAAAAATGCTTGTTAATATTTATTCAATTAAATCAACTCCAGACGTCTTTAGTACGTTTTCAAAACATGGATGTGGTCTGTTTTAAGTAAATTGATTTACATTTGTAATAGATTTTAAGTGAGTAATTTGAGAATGTATATGTAACAACTTACAAAACATACGCTTGTTTTATTTCCCCATGACGAGCTTGATTAATTGACAGCATTTGAGTGTACATACAGTCTTGAAGAAAAGGAGAACAATCAGCTTTGGACATTACTGTAGCTGATGCTGTCAGGGCGTTTTCTCAGTGAGCAGTTTTATAAATTGTAGGGTAAAATACTAAGGAATTTATTCCCTCTTTCTTTTTTCCCCTAAGGGATCATCATCAAATCTAAAAACCAACCTTTATGTTAATGGACTCGAAGATGAGACTGAAACGGTTCCCTTTTCTCTCATGTAAAGGCCTGGTACATATGATTCGCCACAATGTTCAGGTAAATATTTTGAGCATTATTTCATTGGCTTGGTCTAGCCTGGTGTTTGAAGTCATTGGTCTAAATGCACTTAAACTCTGTATGTGCATCTACAACCAGGATCATTAAAATGTCCTTGAATCGAGGTCAGATATTTACTTACCTTCACAGCTGACTGGAATCAAATGCAAACATGAACACGTTTTAAATGTATCTGAAATATTGTTTTAGGATCTAACAGTTGTACGTGGTCAGATATTTTCCATGTGTTTGGGATGGAAAAAGGCTCATTGTATTATTTAAAATGGGGAATTAGTAATAAGTTAATTCAGGATCACTGAATAACTCCTTAGTTGTGATTAAACATTAAACATACTATTTATCTAAAATCTGCCCATATGTATTTTCTGTAATTTGAAAAGCATTTAAGCTTAAGACAAAGCATGCAATTACTTAACGAACGCTTTAGACGGGAGGCACGTCATTCATTACCTTTTGGTCTATTCACTGAAGGACAGCTCGTCATCACGTTATAGCGCTGACACTTTCTTAATGAAGCATTAATTATAAAAGCTGTATTCATAAATAAACATTGAAAAACTTACATTTAGTTATAGTCACACTTGGCCACTTTAGTGGGCAGGGTCAATGATGTGAATTAGCAGCATTAGATAACTACAGGTATTGCTAATAATTATAGTAAATAATGCACTCTGTTTAAACATAATAAAAATAAAATTTAACCATTTATTCAGTAGACTTTAACATAAGCAAAATGCTGACATATGGGTGTGCCATGACCTAGTTAGGACAAAGATGGATTCCAGGAAGGGAAAAAAATGTCAGTGATAACGTCCAATTTTTAATCTTCCTTCTTCCCAAATCCTTTAAATGGTGCAAACATTACAACACACTGATGAAGTCCATAAAGAGACGGCGATATGATGCATAAGATCCCTTTTGGAACCATAGAAAACAAGTGACCACTGAGCTCCATTGCAGAAAAATGGCCACCCGCGCGCCAGGCCTCCTCTCTCTGCTCTCCGCTCCGCGCGGTGTCCGTTCGCCTTCTAATAGAGGAGTTAAGATGGTAGCTGCTCTCTGATTGGCCCGTCAGATCTGCCGTTGTTAACCAGCCAATTCCCAAGCACTGCAAAATATCACACAATGTTCGTGGCGATGATGTCCGTTCCGCAAATGCAAAAATAAATATAAAGTACATAACATACTCCAGTGTGTGTTAAAAATCTCTAGTTGTCTTTAAACTGCAAATGTAAAACGTTCATGTAGGATTTTCGTAGGGATGAAAAGGCGAAAGGCGAAATGGAACCTTCCCTCTGATTGGCTCCAGCGGCTTGCTAGGCTTAAGTAAATGAATGAGTCCAATATTCTCATTTGGGCCGTTATTTATGTGTTACAGTACACTGTAAATTAAGAAGAGATCGAAAATTGAAAGAAACATACATCTTGGATCAGTGTTAAAACGGAAACATCGACAGCACCAGTTCGGTAGTAGTCCCCTACAACTACTAGTGGCTCCTATCCATCTTGTTTCCTGTTTGCGTAAATTGAGGCGGCAGATTCAATACAATTTTTCGAGGCGGTATTTTCTACGCAAATGTACAATCGCCATTAGCGACAGGCCATTTTTCCTCTAATAAATACGTATTTGTTCAAAATGTATTTGTTGAGAGAATATAAGTGATTTTTCTTAAACTGACTTGAAAGGTTTGAATGGCGAATGTGCCACGGGATGGCTGGGTAGATGCTAGTGCGGCTTGTAGCCCAATAGTGGTGTATTGTGGGAGACACAGAAAACCTAGACCAGAGGCACACAATATGCGTTGGCTCGCAAAAAGGAGGCAGGATCCTTTAAAAGCATGTAATGCAATCAGAGAAATGTAAAAGATCCCTCCGTTTTGGAAGAAAAAAAATATCGGAATAAGCTCCATCATGTCCAAGCCGGGGGAAAAAAGCAGGCTTCATGAAGATCACGGTAGAAAGCAGAGTTCAAGTGAGCTTGCTTTTTTTCTTCTCATGTCTGTTTCGATAATGGGGACCAGCTTTAAGCCCCCATTTTTGACCCAACATATTTGCACGGGGAAAACCAGCGCATGTTGTCTGTAATTGCAATTCATACTTTGCATTGCATTCTGACCGTTTCTCTTTATAGGTTTGGCGAACGGAATGGAAAACAGCCATCCAGTTTGCAGTTCAGGGGAGAAACGGAGTCATCACTGGAGAAGTTATAAGCTGCTTATTGACCCGGCTTTGAAGAAGGGATCACATAAACTATATCGCTACGATGGACAGAATTTCAGCATGCCCGTAAGTATTTTCTCCCCTCTTGGTGCGAAACAAGCGGGGTAGAGTGATGCATGCGTGATTCATTCAGGCTAGGTGAATGTAGCAGCGGATGGTACTAAGTGCTGTACACCCAACTCCCCAACACCTGACAAATTGTACCAGAGCATCACCATGATGTTGCGAACGCGATTAGTGGCCATTCCAATAAGGAAACATTTTGCTTTTACTGTTTTTTGCAAGAACACATGTGCATTTTATTAGTCTGATTGTTTTCTGATGGTGCACGCACTCTGATTTCTGCAGTTTCACACTGAGGGAGGCGTGTTCGTCCATTTATCTGTTTGTTGTGTGTATGAACACACTGATTTCTCCCCTCCCATTCCACAGAACCCGGGCATGCCCCCAGTGGATACCGTCCGGGACCCAAGAATCGGTCGTCTCTGGACCAAATACAAGGAGACTGATCTCCCGGTTCCGAAGTTCAAGGTAGCCACATGTGGATGCTTAAATTGTCAGAGGCGATTGGGTTACCTAGATTAAACTTTGCACTGTTATCACAATTATTTGCAAATATTACACCTCTTATTATAGACAGATAATGATCCCTTGGCGGAAAACATGAATGAATGTGCGTGAGATTTTAATTCATGTGTTTTTCGAAAGGTCCACTGACACGAGACAGTTTAAACTGAGGGGAAAACCCAACATTTTTTTCAATGTACTTTTTCCTGCAGATCGATGAATGCTATGTCGGACCGGTCCCTCCGAAAGAGGTGACATTTGCTGGGCTGAACGACAACATCAGAGAGGGATTTTTAACAGACATGTGCAAGAAATTTGGAGATATCGAGGAGGTGGAAATTTTGTATAATCCGAAAAACAAAAAGCATTTAGGAATCGCGAAAGTTTTGTTCGGTACCGTAAAGGCGGCCAAGGACACCGTTCAGAATCTGCACAAGACGTCCGTCATGGGGAACATCATCCACGTGGAGATCGACCCGAAGGGTAAGCGGCGTCGCGCGCCCTCTGCGCTCCGCCGCGGTTTGGGAAGCGTGTCACGGTCCCGAGATCGCAGCTGAAGTCGCGTGCAGAGCATGTTTTCGGTTGCCCGGAAACGGAACGGACCATGGCGCGTGGTGTTTTTAAAAATACAGCACATTCAGCTTTAACATTTTACTCGTTTAGACATGCGACATGCATGAAATTGCGCAATAAAACTACGAATAAAGGATATTTGCTGATTTACTTCGCTTAAAGATTAATTAAATTTTATTGATAATTTTCAGACTTAAAGTAGCCCATGTTGTAGCGTTTCATCGGACTTAGAAAAGTCTTCTGTGCTTGATTTCGGTGATTTCGGTCTTTTATTAGTACAATACCTTTATTACCAAACAGTTTATTAGTATTAGTGACTGTAGTCAGTTGAGAAGCCAGTTACCAATAATACCTTACTGTTTGAAGATGTATGAAATACTATTGTATCTGCTCTTCCACAGTTCATTCCTGTTTTTTATATATTCTTGTGGAATGGTTTATGGATGCAGTATGAATTGTCTGCTGCATGTGTTTATTCTAAAAAGGTTTTACCTTATTCATCCACTTGCAAAAGCAGCTTACCCTGTCAGATCTGTAGCCTGTCCTGAAATGTAAGGGACATCACACCGTGTTATGCTAATCACATACACATACACAAATTCAAATACGAATTCACCTCAACCAAGCATCTTGGCGATCCAAACTTCTGATGCTTCTGATGATCTCATTTGAGGCCACAGTGCTGCCTGTCACATTAGCACTTCCCTCATGGAGATCAGCTTGGTGCCCTGTAACCTCAGTACCAGAACCCAGCCCGGTGCCCCATAACCACAATAACAGGACCCAGCTCCATGCCCTGTATCTTCAGTGCCAGAACCCAGCCTGGTGCCCCATAACTATAGTAACAGAACCCAGATGTCCTGTGACCTTAGTACCAGAACAAGCCCGGTGCCAGTGCCCATGACCTTAGTACGAGAACGCCGTTCGATATCGCCTAACTTCAGTACCAGAACATGACATGGTGCCTTGTAACCTCAGTACCAGAACACACCATGGTGCCCCATGACCTCAGTACCAGAATCATGCTGGGTGCCCCATAATCTCAGTACCAGAACCTTGCTCGGTACCCCGTGACCTCAGTACCAGAACCCAGCCCAGTGCCCCATAACTACAATACCAGAACCCAGATGTCTTGTGACCTCAGGTTCTCAATACCAGAACAAGCCCGGTGCCAGTGCCCATGACCTTATCACAGGAGTGCTGTTTGATATCCCCTAACCTCAGTACCAGAACCCACCTCTGTACCCTGTAACCTCAGTAATAGAACCCAGCTTGCTGCCCCATAACCTCAGTACCAGAATGCAGCCTGTTAAGGAATTAAAACTCTGCAGCCTTAATGAGTGATGCATAAAAAGCCAAACATTCCATATTATAATCCACTGCAAACTGCTGAAATGCAAATTGCCCACAGTTTGTCTTGGGCTGTTGTATTTATGCACTTAGGATTTCAGTTGATAGTATTTTAAAAACTTGTGTCGTTCTTTAGCTGCCAATAGAAGGTGCTGCATTGGAAACAAAGATTTATAAGTGCATCTTTTGGCATGATTGTCTTCATAGCTTCTCTCTCAAAATGTTTGCAGAGACAATACTTGACCAGTTGAGAATAAGCGGTTTTATGATTTTTCTGAATAGTTTTCAGTCTGTGTGTCAGCACTCCTAAGGTGACCAGCTCCTGTCCCCCTTTGCTGTCTGCTGTCCAGGTGAGAAGCGCATGCGGTATTTCCAGCTGCTCATCAGCGGCTTCTACACCCCCTGGACACTGCCCCTGGGGAGTGATGACACCTTGGGCACCTCACCCCATAGCGTGACGGACCTCCAGATGGTAAGCCCACGTACCGCCCCCAAGAGGAGGCGGCGGCGGAGGTGAATACGAGGTCTGCTCACCTCCATCAGGATGAAAAATGCTTATCATGCAGCTACAACTGGCTGATTTCAAGGTCAAACCGCTCCCCGCACTGTACCGAGTGTTCGTATAGATGTCTTATTGGGCGATTTTGGCTGCTATTGCTTCATGAATTTGCCTGTGCCAGTCGCTGTCAGCCCCCCACTCCACACAGCCGTGTCTTGACAGAGTTCAGAAAAGTACACACACTCTGCAGCTCCCACCCGCCCCGTGCTGCTGGCCTCATTTTGTAGCACCTGTGGAGTGGGAAAAGTGGGAGGGGACTGAGCCACTTCTACCGGTCTTTCCTTCGGCGTCGCATGCCGTCGTGCTCAGTCTGGTCCTGCGCCGCTCTCAGGCTGCTGCTAGCACAGCCAGGCACCTCTCTGGCCGCAAACTCGCCTCGTCCCTGTTTTGTGGTGGTCTTCATCATCGTCATCGTCCTCTTTCACCATAGTTACTCTGTGCTGGCGCTGAGCAGTTCTGAGTAAAGCCCCGGTAGCAGGACCCCAAGGCTTGTGGGGACATCGCTGTGCAGTTTTTGAAGCTTTGTTTGTTTGTTGGATATTTCAGGGCTTCTGTTTGTGTATCTGTTCCGAGATTTTTACGATAAGTTTCTCCTGGAAGTATCTGTGCGCTGTGTCTGTGTGTGGTAGCTGCACCAGTGAGGCTGAGCGTTTTCCTCTTGAGTGTGTGGACATAACCAGCAGCTTGTTATTCCAGCCAATCAGAGTGCACGTTCCTGCATTCCCCGTCATCTTCCCAGCATCCCAGATTGTTTCCTGTGCTTCCGAAGTCCCCTCAGAGCAGCTGATGGCAGAGCCCTCTGCCGATGTTATTCCACTCTGCAGGACCTGACTGTCTCTTTGCTGTCGCTTTACTCAGCCCCGCGACGCCACCCGGAGGCTCTCAGAGGGCAGCTGTTCCACCCTGGGGGGCACCAGCACCCCCAACAGCACTCTCACTCCCCTCTCGCTGGACACCGCCTACTCCAGCCTGCGCCAAGACACCCCCAGCAGCTTTGGCCACACCCCGCAGTCCCAGGGCACGCCTCTCACCCCACGCCTTTCCGGAACGCCCTTTTCCCAGGACTCTAACTACTCCAGTCGCCAGAGCACTCCAGTGCACCAGTTGGCGGGAGGTTACCGCGGCGGCCGGAGACACGAGGCCAAGTTTCAGGACGCCTACAACCGGCGACCCGAGCGCCGCTACGTACATGGCACGGGGGGTGTGTACCGCACGGCTGAGCCCCCGCCCTTCCCTGGCCCCACATTCAAGCACCACCTGCCTCCCCCCCCAGCCCCGCCTGAGCCTGCACCCTCAACTCCTCCTGTCAACACCAGCTACAAGTCGGCTTTCTCCCCCTATCAGGCCGCCCCCCCCTCTGTGTATGCCCCCCCTCACGCAGAGCACTCCCGGGATCCGGAGTATCGGCGGCTGCTCCCACCTCTCAACAAGAACTTTACTCTGAGCAGTGCCCCCCCCACTCCCACCGACTTTGTCCCTGTGAGGGAGAAGCCAGAAACGCCCCCGCTCCCTGAACCCCCACCTGCTGCCGATTCTCTGCCGGCGGCACCCCCTGGTAGGACCCCCGAGCATTGTTCTTCCCCTGGCACCCCCACACTGGACTCCGAGCGGCACAGCCTGGACTCGCGCATCGAGATGCTGCTTAAGGAGAAGAGGACCAAGCTGCCCTTCCTGAGCGAGAGGGACTCGGACACAGAGGTGCGCATGGAGGGTAGCCCCATCTCCTCGTCTTCCTCACAGCTCTCCCCCATCCCTCCCTATACGTCCGGCCCCCGGCCCCCTAGCACCGGCCTGGAGGACATCAGCCCCACCCCCCTGCCGGACTCGGACGAGGACGAGCCTGTACTTGGCATGGGCGCTTTGCTGTGCAGCCCCTACTCCCGCTCACCAGGCACTGCCAACCCCCAGGGGGCAGCAGACGGGGCACCGACCAACGAATCCGTCTCCAGAGGTCAGACACCTACTGACAAGATGGATGTGGTAAGGCTGAATTCCTTATTCACTTCTCAGGTCTAAACCCTTGCTAATATGTTTAAAAACATCGCTAGCACTTTCTTTTAGGAGTGCTGTCTTTGAGGGTGGGATGATGGGCCTTCATGGGCCTTCTCAAAATATAGGTTCTGTTGTTGAACTGCGCCCTGAGTGGCCTCGTGCTCTGTAGAACGTCATCTGGCTCTGTGAGAGCACATACATCTCTTGTTGGTGTTTAGCCTGTACTTGCAGATTTATCCATTTTTGTTACCTGCTAATTACAGTTCTGCCTCATTTGTGAAGTGGCCCTGGACTCTGAACTTTTAGGACTATTTGTTGTGACTCCAGATGTATTGAGCTGTAGTTCAGAGCTTTTGCATCACCTCGCTTTCGCAAACGAATAATTCTTCATGGTGTAGCTGGGTGTTTTCATGTTATACCTCCTTCACAGAGGAATGATCCATTCTGATGCAACTGGGGGGTTTCATGTCACGCCTCCTTCACAGAGGAATGAATCCATTGCAGTCTAGCTGAGGTGGTTTTATGTCATGCCGCCTTGACAGCGGAATGATCCATTGCGGTGTAGCTGGTGGGGGTTTCATGTCATGCCTTCTTGACAGAGGAATGATCCACTGTGGTGTAGCTCGGGGAGGGGGGTTCATATGCTTTATTGACAGAGGAATGATCCATTGTGGTGTAGCTGGGGGGGGTTTCATGTCATGCCTCCTTGAAAGAGGAATGATCCATTGCAGTGCAGTTGGGGGTGACGGGTTTCATCTCATGCCTCCTTGACAGAGGAATGATCCATGTGGTGAGCCCATGTATACATCCTGACACTGGACAAATGCTTTAGAGTGTCTCAGCAACATGCAGATAATACAGTGCACATGTATATTATGCATGCGTGTAGGGTATTTTTAAAAAATGGGCAATTTCACGTTATGATAGTGTTGGGCAGTATACCGGTTCATACCGAAAACAGTTTTTTTAATTATTGTTATGAGATGAATTCTTCTTTTTAAAAAATTAGTATCTGATTAGATTCTCATTTTCACCATTATTGATACCAACAGTGCCGTTTGGCCTCATTTGCCACATTTCACACAGCACCACTACAGCTCAGGCGCACACACACACACACACACACACGTATGCGCACGCACACACACACACGTATGCGCACGCACACACACACACGTATGCGCACGCACACACACATACGTACGAGCACGCACACACACACATGTACGAGCGCACACACACGCACGTACGAGCGCACACACACACACGTACGCACACACACACACGTACGAGTGCACACACACACACGTACACGCGCAATGGCTAATAATAAAATAATATAGGTAATATGGGAGCAATGCAAAAACGTAAAACAAAAAATGTGTCCTGTAAAATCCTGTCTCAGTCATACTTTTAAAAAAATACCGTCGTATATCGTGAAACCGATATAACTTTGAAAAAAACTGATATTAATTTTTGGTCATACCGCCCAGCTCTATGTTTATATGAATATGTCGGATCATATTTGGTGGCAGGTAGCAGATGTCTATCAGAGGCTCTGATTAAAGTTCTTGTTGGGCCGGTCCAGTCCTGCCATCATACGCGTTCCTTATGAGCCCCTTGGAAAAACTCAATGCTAGTTAGACCTGCTGGCACCAGACCCCATTCAAACAGACAAATGAGACACATGCTCAACAGTTAAAATGTCTTTCTTACAGTACTTAGTCTTTGCTTGATTTGGTCCTGATACTATTTAGCTTCACATCAGATAGAGGGTCACAAGGCAGAATGTTGAAGTTAGTCGAATGTGATTTATGAACAGCTCTGAATTCCTGTGAGTGATTGAAAGGTGAATCACACAGACCCCTGTACCCATCTGTGAGCTTTTCGTTCACTCATAGATTGTCCTCAGACTGACATCAGCCACAGCTGCTTTTCAAACACTTACTTCCTTCGGGTGCCTAAAGGCCTCCTGTCCTATCAGGACTGGCTCTTCATTAAGGCTTCTTCAAACTCATGGCACACGGACATCAGAACCCGGCTGTGCTGCTGTGACGTGTGGGTGATGCGGGCTACATGTCAATAGGAATGTCACCTTCCCTGAATGGTGTGCAGACACGTCACTGCGGTGTGCTGGGAGCTGGCTCCTTCCTCCTGTATCTCATTCCCTCCCCCCCTCCCTCCCTCCCTCGATGGTGTTGTGGTTAGAGAGTGAGAGTGCCCTTCAGCTTTCGCTTTCGCTTCACTTCCCATCCCATGAGACTTTCTTTCCGCTGTGGTTTCAGAGAGTGAGAAGCAGTGGTTTCTGTCTGCCTGCCTGTCTGGGCTCTGCCGCAAGTCTGATATGTGTCTGCCACGAGTCTGCCGCGTGTCTGATATGTGTCTGCCACGAGTCTGCCGCGTGTCTGATATGTGTCTGCCGCGAGTCTGATATGTGTCTGCCGTGTGTCTGATATGTGTCTGCCACGAGTCTGCCGTGTGTCTGATATGTGTCTGCCGCGAGTCTGATATGTGTCTGCTGTGTGTCTGATATGTGTCTGCCACGAGTCTGCCGCAAGTCTGATATGTGTCTGCCGCGAGTCTGCCGTCTGTCTGATATGTGTCTGCCGTCTGTCTGATATGTGTCTGCCACGAGTCTGCCGTGTGTCTGATATGTGTCTGCCGCGAGTCTGCCGTGTGTCTGATATGTGTCTGCCGCGAGTCTGCCGTGTGTCTGATATGTGTCTGCCGTGTGTCTGATATGTGTCTGCCACGAGTCTGCCGTCTGTCTGATATGTGTCTGCCACGAGTCTGCCGTCTGTCTGATATGTGTCTGCCTTCTGTCTGATATGTGTCTGCCGTCTGTCTGATATGTGTCTGCCACGAGTCTGCCGTGTGTCTGATATGTGTCTGCCACGAGTCTGCCGTGTGTCTGATATGTGTCTGCCGTGTGTCTGATATGTGTCTGCCGTCTGTCTGATATGTGTCTGCCGCGAGTCTGCCGTCTGTCTGATATGTGTCTGCCGCGAGTCTGCCGTCTGTCTGATATGTGTCTGCCGCATGTCTGCCGTGTGTCTGATATGTGTCTGCTGCAAGCCTGCTGTGTGTCTCCCCTGTGTCTGTTGCGAGTCTGCCCTGTGTCTGCCGCGAGTCTGCCCTGTGTCTGCCGCGAGTCTGCCCTGTGTCTGCCGCGAGTCTGCC
>JAODJU010000040.1:561337-571626 GCA_026776725.1 Gnathonemus echidnorhynchus | reverse complement strand
GGGATAGAGTGAGCAGGCCGCTTCCCAGCTCATCGCGCAAGGGAGAGACGGTGGGACGGAGGGAGCTGGCGTGAGCGGGCGGCTTCCCGGCATGTCGCACGAGGATCGGAGGGACCTGGCGTGAGCGGCCACCTTCCCGGCATGTCGCACGAGGATCGGAGGGAGCTGGCGTGAGCGGGCGGCTTCCCGGCATGTCGCACGAGGATCGGAGGGAGCTGGCGTGAGCGGGCGACTTCTTGGCATGTTGTACGAGGGCCTGTGGCTGTTTCTAGGCATCTCTTTGAGGCAGATAGGGTGCGTGGACTGTGTACTGTTTGCACCTCCTTTTGGGTTTCTTTCAGTTTCTTAACAACATGAGGTGCTTCGAAGTCGATTGTCTGTGGATACCCTGTCTCCAGAGGCCTGGTCCATCAGCTCCCCCTTCTCGCCCTTGTCTTCCGCCTTCAGACCCCCCAGGTCATGATAAGCATCTCTTCCTTCTGCTGGCAGTGCTGCTGTTCATTGATGTACTGCTGTAGCATGGCGTGTGGCACAGCCCCACTTGTCATAATGTGAAGCCACGTGGTCCTGGAGCACCAGGGCTGCATGGTCTCTGGTCTGCGGGTCACGGCATGCAGCCTGTGGCCCTGTGGCTTTGCTGCTGATGGAGCGGCCGTGGGAGTGACTGCATTCCCGCACGTTCTCCATACACTACACACCGTCATAATAAGATATTTTACGTTTACTGAGTTCTCATGAAAAAAACCCACCCATCTGCTAAAATAGTTTACACGTTGAGTTCCGTCCTCATAACACTGTACCAGACTGAGTGTTTTCCCTCCGAGGAAATCCTGGCATTCTGTAGGAACTGCTGCCATCTGCTGGTTGCACAGGAGAAGTAACATGAAACCAGCAACCAATTTTTTCCCCCCACTGTTCTCTGCTGGGAGCTGCGTTAGGTTCATGCTAAGGAGCCTGCTCGCGGTCCATGAGGTCCCCGTTCTCCATCACAGCTGCTTTGTGATTGGCTGGTGCCCCCCCACCCAACCAGAACATGACCTTGATGCCAAAGCTTTTCCCTTCACCACACAGAGGAGGACTTTACTTTGAAGCATGTTTAGTGCCCCTCTCACAGGAATAGCACCAGTTAATACTGGTTTGGTGGAGCTGTTGTGGTCATGGGCGTCTTGGTGCTACTACTGGGTTGAGCCGGGCTGTAAGGGGGGACCTTCACAGTGTTTACGTCTCCCAGACAATGCCCCCCATACCCTAACACTGACTGTTTGACACCATGCCTCGCCAATTCTGACACCCCCACCCCACCCCATCAGTGACCTGGAGAAAGGCCCAGGAAGAGAAGGCCCAGGAAGAGAAGGCCCAGGAAGAGAAGGCCCAGGAAGAGAAGGCCCAGGAAGAGTCTCCTGCCTGTGGTTATAAAGGTGCTTCTCTGCAACATACCACCAGCATGAGGGCCCGGCTCCCACGCCTCCTCCGCGTTCACCACCGCAGGCGGCAGCTCGCACATACACTACATTTTGTATTGTTCTTGTTCATGTCTTATTGTTCAATTATCATTGTTTCAAATGCACTAGGGGCTGTGGCCCCTGCTGGCCAAGAGCCCGGGGCCCCTGTCCTGCCTCCAGCTCCCGGAGTTTGAACAGGGTGTGTAGGTCGTTGTGTTTTTAAAGCTGTGCTCTTGTTTATACTGTACAGGTCCGCTTGTGCATGATGGGCGGGGATAAGGGATGAGTTTTTTTTTTTTTTACATTTTTGTTTTTAAAACAAAGTACATATTTAAAATATTTTTTAAAAATCGTGATCTTTTCAGGGAGTATTAAAACATGTAAAATAAAAGTAAAGGACTTATCTGAAACGTAGGCGTGCCTCATACATGTCCATGAATCCATAACTTCTCCTGCAAAGTGTGTTTCTTGTGGAAACGTCTTCTCCCCCTCCTTTCTTAGCTCATTTTATTTTCTTGATGTAAAAAAAAAGTGTAAATGGTTTGTAAGTGTGCGCAAGGCAGGCTCGGGGTTTGCTACAGAGAAGTGGCCTGCGGTCGGGCAGCAGCGATGACCAGCGAGCTGCAGACGCACACCCAGCTTGTGTCAAGCTGCTCCTTTTTTGTAAATTCTGTGTACAGCTGCTCATGGTGTAGAAGAGGTGACACAGCAAATCGGGAGGCTTGTCGAATTCCTCAAATGGTCTATTTATTACAATGAGCATAGAACGATTTAAAAGAAAACAAGGAAATGTTCAGATGTGTTCATGCAAAGCTAAACTGTATTTATTGTTTATATATACACTTACACACATGCGCACGTTTACACAGACACAGAAACGCACAAATGATTCCTTCCAAAAGGATCAAATACCAGCTGAAGTGTTTTAAATGAGTCTTGTTGCAATCTGTCTTCATCTGCGGTGTGTCGGCGCCCTTCAAAAAAATCACATTTCTAAATGCCATTTAGAAACGCCAAGTTGTCTGAAATGAAGGGTGTCGATGTTGGAAAGGTTTGCAATAAAAAATGTTACAGACAGATTTTGTTATTAATATGATTTAGTTTTTAAATGTACCTTTTTGTTTTGTGTTTTTTAGTTCTCAGTATCTCTGACTCGTCTTGCTCTGCATATTGTTAATTTGTGTGAATCCATGATTATGTATCATTGTATATAGTAACTTTTATAAAGCAATCCATAAACATACTGACATTTTTTTAACCAGTGTGTGTCAGCGTCTTTTGTTACCACACAATGGGAGGGGTTGAAGACCACTACTGTCCCTCAGATCTCTCGCAGGGAGTATCCTGAAACATTTACTGCTGCACATGAGGTAACTGCACGTGTATTGTGAGTGAGCATGCTGCTTACGGGCCCGAATGGTGGGGCCGTCGCTGAGTGAATGGGCAGGAGTATAGGCAGTATGGTGTCTGTGTCGGAGTCCTGGCTGTACGTGTCTGTGTGTGTCGTGTCACTGGCCACAATATTGATTACGTCAAATAGAAGACTACAACTTAATTTACTGCTAAATTAACTTAAAAATACAGCTATAAGATGATGATCAGATTTGGACTTCCACTAAACAGGAAAATGTTTTCTAAGACTTTGCACACTTTTTTGGCTGTTTTATTCTGATTATATTTAAAATATAGATTTATGAAAACATATTTCTTACTAGGATTTCAGTATTATGATTGATAAATTTCTTGAGTACAAAGGACTTCCACTACAATGATAATACCAACTAATCACATCTAAATACTATGGAATATACACATGACCGTTGGTGTCCCCGTGTGGGGTATAAGGGCGTCTGGTGTCATCCCCGTGTGGGGTATAAGGGCGTTTGGCGTCAGCCTTGTATGGGATGTAAGGGCGTTTAGGGTCATCCCCGTGTGGGGTGTAAGGCTTGTGTGGAGTATAAGGGTGTTTGGCATGATCCCCGTGTGGGGTATAAGGGAGTTTGGCATCATCCCCGTGTGGGGTATAAGGGCGTTTGGCGTTAGCCTTGTGTGGGGTGTAAGGGCATTTGGTGTCAGCCTTGTATGGGATATAAGGGCGTTTGGGGTCATCCCCGTGTGGGGTATAAGGGTGTTTGGCATGATCCCCGTGTGGGGTATAAGGGCATTTGGTGTCATCCCCATGTGGGATATAAGGGCGTTTGGGGTCATCCCCGTGTGGGGTATAAGGGCGTTTGGTATTATCCCCGTGTGGGGTATAAGGGCATTTGGTATTATACCCGTGTGGGGTATAAGGGCATTTGGTGTCATCCCCGTGTGGGGTATAACGGCATTTGGTGTCATCCCCGTGTGGGGTAAAAGGGCGTTTGGGGTCATCCCCGTGTGGGGTATAAGGGTGTTTGGTGTCATCTCCGTGTGGGGTATAAGGGCGTTTGGTATTATCCCCGCGTGGGGTATAAGGGCATTTGGTGTCAGCCCCATGTGGGGTATAAGGGCTTTTGGTGTCTGGCACTTTGGCAGGCTCTCACATGGACTCTGACAGGCCAGTGGGGGTCAGCACAGTCAGGTTTCCTCTGGCGTTCTGGTCAGCTTCGATGGCTTCAAACAGGGACTTGAAGTTTCCGGCGCCAAAACCCTGGAATTGCAGTTAGAGCTCTTCTGTACAGGAAGCAGTGTGGCACTGGCTTGATTAAGCACCAACGCCTCAATAAGTACTGGCATAGGGCTTTGCTCTGAAACATACCTGATGGTTATGGCGCTGAATGACTTCCAGGAAGACAGTAGGCCGGTCCTGTACAGGCTTGGTGAAGATCTGGAGCAGGTACCCATGATCGTCATAATCCACCAGGATCTTCAGCTCCTGAAAAACCACTATTAGGGATCCAAGCAGGAATAGCTGCTGAATCCCTGATGTTTTTCCATGGTCATTGCACAGTATAAGTGAGAACTCAGTTTGTATTTTGACTGAAAAGCAGGACATAATCTGGTTCTTCTGTGTAAAACTGCTATATTACTTATTGAATCCCATTTTGAATAGGTCATAAAGGCCGGAATATCGCTGTCCTTGGGGGGGTCACTGAATGTCAGTGTTTCTCTGAGCTCCGACTTTTGGTGCCCTGTGCTGAGTTCCGTGTGCCGCCCCTCACCTGCAGAACATCCAAATCCTCGTTGATCTTCACTTTGGACACTTTTAGTCTCTCTCTTAGCTGCTGGTAGTAAGTTTCCGGAACGGTCATGAACTCCATTCCTCGTTCCTTCAGGTTACGGATCTAAAAAAAAACAGTAAAAAAAAAAAACCTTTATACAACATGCATGTGTATTCAAGAAGTGGAACAATACAATAATCACCAGATATTCCAATTTTTCTGTGGCTTTGTTCTGCTTCCACTGTATTGTGATAATATCTATGGTAATTGTACTAAATATGACAGAATGTCCATATGTCTATACAAATGTGTCTTGCTACAATGCTTGAATACCATAAAGTCTAAACAAATATGGATTTCATTCTGATTGGCTGCTATCATTTCTGGACCCAAACGACCATGGCGCTGCTAAAGTGAAGCTGGAAAATTTAGTGTAGCTGCCCAAGTCAAGAGACTGTGAGGCTGACTCACAGCTGTGATGATGTCTGACGTGTTCATGGCGATATGCTGGACCCCCGGGCCACCGTAATACTCCACATACTCCTAGAAATAACAAGAACAACAACAAACAAAAATAATACTTGATTTGCCACTTGGACAAGCATGAGTACATTGGAATTCCGTGAATTTTCACAAATTCCCTCTTGTTCTCCTACAAGAGTGCAGCTTGAGGTCAGAGTGCAGGGTTGGCCATTTTTTCAGCACACCAGGAGTTTTTGAGGTTAGAGCTGTTGCTCAAGGGCCCGACAGCAGTCAAGCCAATAACCTTCTGGTCACAGAATCACATGCTTCGGGGTTAGCTGTGAGTGTTCCCTCACCTGGATCTGGGACTTGCGTTTCCCCAGGGCTGGCTCATTGATGGGCATCTTCACTGTTTCCTCATGGTTGGCTACCACTATAGACCGCAAGGCACTGAAGTCTGTCTGTAGCTGCTTGTCATCCACCGACCAGAAGCGGTGGAACAGCAAATTCATCCGATACCTTTGTGAGACCATCACAACCAATCAGCAATAAGACAGGCTATGCCACCCTGGCAGCAACTGTAACCCCATCTGACCCCGCCTGTAAATTCTTTTACTCCAGTCAGTAGAAGTAGTGAAGCAGTTCTGAGAAAGGCTGGAGGGTTAAATATCTCCAGATGCAAAGGAGGCCCAGAGAAGTAGAGAAACATTAAGAGTGGTCTGGGCTTGTGCCAAGCACTTGGTTGTACATGATAATGCCCCCCAATGTGTGAACTCATTCACTCCATGAGGCTGAAACTTATATTAGATAACAGAATACTGACTGCACTTGTCAATACAGTTATTGTGCTAACAGGCTTTATCTGTACAGGTCCTGGTGTGTAGTTCAGGTGTTAACAGTGCTTCTCAGAACAGTTGCTGTTGTGTATCATGTGCTAATGCTCTTTGTCAGTATGCGCTGGTGTCCCGTGAGTGTGTTAGTGGTTGTCTGCTGCTGTGTTCTCTCCAGCACCCTTACCACTCCACCACCGAGATCATCTCGTTGTCCGGCTGGTTCCCGACCACATGGTCGATGAAATTCAGATTGCCACTTGGCCTGCAGGGGTAAGGGACAGCAATACTCAGTCAGGACCCAGGCATATGTCCCATGGGAGTCTGCTCCGTGGTCAGTCAGGACCCAGGTGTATGTCCCTGGGGAGTCGTCTCTGTGTTCAGTCAGGACCCAGGCGTATGTCCCTGGGGAGTCTTCCCTGTGCTCAGTCAGGACCCAGGCATATATCCCTGAGGAGTCTGCTCTGTTTTCAGTCAGGACCCAGGTGTATGTCCCTGGGGAGTCTACTCTGTGCTCCGTCAGAACCCAGGTGTATGTCGGAATTTGGATTTGGTGATCAGTGGTCATTGTTAACACACCACACCACAGCACACAGTGCGCAACAACGAAATGTGTCCTCTGCATTTAACCCATATGTGACATTGCAGGGGGCAGCCAATTCAGCGCCTAGGGAGCAGTGCTTGGGGACGGTACTTTGTTTAGGGTACCTCAGTGGTGCCTTGATGGTTGGGGATTGCAATCCTCCAATTACAAGTGCCCTAACCATCAAGCCACCACTGCCCACATGTCCCTGGGGAGTCTGCTCCGTGCTCAGTCAGGACCCAGGCATAGCTCACTGAGGAGTCTGCTCTGTGTTCAGTCAGGACCCAGGTGTATCACCCTGAGGAGTCTGCTCCGTGCTCAGTCAGGACCCAGGCATAGCTCACTGAGGAGTCTGCTCTGTGTTCAGTCAGGACCCAGGTGTATCACCCTGAGGAGTCTGCTCCGTGCTCAGTCAGGACCCAGGCATAGCTCACTGAGGAGTCTGCTCTGTGCCTGGCTAAACTCAAGCAGCTCCTTCTGTAGGAGTCATTTCAATAAAGAGATACTCCCATTTAAAGCTGGTCACATGTAACTATTTCATGTATAGAGCTATATAATTCCTTTTAAATGGCATATTTTATGGTACAACAACAGAACCATTTCAGGGAGCAGATTCATTAGTCCACAATTCATTCTTTTTCTTGATGCCAATGATGTTGCTTTTAGGTGTTTCCTTCCACACAACCTACCCTGATGTGTCATTCCGCCCCTGCTGGCCAGGCCCTTCCCTCTCATATCCCGCTCCTGCTGGCCACGCCCTCCCCTCTCATATCCCGCCCCTGCTGGCCAGGCCCTCCCCTCTCATATCCCGTCCCTGCTGGCCAGGCCCTCTGCTCTCATATCCCGCCCCTGCTGGCCAGGCCCTCCGCTCTCATATCCCGCCCCTGCTGGCCAGGCCCTCCGCTCTCATATCCCGCCCCTGCTGGCAGGTCCTCCGCTCTCATATCCCGCCCCTGCTGGCCAGGCCCTCCATACTCACAGCTTAGCGAGCAGTAGATCCTGGAAGGGAGGCGGGTGGAAGCCAGGCAGGAAGAGGCCTGTGTAAGCCTTTCTCTCCACAAGGGTGTGTGTGGTGTCACCATACTGCAAAGAGAGCAAAAGGCCTACGTGTCACTGCATCGGCACGCACCCCCTCAGGCAGGGCCACCCTGATCTGCTGTCTGAGCTCATGGGAGACACAGCCAAGCTCTAACCACTCTGCAGACGTGGGTAGCACTCCAGCAGTGACGTCACTGCCACTTACAGTCTGAAGAACAGCCATCTTCACAGAGCCATGTCCATCTTCCAGCACGTGGGGCTCCTTCAGGATGACGGCTCCCCGCTCTTTGGCTTTCTGCAGCACGTCGAGACAGAAGAACGGCTCCCCATCACTGAGACGGCAGTAAGACAGAGCCGAATGGTTGCTGCTCTTCACACTGTGCCCATACCTGAACTAGGAAGTCGAGGTCCTCCACAGTAAAGGCAACATCTTTGACCCCATCACCATGCTTCACCAGGTGCTCCCCCATCTCTGGTTGGCCGAGTCATGGCAGGAAGCGGAGCAGGGTTCCGGTGTAGTTAGGCCCAGCTTTCATGCCAAGTCTGAGGTCTTATAAAAACCTTGCATGCAGACACTGGGAGCTTCTCTTTCTTACCTTTATTTCCAGGATTCAGTGCAGATGAGAAAACAAAAATTATCTGTAAGAAGGCAGATTGAAAATAAAGCTATCAGCAGTGGCCTCGTTCACGTGCTGTTCTCAGATCAGATTGGTTACCTCTGTACATTTTCTTCTCGCCCAGAGGATGAGTTAGACTTTCTCACTATAGACTTTCTCAACCCTAGATTTTGTCTGCTGGCATTTTGACAGACAAGGTTATAAAAATTCTGTCATAATGTATTGTAGTGTTGGCAGTAGTGCTTGTGGCCAGTCAGTTTATCGGTATAAGACAATGAAGTCATGCAGATAAGATTAAACAATAGTTAACTGATTTGCAGATGACTCTCCACCAACTGGACTTAAATTTGCAGTAGACTTCCCTCATTGTGTTAATCTGTCAAACTGAGGGTTGGCTTTCAGATTTTTTCATCATTGTTAGAAATATTGAGTCAATGACTGAAAATATTTGCCTAAAGTGACCTCTGCTCTCGCCTCATCTCTTACTTCCATCTTAAATCCAGTACTGATTAAGTTGGACAAACAGCCCACATCTCTGGGATCAACTCCTGAGTCCCACCTTGTCCTGCTTGACCACGTGGGACACCACCTCCCGGTTCCCTGTCTCCAGTCCTTCGTAGGCTAGAGGTTCAAATCCCATCTTGTTACAATAGAAAGAAGCAGCCTAACGGAAGGAAGCAAGAGTATAGAGGTGGCTTTACAGCCATGTGCGGCCCGTAACCAGATTCACTACTGAACATTAATTATACACATGGAGCACATCATTATAATAATAAGCTTTCAGATTTGCATCATAAGCACATCGTTTACTGCTATTTGGTGTCTCTGTTATTTTTTCAACATCCTTAATATTAAAGTACTTAAAAATGCTACAGAAATCTTACAAATATCCTGACAAATGTCACTGAGCAGCAGCAGCACCTTGTGCTCTGCGATTTCCTGGAATGTTTTAGTGAAACCCTAGAATATTCCACTCTTACAAATGAACGAGGTTTTGCTTTTGGGTTTAAAAATAAAGCTCACGCTACATCAATTGTAAACTTTTCATTTTCTAAAAGTATGACAAGAATGATGACTGTTAATAATAATATTGTTTAATACGATGGCAAATCACCACCCTCTCTGTACTGCTGTTATTTGTGAGGCTTTCTGCCAGCCCAGATGTGTCCAATTTAACTCCCGACTCCCCCAAGCCGCAGATGAAATTGTTTAGCCTTTCAATGTGGATCTAATTAAAGCAAAAATGGAGTGACTTGACTTACGAGCTGACGAATTTATCCCCACCCCTCCGAAGAGCCAATAGTCATTTTCTGAAGGAACACCCCTCAAAATAATAGAAGGAAACCGGAAATAAAAAAAAGAAAAAACGCATTCCGCGTGGTCGCCTTTACCTGTTTCGCATTGCCGACCCAGAAGGTGATGTGGTCGAAGCAGATAAACCTGCCTCGCTCGTGCTGAAGGGCAAAGAGAACAAAGAAAGGACCGTGTACAATATAAGGGCGGATTTTCCGCTTGTAAATATGTAATTGTATTTCCATAGGTTTTATGGCCTTGTATGACATACTGCATGCAACTCATTTAATTATATACAATTTAACGTTTGCATTGATTAAAAGTACGATTTATGTTAAAACTTTAGTTACATACCCTTTCACCTTTATCAGTGTATGTTGTCTAAAATTAAAAAAAAAAAACAATTTATAAACATCACTTTTTCATGTTACTAACAGTTACTCTATTTGACAATACTTATATAGTATATCGATATATACCTCAATAGTAACATACCTAGGAAGTCATTCTCACGTACAATTTTGGTTTACATATGCAAGTAATCCTTTGGATGGCCTACTAAGACATTAAACATAATTGTTAATAAACTATTTAAAGAAAAATGTCACAAATCACACATATTCTTACCATTTTAGCTTCGGATCCTTGCTCGACAACCTGCCCAGAAAACTTGGCAACTTAAAATTGACGATCGTTCCCAGATCGCAGGCACGGGAGCGCGCAGAAGGGGCGGGTGTTGCCGCAGGTAATGATGCTGAAGTTTCGTAATTTCTTGCCAGAGATTGCAAGCAATATAAACGTACTCACGCTGAAATAAAGAAAGAGTATTAGAAAGAGTAAACCTGAGTATAATAATAATAATAATAATAATAATAATAATA
>JAODJU010000040.1:547385-561237 GCA_026776725.1 Gnathonemus echidnorhynchus | reverse complement strand
CACGCTGAAATAAAGAAAGAGTATTAGAAAGAGTAAACCTGAGTATAATAATAATAATAATAATAATAATAATAATAGGTCGCAAAGCGTGACAATATACCGCAGAAACAATATAAAAAGAAACAATTCAGGTACTTAGTACTTCAATTATTTTTCTTTTTTGAATGACCAGGTTTCCTTGCAAACAACTGCAAGCTCTGCAGTATTTCCAGATTTTAGGCCGCCCTTCTGGACACCATGTGAAGAGAAGCGCGTTTGCCGTTAAATATGCCAGCTGAGAGGTGTTGCGCGGAAACTGGCTCCCGATTGGCTCGCAGCGCTTCACGCGCTCAGCCGCTCGTCTCCGCTCGCAGGGAGCGCCGACATGTCTGCACATTACATGTAACAAAAACGGCAAGCAGCTGTAAGAATCAAACGAACCCATAATTCACCGAAAAGCTTGAAAGCTCTATCTGCATTTTAAGTAAAATAAACATGTGGCCAAAATAAGCAAAGAGAACTGAAAATGGATTAATGCAGATTTAAAAATAAGTTCATTAGGAAACCAGTCAAAGCTGTCTGTGCATCCATCCGTCCATCAATTCATCCATCCATTCATCCATCTTCCATAACCACTTGCCCTGTGCAGGACTGTGGTGCAGTTATATTTCAATATGTCTACATTACTTTTACTTGGCTAGTGGCTGGAGCAGAATTTTTTATTACTGGGTAAAATATCTGAAACACACTACAACTGAATTAATTCTCGTATCAAACGACTGTACTAAGCTATTAAGATTAACTTTTCTTTCAATTTTGACAACTCAAATTGTAAGACTAGAGAACTTAAGTGGGGGTGATGCGGGTGTGTTTAGTCTAAAGCTGTTGGGGCTGCGGGTCTGTTTAGTCTAAAGCTGTTGGGGCTGCGGGTGTGTTTAGTCTAAAACTGTTGGGGCTGCGGGTGTGTTTAGTCTAAAGCTGTTGGGGCTGCGGGTCTGTTTAGTCTAAAGCTGTAACGCTTAGGCTTTGAGAGCAGGGTTCAGTGCTGAAGGAACATTTGGGTTTAGGGCCTTGCTCAAAGGCGAGGCAGTTGAATGATTACTCTACTGGCCATGAGATTTGAACCCATAACCTTCTAGACCCCAAACCTACTGGGCTACACACTGTCACACTTTCATGTCAGCCAGGCTGATGGAGAGATTTTCATTTGGCTTTAATGCAAAGTCACAAAACACTATTTACAAGGATGGTTCTTTTCTTTCTTTTAGGTTTTCAAAATTGGCCTTCAGAATTTGCTAAATTTGCAAACCAAATATTTCTTGATTCAAGATTCAAGGACTGTTTAATGCAACAGGTGCATTGCAATGCTTACTTGCTCAGCCTTACTGAAGCACAATAACAGATCTATGACGTGCAGGTGCCATGGATGTCACTGCACCGCCAGGGGACGCGTGGATGTTAGTAATTTGCATGGCTTGGGGAAAGGAGCTGTTGATTAGTGTAGAAGTGGCAAAGTAACTAAGAGTCGATGAGCGCAGTTTTGGATTGAGTCAAATCCCCGACTGCGTGTTGGTCTCCACAGCATGGCTGTGTGTGAAGGTGCCTAGGGGACGCCCCCTTGTGGTTAGCTCTGGTCCAGCTCAGAAAGCTGTTATTAAGAGCCGCAAGGGTGCTTTCGGAGCTGTGGCCGACTTGTTGTTGATTGGAGCCTGGAGGAATAAGAAGCACTCTCTCTGTCAGGTGGCAGGCGGCCAGCTGTGGCCCCCAGGACCCAAAGACGTCCCCAGACATGACACACTCAACCCAGCAGAGACAAACAACCAGGTCACAGGCATCAGAAACCAGCCTTTTGCAAGGGGAAGCTACGGCGAGGACCACCCAGGTCCACCTGTTCATGCTTTGCGCATTGACACGGAGGTGGTGCAGACCTCCTGGGGGCGCACTGCCCCCCACCACCTTGGCGGCCTTTGTTTTTTCACCCTTTTTCCCAGAGGCCCCTGTTGTCAAGTGATGCATTTAGGGTCTGCAAATGTCTTCAGGTGTACAGCAGCAGCAGTGTGTCAGGGTCCAGGGTCCAGGGCATCCACGGACATATCAGTTAAAAATATTTTATCGTAAGTTTTTAACTGTTATAATTTATTTTAATTTAATGTTGATTATTAGCTTCACTACATATACATGCAATTGCATATGAATTAGATCAATTCATCAAAAGTTCTAGACGTTATAGTGTGGAAGCACCTGTATGGGTTGAGGAGACCGTAATGCTCCTCTTGCTCTGTGACGTTCTCTGAAGATTGGCATTTTCCGAAGTGCAGGTCCAGTGAAGCGATGTGAGTCTTTCTGAGGCTCCTAATGGGAGCAGCTGAGCACTCCCTGGGGAGGGACTCGCCAAGCTGGCACCAGCCGGGCACACTGGGTAATGCAAGTACTGCAAACCGATTGGTGGGCAGGAAGACACTCCGAGGAGTTAGCAGGCAGCGAGCTTACTCAGTCAGCACATCACCCAGGAAACACGGAGAGGAGGCCAGAGACAGCAGCACATCACCCAGGAAACACGGAGAGGAGGCCAGAGACAGCAGCACAGCCTGAAGGAGCTCTCCAGATCTCCTGAAGGTGGAATGGAGCCACCCATAGACACAAGAAGCGGAGCGAGGCAGGAAGACCAGGAGTCATTTGGGGAGCAAAGAGGCAAGGAGACCCCTGAAAGGCCAGAGGCGGCCCCTCTCCCTGGGACCATGGAGGCAGATTCCAGCTCATCCAGGGTACGGCTTCTCTTCATGCAGGTACAGGAGCAGGTGAGGTCCCAGGCAGCCAAGCACTGTGGCAAGAAGACAGCGCTCGTGGATATGGTGCAGATAGCTGCACAGGAAATGAAGCACAGGGCCGTGGAGGCAGGAGACCAGAGCAAGGAGCATGGACAAGCACAAGATAGGGAGGCAATAGGAGAGGAAGTTCCTGATGGGCAGGAGATGCTGGCCGGCCTGGAGGCACTGAGGAGAGAGTTCAAACATGAGCTGGATCTGCTAAGAGCTGAGATGCAGGATTACATCAATAAAGTCACCCAAGGCCTGGAATCCAGGATGCTGAGCCAGAGGGCCAGCTTCCAGATGCAAGTTCTCCAGGGGCCGGGCACAGCAGAACGGCCACTCCAGACTGAAGACCAGAGTCTGGAAGGGAGGCACAAGTCCCTCTCTGTGCCCTCACTTCTCCCTGGCAAAGCCCCGAACAGGGGTGCGACCAGCACCAGGCCCAAAGCCCGCCGCACAAAGTCGGAGACCTTGAGCCTGAACAGTGAGGGCTTGCCTGAGAATGCTGACTCCAAGGTGATGGCAGCGAGGAGCAGCCGGACGAAGAAGACAGCGGGGGCTCTGCCACACAGCAAGGCTTTGGTCAGGGGCACTGCAAAGGTAGAGAACCCAGGAAGAGTGAAGCAGAAAGCAGGAGCAGCCTCGTCACACTGAGCTGCAGCAGGCAAGGCGAGTGAAGACTCTGCGGCCTCACAGACGTATGAAGGCGTGAGGAACCTTCACACCGATGATTCCAAATTCTCAGGTGAAGGCTGAAGATTGAGCTTTTATAGCGTTTTCACCAATTTAGCTTTTAGTTATAGGTCTTTATCAAACACACTACAGATGTTTGTAGCTGTTTTATGCAGCATATGGTCCATGCTAAGCCATCACAGCGTCAGCATGATGAACAGCATCAGACCCTTACTTACTTTTCACCTGTTTCTCCATAGATGATTAGAATTAGAATCAATTCATGTTGAAATTCTCTTTTGATTTGTGACAATAACACTAATTAGATTTTTTATCAAATTTATTTTTAAATATTTTGATAGAATAAATATTTTTGGCACCAGGGTTGTCTCCAGGATGCCAATGCCTTCATTCTTGCCTAAAAATGCCAAACCAACTTGTTATATTGACATTTAATACAACACGTTACTGACTTGTGGTAGCAAGTTTATAAAGTTGAGCCAGTAAATAACTAAACTTCTTTAGGAAAGTGGAGAAATAATCAATTACTAGTTTTGTTGCCTATTCACTGGTGTGATGTAATTATACATGAAATAAACAGTCCGTGTGTAAGAAGTCCCGCTGTAAAGCTCTGTACCTCACACATATGTCCTCTTAACACGATGGCCTCTGAGGTTCCATTTAGCTGGTACTTCAGAGTTACCACAGCTGGCTATCAAGATCAATGCTTAAATTAAGGCTTTCCTGGGCAACATGAACGTCCACGCTGATATCAGCCAGACCCCCCCCCAAACAAATGAAATGGCTCCTGGTTACAGATACAGAGCCGTATGTCCCAGGTAACTGCAGTCATACCACAAAACACTGCTGTCCTTGTAAACATCCTTGTACACAGGTAATGCAGGTTTTAGTCAGCATGAAAATAAGCCACCGGTCTTTTCACATAAAGATAATTTCCTCCCAATAACGGCACTGCACATTATGATTGTCTGTTGTGCATGTGGGGGGATCCCAGTGCTGCAGTGGTGCAGTGCTGCAGTGGGTAACAGTGTGACCTCATACCTCTGGGACCAGGGTTTGTGTCTCCAGCAAGGTTCCGCGTGTGGAGTTTGCATGTTCTCTCCATGTTGTTTTGGGGTTCCCTCCAGGTACTCCACTTTCCCCCACAGTCCAAAAAACATGCTTAGGCTAATTGGAGTTACTAAATTGCCTATAGATGTGCGTGTGTGAGTATGCCCTGTAATGGTTTGGCACCCCCTCCTGGGTTGTTCCCTGCCTTACACCCATAAACTCAGGGATAGGCTCCGGACCCCTGCGACCCCATACAGGATACGCGGTTTTGGAAAATGGATGTTTTGTATGTACTCTGTTGCTTTACATTATTTATTTAACAAATTTACAAATGTAAGCAGAAGAAACACATACATTAAAAATACCAGTAACACCAAGAGGACTGTACAATTATAAAGCATAACACCTGATTATATAAAGAAAATGAAATATATTCACAACCTTTAACCCACTTTTGTTATTGCATTTTTATTTTTTAAACTTTAATCATAAATGGCTTGAAAAAAAATGTGAAGAAATATATTATTGTTAGGGAGAATGCTCTGCCGCAGGATTAAGAAAGCAAACATTTATTTTGCAGAAAATGTAACTGATCACCTATCCTGTGGATAAAGGAAATAAATGAAACTCTTAATTTGCCATTCTACACAGAAGTGGCTTTAAAACTGCTCCCACAGTGACACCTAGTGGCAATACCTGTACTCAGCGCCACTAACTCCTCATCATTTGGACAACCAAGGGGCCTCGTTTATATAACTTTGCTTAAATTTCATTTTAAAAAAGTGCACACGCACAAAAAGTCGGATTTATCAAACCTGGGAATGTCGGAACTACGCTGTATGAACAAAAGGATCGGGACACACTTCTTAATCATTGAATTCAGATGTCTCATTCAGACCCCTTGCCACGGGTAGGCTATATAAAATCAAGCACCTACTATGGCCAAATTCAAATTTTACATGCATCATCATATATAGTACAACCTGTAGTAAATTGCTTATTGCAATGCTCCGAGGAAATATAGGTAAAAACAATTTAAAACCATATAAAAAGAGATAGAGATTAGAATTAGAATCAATTTATATTGATATATATCTATACATCTATCTATACAGCGGTGCCTGCGGTTCACGAACACAATCCGTTCCAAGGCAATTTTCCCAATAAGAAAGCATTGAAATTTGATTAATTCGTTCACAAGCCTACCAAATAATAGTTTTTGTTAATTTTCAGGTTTTATAGTAAAAACTTAAACATAAAGAAAAACAAACAAACAATAACAAACAAATTTATTTTTGTATAGCGCATTATCACAGCATTACATCGTCTCAAAGCGCTTTACAGCATCCCAATATAGACAGTGAAAACTTGCTTGCCGGGGAAATCACGCTCTTTATTAACCCTTGTATTGTTGTTGTTAATATTAATGGTGGCATTTCCCCATTGTCGCGTGTGTGTTTGCCCGTGTTTTGTGTGTACCCGGTCCGATCCTCGCGTATATTTAGCGTATGTAAATCTTCTACCGTGTGTGTATCTTGCAGCTCGGCGTCTGACAACTTTCTGTTTCCCGTCTGTGTATTTGGGTTCGGTGCCTGTTGTGATTCTTCTATTTAGAATTGCACGCGGGGCATGCTGGGACATGCGCGCCGCCGGTGCTACTCAAGTATAAAAAAAAGGAATCTGGTCGAGGAATCTTTTCAACGGCCAAATTTTGTACGCGAACCAATTAATTTTTTTCCACAAAATTTTTGGTCGAGAACCAAATTTTTTGTATACCACAGCGTTCGTGAACCGCAGGCACCACTGTACTATATACAGGGATATACATGTAATGACTGTGGGGCTGGGCCGGTGGCAGAGCTCCAAACGTCCTCTGGTATTAACCTTCAGCTTCCTGGACTGGGCTTTCATGGCCCAGCAGCTGCACACAAGCCTCACATCACCAAGCACAATTCCAAGTGTCAGATGAAGTGGTGTAAAGCACACTGCCACTGGACTCTGGAGCAGTGGAAAAAATGTTCTGTGGAGTGATGAATCACACTTCTCTGTCTGGCAGTCTGATGGACAAATCTTTTTTTTTTGCAGATAGCAGGAGAACGTTACCTGTGTGATTGCATTGTGCCATCTGTAAAGTTTGGTGGACGAGGGATAATGGTGTGGGGATGTTTTTCAGGGGTTGGGTTAAGCCATTTAGTTCCAATGAAGGGAACTCTTAATGCTTCAGCATACTAAGACATTTTGTATAATTTGACGCTTTCAACTTTGTGGGAATAGTTTGGGGAAGATCCTTTTCTGTTCCAGCATGACTGTGCCCCAGGGTCCATAAAGATATGGTTGGGTGAGTTTGGTGTGGAAGAACTTATCTGGCCCATACAGAGCCCCAACTTCAACCCCATTCAACACCTTTGGGATGAACTAGAACGAAGATTGTGAGCCAGACCTTCACGTCCAATATCAGTGTCTGACCTCACAAATGCTCTTCAGGATGAATAGGCAGCAATTGCTATAGACACACTCCTAAACCTTGTGGACAGCCTTTCCAGATGCCTATGGATTTAGAATGGGATGTCATAAAAATTACTGTAGGTGTACTGGCAAGGTGTCCCAATGCTTTTGTTCATACAGTCTATGTCTGAGGGAATTTTGGTGATTATTGGTTGTGGTTTTGGTATATTAAGCCAGGTTAAGCTTTTTCCTTATAATGGGCATCAATGGCGAGAAATGACTTTTTGGAGATAAAGTTGAAACTCAGATGATTTCGGTTCTGCTATGGTAACATGTATACTGTATGTTGTATACAGTAATTTTTATAGTTCTATGCCCCCGTTCAAGGTGAATTCTATACTGAGAATGTTAATTTAAAAAATAAAATAAAAAAAAAAAACTTCTGAAAGACCAGAAAGAAATTAAACACTCCAAATTGATTTCTACACATAACTTTTAATATCAAAACCATTTTCCTTTTTCTATGATTACAGAAAGTGTGTATCACAAAAGATGCACTTCAGACTTTTGCAAGTGCAGCAGTTGTGGAAGGCTGTTTCAGCACTAAGCATGTCAGACTTGGTCTCTGAAGGGCTGAAGCAGACAGGGGCGCTTTAATGCACGGGTTCTCCCAGGCTGACGCAGACTGGGGCGCTTTAATGCACGGGTTCTCCCAGGCTGACGCAGACTGGGGCGCTTTAATGCACGGGTTCTCCCAGGCTGAAGCCCATGTGGCTCACTAGCAAGGGGCCTCGTCCACCTTTGTTTAATAACATTTTAATAACACCCCCACCCTCAAATGTTATCAATGCAGGACCCGCCTCCCCCTTCCTTCTTTCTGGCCCAAAGACCTCTTGACCAAATAAATGCAGCATAAAATGGTGCCTCCATAAGTGTCCAAATAACACCATGCATGTTACGTCATCAGAAAATGAAATATCAGACCCTCCAGGACACATTTCAGCAGAAAGTGAAGACGCGGAACATTCTTGGTTTATCAAAAACCAAGTAAACAGAAAAGCACAGAATCAAAGGCGGCAAAGCAAAAGCGAAAAAACATCTTACTTTACATTGAGCCGTCATAGCCAAGGCGCGCCAATAGTCCTCAGACATCTTCATTCCGAATGCAAGTCAGCAACCCGTCACAGGCCCTGCCGAGTTACCCGGTGCTGAGAGGCGGCCTCCCAGCCTGTAGCCCGTCCAAAAACCAGGCAGGATCTTCAAAGTGCAGATGACAGGACTCCAGGCTGCACCGTGTTCACCACATACATCAGGTTGCCACGTCTGCATCCAGGTGAGTGCAATCGAGTCCCAGGTATGTATCGATGGCTGACACACGCAACCACACACAGGGAAGGAGTTTATAAATAATGTACATAATTAGGGGAGCAAAAATGACCAGATTGTGAACAGCATGATGTTCACAGACAAAACATCCACTCTTCAGTGATGCTGCAGAGCAGGGTTGTGCCATTATTACTGCAGATCTGATTCTCTCTCAAGAACAGCTGGTTATTTCAGACCGACTGGCTTCAGCATATTACTGTGCACTGTGATGGCTGTGACCCCTCCCACTAACCCTCCCCCTCAGGCACAGGGTGCACAGTCAGGGATGCAAACTCATCAGGGGGAAAAAGGTGGCAGGGATGTACAGAAGGAAAAATGGAAAAGTATCAGATTTCAGTTTGCAGTATTTTTTGACCCCAATAAATGGTGCCCAAAGCAAACCAAGTACATTGGGGACAAAAACCGCTACAAATGGGACACCAATTGGGCCATCGGCGGCTAACGGGCATTCAGCTAGCTTTGAGGCTAAAGCGAAAATCACCAGCTCCACTACACCACTGACGACATGTTTTTGTGAGATGGTAACACTGAAAGCTTCAGCTTACATTACCGACAAGCAATTAGCAAGTTGGACAAACCATGAATTTTTCCCCATTCCGAAGCTCACACATCATATACTGAGCTAAAAGTTAACATACCTCACCTTCGCTATAAAGTCATAGGCAGTGATGACAAAAAATTATGCCCTATATTGGGCTCAAAATGGCAAATTTCACCGAAAGATGACAAGTTTGCATCCCTGGCAGTAAGAGCTGTGGGGGACGGAACAGCTGCCTGTGCATCTGTCTCAAAGCCCCCCATGGGGTATCGGAGCTCAGACCCCCCGCATTTGCTGACAGTCCATCTCCAGCATTGTGCACCACATATTAAACGTTTGCAGAACCTCCCAGGTCTTTGTCCAAATCAGCCATTATTACCCTGTGTGACAATGGCCAGTGCAGGAATACACCAGATACCTGCAAGCCAGCAACCTGCCAGCAAGATGGCAAGAGTGCAGGAGGAGATGGGCAAAGATGGCAGCTCCCAGAGTGCCATGTTCCACTGGGATCTAAAGTTAGGCAGAGCAGGCGGTGATAAAGTCATACTGGACCACAGCGCTCCTGATGCACCCCCCCCCCTCCCGTAATACATACCCAAGGTGAACTGCTACAGAATGCAGGTCTCCCACATCCACCAAAAAGGCCAACCTAGCATATGCAGCTTCTGATCCATAAGCAGCAGCCTGCTAAGATCCATTGGAGAGCTCTGCCAAAAACCCACAAACATATGTCATATTTACCTGAAGCCTGTGGGAGAGACAGGGTTTCACTTCGTGGCACAGAGCTCCCTACCCCACCCTGCCAGACACACATACCCCCCCCCCCCAGCCCTACACGATAGTGCTGAGGGAGCAGATGCTGGTACGGGCAGACACCGTGGTCATGGTGCTACCCATCGGGGTGTCTGGGGACACCAGGAAGGTGCTGCTGTCAACAGAGTCCTCGTGCTCCACCAGGGGGCGCCCTGATGTGGAGCCCTCCTCTTGGGTAGCTCGCTGGGGATGGCAGGGCTCAACGCTGGAGGGGTGGCCATCTGTGGTGACTGAGCCATCATTTCCTGCAAAAAGCAGTCAGTCAGCATGTGGGTCTCCAGGGGGCAGCGGCATCCCAGAGACCCAGAACAGCTCGGGATTCATGGTGCTGTCCAGTTATGTGGAGCTGCAGCAGCTGCCTGAGATCAGCAGGAGGCCAAATGGTGCAGGCGAATCCAAAGAGATCCACAAACTACACCATTCTTGTAATTATCTTCATTTTCAAATTATACATCATCCATCGGACATTGGGGAGATATGGAGGGCCAGGGCTTCCCCCAGTCAATCTCAGGTGTGACATTACAGCGCCCCCTGTTGAACCAGCAGGACAGCCCCAGAACCTCATACAGCCAGAACCATAAGGGAGATGGGCGGGTCGTACCCAAATCCACATAAAGCATGGCATCGGGGCTGATGGAGACCTCGTACGGCGGGGGTGGGTCCTCCGGTGGCGGCATGTCTGGGTACTTGAATGCGGCGTAGGGAGGAGGCGGCTCATGAAAGCGAAATGCCCCACCGGCGCCATCGTCGGACAGCCGCAAGGGCGCGAGACTGGCTCCAAACCCTCGCAGGTCATACTCAAACCCAGGCATCCTACGACCTAGGCCAAAGGAATGCACTGGGGGAGGGAGACGAGGCTGTTACTAGGCAGTTCACGAGAGTCAGGGGGGCTGGGGTGAGGCAGGTGAGGCAGATGAGGCAGGCGCTTACAGTTTCCCCCAATGAGGGTCTCAATATGCTGGCGGCGGCGCTGGCGGAGCCGGTGGATGGTGAAGAGCAGCAGGGAGAGAACGAGGAAGGAAGAGACACAGCTGACCATCAACCGCACACCGCTGGCCATAGAGTCAAAGAGACCGTTTCCATCTGGGCGGGGGGGAGGCAAACATGAAGGACAGACTATCAACAATTGACATTAACAAAACTGAATCTCAATAACTGCCTTCCCAATATACATCTACACAAACTAAGTGATAAAAGAATCAGTGCAGCAGTACACACACGCTGTGAAAGGGTTAGGGCGCACTACACGAAAGTCTTCAGTTTCAGTCATTTGAATACAAAAGTCACCGTCTTGAAGATACACTGGGACAGCAAACAGGAGTTTTTGACATCTTGTCCCCGTAAAGAACTGTGCTGCATTCCTTCCTGAGAAAGCCCTGGAAGCCTCCTCACTTAATTATATGCCTATTTCAAACCTCCCAATCATAAGGGAAGGTTATCAAGAAAGTAATTCTTAAATCAAATCAATAACTAAACATAAATGGCTACTTCAACAATTTCAATCAGGATTCCATCAACATCACGATACTGACACTGCTCTCGTAAAGATATTAAATGACATTTGCCTGAATACAGACTCAGGTAAGACTGTCCTGGCATTCTAAGATCTTCGCGTAGCCTTTGATATTGTCGATTGTGAAATACTGTTAGATAGATTAGAAAATTGGGTCAGACTCTGAGGAAGCGTCCATGAAGGTTCAGGGCTTTCTTAGAAAGCAGGTGTTATTTTGTCTGTAGCGGCACTTATGAATGAAGGAAAACCGCCAAGCCATACGGAGTCCTACAGGGATCCATTCTTAGGCCACTCTTGTTCAGCCTATACATGCTCCCTCTTGGTAAGAGTACAAGGTGGCTTATAGCTATGCAGGCAACACCCAGATGCATTTAGCTCTCTCACCAAATTACTTCAGACCCATAGCTTCATTGTGTTTGTGCCTTGAAAAAGTGGGATGCTGGACTATCTCCACCGGGAACTTTTGCAGCTCCTGGCCACTTGTGTGCCACTTTTGCACTGCACAACAGGAATTGGGACCTTTATGCTAAATAAGCAAAGAAGACTCAAAAGGCTCCTAGGTAAAACCTCACACAAAATTTTATACGAAATTCTGGCAAAACCCTCTAATAGTACCCTACCATTCCCAAAAACCGCCACAATTCCCGGCGATTGGAAGGCACAGAAAAATTACAAATGGCCTCAACTTTGGCCCTTACAGGACGAACCTGGCCCTGACCAACTACCTTACCTAAATAGGTAACTGCTGCCTTGCCAAACTCACTTCACAAGGTTAACCGCGAGAATAGCAATGGATAAACGTTGAAAAAGCTCATTAATTTGCCCAAGATGTTCTGGCCAGGTGGAACTAAACACAACTACAGCATCCAGGTAAGCCTCACACCCCGACATTCCGCATAAGACATAGTTGATAAGACGTTGGAAGGTGGTAGGTGCGTTCCGAACCCCAAAAGGCAGAACTTTGTATTGAAGTTATCTGGAGTAATAAAAGCAGACAGCTCTCTAGCATGCTGGGTCAAAGGCACTTGCCAATACCCCTGTAAATCAAATTTACTGTAGCTGCTCCAATGTGACCAACACAATCATCCACATGGGGAAGGGGAAAACAATCTGGTTTTGTAACAGTATTCAGCTTCTTATAATCCATACAAAACCTACAAGTTCCATCCAGCTTACCCACCAGCAAGTAAGGCAAGCTCCATGGGCTAAAACTGGGCTCAGCCAAGCCACGTTTTAACAAATATTCCACCTCTTTCCTCAGTATTGCCCTTTTTGTGGGATTTACTTGATAGGCCTGGTGTTTAATAGGCTGGGCTGCACCAACGTCGATATTGTGTTCAATGACTATGGTACGAGTTGGCACATCTTGAAAGAGAGATGGAAAAGCATCAACCACTCAATAATGTCAGCCCTTTCCCTGTCTGACAGATGGGAGAGATATCTATACAATTCTGCCCGCATCTCAGAATTCTCTAACCGTCCCTCAGTAATCTCAGGAGATGGTACAACCACCCCCTCAGCCATTGCCCCATCATGTTCTTTCTGCAATGGCATCGCCTCAAGCAACCTGCTACAAATAGGAGGGGGATGTGCCTTAGGAGTTACCAAACCAACAGGTACAGGAGAGAAATAAGCTTTAAGAAGATTAACATGACAAACCTGCACCTTCTTCCGGTCAGATGTATTTATCAAATAGTTGTGATCAGAGAGGCGTTTACCAACCGTGCAGGGACCAGCAAAACGGGCCTGGAACCCATGTCAAAAATCTCGGTGTAGTCATGGATAGGAATCTCCGTTTCAGTGACCACATCAAAGATATACACCACTTACATCGTATTCTGTCTTTAATTTAATGTTCCATCTACCTGCTCAGGGACTACAAATGGAAAATAGCAATACTTGCAAAAACCTGGTACAATGCAATGTTTTATTGTGGACTGTCCTTGTTTAAATAAATGTAAATTAAACCAGCACTTTGACATCTCAGAAATATAGCTCAGGTCTGCGATTTTGGGTTCAGCACTGCTTTGGCAGTGTGGGTCTGTTGTACCAGAATCCAAGCAGGTGAACTTGCAGCACTGGCGGGGGTCCTTGTGGAAGTGCTGGCAGCCTTGTGGTCGCTCACACAGTGCTGCCACACACATCTCTGGCTCGCCGGCGTGACACGTGCAGCTCAGGCATGGGTCATCTCCCTTGGGCGTGAAGTAGTAGCCCTCGCTCACCACATTGTCCATGATGTCCACGCATGTCTGTCCTGCCAAAGAAAGGGCAGCAGTTACTCCCACTGCCAACAGGGGGCCCACAACACTACTGCCTCAGGTGGGGCCAACAGAAGCTGATGGAAGCTGGTTCACACCCATCAGCTCAGGCTGTGTCTGGAGCTACGTGTTCCAACATGCAGAAAACATTCCAGAGAGAGAGATCCAAGAGACATGCTGCCCGACATGGTGGCCATACAGAGACAGGCCTCCAAGAAGGCCAGCCACAGTCAGCAAGGCGGACATACAGAGACAGGCCTCCAAGAAGGCCAGCCACAGTCAGCAAGGCGGACATACAGAGACAGGCCTCCAAGAAGGCCAGCCACAGTCAGCAAGGCGGACATACAGAGACAGGCCTCCAAGAAGG
>JAODJU010000040.1:504588-525175 GCA_026776725.1 Gnathonemus echidnorhynchus | reverse complement strand
TCAAAATGCATTACCATTGCATCAGTGGTTATAAAATACAGTCCAGCAAGGGGAGTACCCTCCCCCGCGACCTCCATCTGCTTCCTCACTCCCTGTCATAGCAAATCTTTTTAAATTTGCTGAGAACAGGGTTCCCTGATATCTCCGAGTAAGAGAATCACAATCCCCCAACCCCCACAAAAGCCTGCTCAGGTTTGTGACTGGGGGTGGGGTGACTCTTACCCGCACGAGAAGCCCGTGTGGCTCACGGTTACCATGCCAGCGTCGTACGTGCAGCCTGAAGATGGAACTCGAGATGCTGTTTTGTTTTTTCAATCCAAAAATATGCCAGGATGGGCTTCACACCAGTACAAAAGCTGTAGAAAATGCACACTGGTTTGTGATGTTTCCTCCAAGATGCCGAGCCCTGATAATAAAACCTGCTCAGCATGAGGTCCGGGTGCCACGGCAGTGCGGCAGGGTCCACTGGCACCAGCCCATTGTTCTCTCACTTCCCCTCCACTGCTATTTGTTTTGCTCGCCTTCTGGGCCCCAGAGACGCCAGGGGACGGCACCTTCAGTGTGGATGATGCTGTGTCTGCCTTCATGACGTGACTCGACACCTTCCTGCCCAGTCAGGATGTCAAAATGAATGTGGAATACATCATCCATCATTTATCCATCTATTCATTCATCATCCATCTTTCATCCATCTTTCATCCATCCATCCATCCATCCATCCATCTGTCCATCATCCATCCATCCATCCATCCATCCATCCATCCATCCATCCATCCATCCATCCATCCAGAGGCACAGGGAGCCTGGTACCCATCCCAGCAAGCAGAGGGCAGGAGGCAAGGGATACAGTAAAGGAGACATTAAGAAATGTCACTATTACAGGCTGAGCTTGTGGGTGAGGCGAGGGGCAGCTGGTTTGGAGTGACGACCCAGAGGCACACAGGGGGCCATTTCCTCGGAGGGGGAGGGTGCTTCACCTTAAACACTGCATGGTCACCTCAGACCACCAAAAGCTCACCAGAAAGACCTGGAAGCCCCCCCCCCAGTCTGGAAGGACCCCCCCTCTATGGCCTGGAAGGACCCCCTCCCTCGCAGGGGTGTGAGTTTTGCTAATGCTTCTTCCAGCATCTGGCAGCTTTCAGTTTCTCTTGCTACCCAAAGACAGGTGGCGGTGGAGACCCACCCATGAGGAAATGTTCCGTCATCCAGGCCTCATCTGGGGGCATTGTTATACAGAAACGCTCGTTTACACAGGAATTTCAACGTGGGGGGGGGGGGGTGGAGTGCTGAGCTCCCACCCAGACCTGATGGGCAGTAGCCGCCCCACCCTCAACTGCTGGGTGTGGCCGATACCCCACATTCCCTCATTGTGATCTCGATGACAGGGATTCCCAAGGGGTCCGGCTTGCCTGATCCTTTGGGTCCGTTTGTCCACCCCCCCCCCGCCCCACCCCCCGCCATTCACACCTCTAGTGACATCCAAAAGACAGCTCTGTGAAATCTGCCGAAATCAAACATGAAGGGAGAGGCCACCTGTGCCTCAAGGGGCAATAAGCCGTCTATCCTGGGGGGCAGCTTCTTCAACGGGTGGGGGGGGGAGCTTCTTATACACCTGGGCACGGATGAATGGATGATGGATGGCTGGATGGATGGGTGACCTCGTGATCATCTTCTTTTCGCACTGACGCTGAGCTCCCACCGCCATCTCCTACAGGGTTGCCCCCAGCACTTTGCTCAGGTACGCCCCCTGCTGGGGCTCCGTGTCTCCCTCCCAGCTGGGTCTGACTCTCCCCCGCAGTCTGGGGCACAAGGTGTTTCCCCTGTTCCCCCCCCCCCCTCCAATCATGGCTGCAGTCAATGGAAAAAGCAGCAAGCAGGACAGGATGTGCTCTTACGGGACAGGGTCACGCTCTGTGTTTCTTTTTGGGTCTGTTTGGGGTGTCTTACTGGGTCAGAGAAAAACACTGATGCCATTTCAATTCACAGTTCTTTTGATGAATGTTCATTTAGGACATCCTGTCATTTATGTAGCATGGTGAAAACATAGGTTCCCCTCCCCAGGATTTCAGCAGAACCTGGGGGAGCACAAAATCACCAGAGTAGGACTGAGAAGCCCCCATATCTGACAGCATATCACTGACAGCAGCATGGGAGCAGGACTGAGCTGCACTGAGCCACTGACAGCAGCTACACACAACACTGACTGCTCTGAGCTACTGACACCAGCATGAACGCAGCACTGGGCTACTGACACCAGCATGAACGCAGCACTGAGCCACTGACAGCAGCATGGAGCCACTGACACCAGCATGAATGCAGCACTGGGCTACTGACACCAGCATGAACGCAGCACTGAGCCACTGACAGCAGCATGAACGCAACACTGAGCCACTGACACCAGCACTAGTGTCAATGACTCAAGGAGATTTATAGTCAAATGGGAATTCATTACATTTGACCCCCTTTCAAGTGCAAAGATGCACCAGGCGAGAGAGAGAGAGAGAGAGAGAGAGAGAGAGAGGTAGGGGCATGTGCTGACAGTGTGTTGCTCCACCCAGCACACAGCGAACCACCTCAGGGATGAGAACCCAAGTGCAGCCATGTGGCAGGTGATACCTCAGCTCCACACCAGTCCGAATGGAGTTTTTTTCCTGGTGGCTGGAGTGTCAATCCTGCCACCAAGCCCCAAATTTCCCTGTAAGTTGGAGGACCTCCTTGCAGGGCTGGATGTACATTAATGTCGTACCCAAGCAAGTGCAGGTTAAGGTCCTTGCTCAAGGGCCCAACGGAGTAGGGTCACTTCTGGCATTCACAGGATTCAAACCGGTGATCTTCTGGTTGATGGCACAGATCACTAGCCTCAGAGCCACCACTCTGCCTGCACCAAACATGAGAATGCATGTTTGCCGTATCTGTCTCTGGTGCCGGCAGCTAACATTTCGGAAGCTTTGCAGCATAAATGCAGCAGCATGTTACCATGGTGTCCACGCCGCATGCCAGGCTGCACGGACACCACAGCATTATCCTGCAAAGATCATTCAGGAAAAGCATATTCAAAAAGGAAGTGAGAACATTAAGTTCACCTCATCATCATCAAAAAAAAAATAACTTGAATCCATGAGGGTATCTGCATGCTGACTGAGAGCAGCATTCGGCAAGCAGCCAGCATGCAGAGTGCAGGCTCACGATCAAACAGGGAGCAAAGGAGAGTGACCTTCAGCAGGCTGTGCTCTTTGCTACCAGTGGGACCTTCAGCAGGCTGTGCTCTTTGCTACCAGTGCGACCTTCAGCAGGCTGTGCTCTTTGCTACCAGTGCGACCTTCAGCAGGCTGTGCTCTTTGCTACCAGTGCGACCTTCAGCAGGCTGTGCTCTTTGCAGGCTGAGTGTGTGACTGGACACTTCCGGCACATGGGTCCCCCATCTCTGTGATGCTGACACCACCTGGGCTCCCCCCACAGCTTCATGCTGGGGGTCTGTCCCTGTTAATATGCCTTTTCCATGATGGAGTTTCCATGTGAGATTTCGGGTGGACGAGGCTGCAGGGTAATGAATTAGTGAATGACAGACACCTGAGTCGACCACCAAAACCACTGCTTTAAAGAAGAAAGCACTTGAAAGGCTTGGGCCAGGTCTGGGTGGCACAGCAGAGGGAGCCTGCGATGTGTGGAAGTGGGGTAGCTGAGACTGTATGACCACCCCACACCCAAAAGGGGGAGACTGACAGCTTCCTAGCAGGAAGGAATCTCACAATGAGTCATAAACACTGTTTTCAAAAACCCCATGACCAGGAGAGCCGAACTTGGGTCCACATTCCTGCACATTGCTGGCCAGAACACGACTTTGAGGATAACTGACATAATGGTCAGTGTTCGGGGCACATCAGTCTAGGGCTGTAACAATACAAAACTCGGTTTCAGGTTCCTGGTTTAGTGCAATTTCAGTGCAAGAGAGAAAACAAAATTTGTTTAGAAATTTGTGTATTGTTAAAACTATTAAAATATGCTTATTTCCACAAAGTAACAAAAAACGTGAAAATAAAAAATATAAGATCATAGCAATCATAATGAACAAAATCCTGTCTAAATCCTGTGTTCTTTGCTTCTGTAGCAACAAATACCCATACAGCTGTAGGTACATTTTAGCTCAGTCTGATTTTCCTGGCAAAAGGGCCTTATAATACCAAAGGGAGACTAACCTGCAGAGGCTATTTTGACCTTGCTCCCCCTGTACACACAATCGGGTTACGTCGGCAGATGGCAGTCGTCTGCATGCGCGTGCAGTGCTGAGACCACCAAGGTTCACTGGGGCCTGCGGCGGACGCCATTACTCGATATACACGTGCAGCACTAAGACCGTTACCGAGGCATTACCTGGGGCCTGCAGCAGATGCAGTTACTCTTCATGCGTGTGCAGTACTGAGACTGTCACCAAGACATTACCCAGGGCCTGTGGAGGATGCAGTCACTCTGCATGCATGTGCAGCACTGGGACTGTCACAGAAGCGTCACCTGTTGGCCCGTGGTGGACGCCGTTACTCTGCATACGTGTGCAGCGCTGAGACCATCACTGAAGCCTCCCCTGGGACCTGCAGCTTTTCAGGAAGGTGTTTGTGAAGCTGGAGCAAATTAGGAAGGTCCAAGTCCGGACAGCACTCAGCCCAGGATCACATGTCACTTTGTACCCCCTGTCAGAGCTAAACAGGAAGGATGGCCAGTACGGGGGGTGGGGAGGCAGTTAGGTCATAGGTTTGCTTTTTAACACCCAAAGTCGTGGGCCAAATGTGGGGGCGGTGGCAGTGGCGTGCAATCCCTCTTCTCTCATCCTGTCTTTGTGAGATTCTCCTGGAAATGGGGCCACATTGCTGAGATACCCCACCCACTGCCCTTTGGGCCCCCCACTGGGCCAACCCCACAGGCTTATCATGTTACTGGGAGTTTTGTGGACCACAAGCCCCTTGCTCCCATGGAGCTCCACCCTCTGCCTTGGAGCTGCAGCAGCCCATGTGGGTCTCATGCTGACAGATACTGAGGAGCTATGGTTAGGCTGTGCTCCGGGCACCTCTCTCAGGACCCATTCAGCAGTGGCTCTCACCAGGGCCTCTAGCCCCTACCTAACAGGAGCCTCTAGCCCCTACCCCAAAAGGGCCTCTAGCCCCTACCTCACAGGAGCCTCTAGCCCGTACCCCAAAAGGGCCTCTAGCCCCTACCTCACAGGAGCCTCTAGCCCCTACCCCAAAAGGGCCTCTAGCCCCTACCTCACAGGAGCCTCTAGCCCCTACCCCAAAAGGGCCTCTAGCCCCTACCTAACAGGGGACTGTAGCCCCTACGTCACAGGGGCTCCAACCCCTACCTCACAGGGGCCTCTAGTCCGTACCTCTTCTGGGGGAGCAACCCTCTGAATAACTGATTATAAGGTGTGCAAAAAATTAAATAATAAAATTACTGATTATGAATAAAAGTAACAGACTATCACATCAAGATGTGTGCTCAGCCTATTTTTGAAAGTACTAAGCCATTCAGTTGCTTTCAGGTTTTCTGGGACTGGGACTTTCTAAGGATCACATCATATCAAATCACAGTTAGAAGAGGTCTCCCCTGTGTAGCAGGCAGGGAAATGCTCCTTAAATGACACCAAATAAATGAGTATGGCCCAGGTCCGAACCACGCCCCCGACACTCCACCTTCATTACGAGTTACACTCATGCTTAGGCCCTATGCACTTAAACTGACATTTTTGAGGCAGACTCAAAAATCTTCTTTACCGGAAAGAGGAAATGCGTAATGTTGTGATGTGACGAGACGGCTCCCTCGAGAAGCTGTGTTGTCGTTCCTTATAATATAATAATATACAAGTTAAGAAAATGAAGAAGTTATCAGACTGACTGAACAATCTGAAGTTTGTACACGTTTTATTTTGAGTACATTTTATATAACACACACACAAACACACACACACGCACGCACACACACACACACACACACAAAGTAGTCCCTCTGTAGTCCCTATGTTCCAAGATTTACAGTGGATGCCCGATACCAGCAAACCATCCCTGGGCACCAAATATAACATGATTTTCATGTAAATTATAATGAATAGGCCTACTTTCATGCCTATTCATCTCGTGTAAATGAAATGTCTCCAAAAATGTAACATTCATAACATGGGTGTGTTTAAACATTCAGTAGTATTAACTTAATACTATTTTAAAGTTTAATATGCATTTGTTTTCTTTCATCACATGGCAATACCTCATCCTCAATATTTTTTGCACCGTTCTGTTTCCTGTGTGCAAAGCATTGTGGGATATTGAAGTGGTTGTTATGTTGCATGAGTTTTCATCACTGCTGACTCGCTTCAGGGGGGTATAATGGACCACTCCCCCTTAGCCCTTGCTGCTGCAATAAGGCGATGGGTCTCAGGAACGTGCAATGGAAGGCAGAGTGCTGAGGCTGAGTGTGTAGGGACCAGTTTGGGACTGGGCTGCTATCAACCCTGAGCAGGATGAACAAAAGGAGGCTGGTTGGCTGGATGTCAGTGGGCTCTTGTCTAGGGCTGGCTGGGTGCTTCCTGAAGGCAAAGGTCGCATTTTGCTGGAGCCAGGATGAGCCCCTCCCAGTGAACCATTACAGCTCAAATTAGCTATTTTTGTGGTTGATTATTCTTTTCCTATTGTTAACTTTGCTTTTCACCAACCGAGGTGACTCGATATACACGTGCAGCACTAAGACCGTTACCCAGGCGTTACCTGGGGCCTGTGGCGGATGCAGTTATTCTTCATGCATGTGCAGTTCCACCCACTGCACCCAAGCAAATATTATTATTATAATTATTATTATTATTATTATTATTAATAATAATAATAATAATAATAATAATAATAATACATCGATTTCAGACACAAATAGCATACACATTTAGGGGGGCCATGTGTGGGCTTGCATGATGTCATGGGGGCCAGTGCCCCCCAAGAACTGCCCCTGCGGGTGAGTTGGCAGGACAGGTTGGGGCAGGTGTTGGGGTCCTGAGTGGGAGGATCCCAATAGACTCTGTGAGCTACCAGTCGGTCGATATTCCCTTGAGGAGACAGAAAGCAGAGTCCAAAAACATTACATAAAACAAAAAGCAAGCTGCTGGTTTTTTCTTTGGGTCGCCGCATAATGACGTGTGTGACTTGCCCCCGGGATCCCGTGTGTCCCTAAGCAAAAGGCCCCCGGGATCCCGTGTGTCCCTAAGCAAAAGGCCCTCAGGATCCCGTGTGTCCCTAAGCAAAAGGCCCCCAGGATCCCGTGTGTCCCTAAGCAAAAGGCCGCTTTCTGCGCCTTCATTGATCTGCCTCATTGCTCCCTCTTTTTTTTCGCTTCTCCACACACTTTCTCTTGCTCTTTCCCGCCAAGGTCTCTCTTTGACATGTTGCTTCCTCTGGCATGTCTGTCAGTGCCCATCCATCAGCCCAGCCCCCTCCTCATGACAAGGCCCCGGGGGACAGTGTCTCTGTAGGCAGCATGCCGGCACAGTTAAAGTAGAGAACTGCTGACAAAAGCGGTGATATTAACTGAGTGTGCAGCTCTTATCGTTACTGGCTGTCCAAGGCTGACAGCGCAGCATGGCCTGACCCTGTCACAACCCTGCTTTGCGTGTGACATGCAGTTCAACTCTAACACAATACGACCTTAGCAACTAAAAAAACAGAGTAGACAACACAATCCAAACACATATACACTGCTGCCTCTCCATTGTCCTTCTTCAACCTTCTTCAGATGGCTCTCTAGGGAGGAAGAGAGACCCCCCCCAAGGACACCCACACAGGAGCCTGCTCTCTGTATGGGGTCCAGCTGCCTCATTGTTGACCTTAGTTGTGGCACATGGGCCACAAGAGGCATTCCCGGCCAAACAGGGAATCATGGGTGATGCACTTAAGGACGGCCCTAGGCAACGGCATCGCGGGTGAAGCACTTGAAGAGGACGGCCTCAGTGATGGCCCTTGGGGATGACATCACGGGTGAAGTGCCAGGCCATTGAGCTGCCCGGTGTTGACACTGCGATCATTTCTGTTGTACAGATTGTGAAAATGTTTCCTGTGAGCAAGTGTTTATATCTGGGTACCTGTCTGCATCAGCAATAGCAGGTGAGGCTAATGGCTGTACCTGTAATACAGGAAGTACCACCAATTCGGGGGAGGTTCTTAAGAATACAGGCTGCATGTGCTTCTGTATGTTATTGTCTAAGCAAAGCAGGAGAGTGGCGGACAGACTGTGAGCTGAAGGGATAAAATAAACAAGAGAATATGAGCCCATCAGCAGAGGCTGGTGAAGAGACTGACATGATGAAGGTATCTCTGTTTGTTGGGATTAAGTGTGGTTATGCTGAGTGCCCCCCACCCCTCCATAAGCTCCAGGGATACAGCCCACCGGCAGTCTTTGTGCACTCAAATGTTTTCTCTGTCCTTTGATCTAAACTGGTCCCCATCCAGTGACCCTTGGCATTTGTGGTACGAGATGCCCTGGCGGGTGGAGGGACAGGTTCTGACCCATCGCTCCCCCTTCCTGTTTGCTTCTGCTCGTATTGTTAAACACGTCAGGCATCACCGTCGCTGAGAGCGAATCAGGACCCAACACGCCTGTGTGTAATGCGCTGCTGAATCCATCACCGAGGCTGTCATCTCCACTGCTGACAACTTGGGTGTGCCCTGCTCAGGACCTGGCTGCTGGCTGCAGGGTCCTTCAGTCAGTGGCAAGAGCAGCAAGCCCAAACACAGAGCCTGCAGGGTCGTCCTGTCACAGAGAGAGGCAGCTCAGAGTGTCACCGAGTGCAGCAAGCCTGAACACGGAGCCTGCAAGGCCATCCCGTCTCAGAGTGACACCGAGGGCTTGACAAGCTGAAGGTGCTTCTGCTTTTGAGGATTTAATCCAGGAGAGACAATGATAAAGAGCTCAGTGGAAACACATACATATCATGGGGACTTTTCATTTTCAGCAAATTTAACTTAGCTGTGCTTCAACAACACAAATAAAATTGAAAATTGAATTGCTTGGGAAGCTGTCCCTGCACATCAGAAGAATATTCACTCTTTTCCTGAAGGGCTTATGCAATGCAAGGTTACAGGGACTCCAAGGTCCAATTCGTAAAGTGCAGGTAACACTCGCATTTATTTTATTTAGCAAGCACTTTTGTCCAAAGCAAAGTGCGAGTGAGGCAAACAGCACATTGCAGACATATGGCTGTCCGGGAGTTGATTACACAGCAGCTAGGGTGAGCTTCCAATGAATGTCTAGTGCTTCAAGTGTAAGCAGTATTGAAGCAGGGGCTGCACAACATCTTCCAAAAGAAAGACCCTAATCAAACTATTTAATGCAACATTAGGCACTTTCAGGGAACATGGGGAGACATCAGGCTAGTAGAGAAATTCCTGGAATAGATTGGTCTTAAGGCATTTCTTGAAGGTAGAGAGGGAGTCTGATGACTAGACATGGTTCAGCAGCTCATTCCACCACCAGAGAACCACGTAAGAGAACTGCCTAAAATGACACTTCACCTGTAGGGAGCTCCAGGTGGCCTTAGTTTGCTGACTGATGAGGGTGAGTGTCTTGATGGATATGGGTGCCTGTCCATTAATGGACCTGAATGCCATCACTTGATGTGACCATCTATCGGGAGACAATGGGGAGGGACAAGGAGGGCTGTGACATGAGAGCAGGGGTATGACATGAGAACAGAGTGGAACTGGACATGACACTTGCACATAGAGTCATAACACTGAGACACAGCCTATCCAAACCCAGGGAATAGAGGCAAATTCTATGCACACTCAACCAAGCTGGGTGTTGAACCCAGAACCCTGGGGGCCTAAGGCCATCTCAACCTCTTAGTGTGTGTGGGTTTTGTGGTTATATTGGTGAATATGTACTCACACCCTGCCAGTTGAACCCCGGGTGGCATCCAAGGCAAGCTTCGCTGCCTAATTTCACCAGTGTGATCCCCTTTTAGTTGGAACACACTATCCAGCCCCTTAAATATTGGGACCGGCACCCCAGTCTGCCAATCCAGACGCACTGTCCCCAATCTCAGTGTTGAAGAGGCATGTCAGCGAAGACAGCCAAAAAATACCAAGAGCTTTCAGGAGCTCAAGGAGAATCCCATCCACCTCCTCTGAGTCCCCCAGCTCTTCTTCCTCTAAGGAAGGTGTGTCATTGGGATTCAGGAGGTCCTTCCGCTTCATAACTATATCCCTATTTGAGGTGAACAGCACTCCATCCCTACTGTAAACAGTACGGGCAAAGCCCAGCCTCCCCCTCCGGAGCCCTCTGATGGTTTGCCAGCATCTCTTTGAGTCTGGCTGAAAATCATTTTTCATGCTCACTGAACTACTTCCACACCTGAATTTTTGTTTCCCTAACTGCCAAAACTGCACTCTGCTTGGTCTGTCTGTACCTGTTAGCTGTTCCTGTTAACTGAGTCCCATCCTGAGGCGCACTCAAGCTCAATGTCTCCAATCTCCTTCAAAATGCAAGAGAAGTTCTGCCGGAGGTGTGAAGTGAAGATATCTCGGACAGGGGCCTCCGCCAGACACTCCCAGCCCATGCTCACTATGTGTTTGGGGCTACCAGGTCTGTCTGGCATTTATCCACCATCTGACCCAACTCACCACCAGGTGGTGATCAGCTGACAGCTCAATTCCTGAGTGTCCAAGACATATGGTCGCAGATCTGATGATACAGATATAACAATAAAATTGATCGGTAACACTTTCTCTGAAGCTGTCATCTATAAAGCATTATAGACACCTTCATAATGCATTACAAGCCTCCACAACACGTTATTGTGGTCAGTATAAGAACGAATAAAGGATTACAGCATATTTTATTGGCAGGACAGTCATAAGGCATTATAGCGTCGTTTTATTACACTTCATATGTTACATCATCAATACTCATCATCACTCTACCAATTCGACTGAAAAAATATAAAACCCTATAAATACCCAGTGGTGAGAACTGCTACCCAAAAAGTTAGCTTAGATAACCACCAATACACTAATTCCAAAGTTACTAAACCACCAACTTTTATTATATGAATGTAGCTTTGGCTCTGAAAAGTTAAAGCTAAAATTTTAACCTGCTAAACCCTGAAGTTCCATCTGTCAGACTTGAATGATTTCAATGGGATATTTAGGACTTACCCAACTGGGTATCTTTGGGTTCAATCTACGTAGAAATTTTCTTTCTACAATATTCCGTCTGCGAGATATATTATTGTCAGAGAAGCCCTATTTCACAATTGGCTCATGCTGACATTTTAACCTCAGTGAAGCCGCTTGGGGATTTAAGGTAGTCTGGGCTAAATGTAAGTGAACAAAAATAAAGTACATGTAAATATCCAGGGCACCAGGCTACCCGGGCATACCCTCTGGTAACTTCATACCTCTGTGAATGATCTGTGTGTAGTGTTAGCATTCCCTGCTGTATGTCCTACAGGGCACATTCTCTGGTAGCTTTACACCTCTGTGAATGATCTATTTCTAGCGTTAGCATTTCAAGCTACATGCCCTATAGGGCATACCCTCCTTCAGCTTCACACCTCTGTGAATGATCTATTTGTAGCGTTAGCATTCCAAGCTACATGCCCTCCAGGGCATACCCTCCTTCAGCTTCATACTTCTGTGAATGATCTGTATGTAGTGTTAGCATTCCCTGCTGCATGCTTTACGGGGCACACCCTGTGGTAGCTTCATATCTCTGTGAATGATTTGTGTGCAGCGTTAGAATTCCCTGCTGCACACCCTGCAGGGCATACCCTCCAGTAGCTTTGCCCCTCTGTGAAGGATCTGTGTGTAGCGTTAGCATTCCTTGCTGCACACCCAAGAGGGCACACCCTCCTTTAGCTTCATACCTCTGTGAATAAGGCACTTCTGAGTCTAACGGGTGAATCACTTGTCCCCTCAATAGCTCAGCAGCCTCATTCATACCCCCATGGTACCCATGGTTCTACACGGTTGACCTCGTCCTTTTTCAGCTCATTAATTCAGCTATGCAAACAAATTGCACCATGCCTCCAAGAGAGAGTCTTACAAATGCAATCATACCACATTAGATCAGATTGCTTGTGAATTCTCAGGGATGCCAAGGCAAATGAGAACCAGACAGTGGGCTGTCGCTGATGGTGGGCTTATCAAGTGATGCATAAGATCACTGGCTCTCACACCCAGAGACACACATAGACGCACATGGAGCTTCCAATAAAACAACATATAAAAAACACATACAGTATAGTACCAGACAGAAGATGGGACTTGCCTAGCTGTCTACAAAGGAGAGTGACAGTGTCGCATCACATGAGCTGGCCACCTGACTTAAACACAGCAGAGATGGTTTTGGAGGAGTTTGACCAGAGAGTGAAGGAAAAGCAGCCAGTGAATGCTCAGCACATGTGGGACCTCCTTCAGGACAGCTGGAAAGGAATCCCAGGAGGCCACCATATGAAACTGGCGTAGAGGAGAAAATAGTGTCAGCCAGTCCCTGGAGCAATTGGGCCCTGTGGTGGGGGCACTCTATGTGTGTAATGTGGCTTTCTCAGAAATGATGTAAACAGAGCCCTCTGCAAACAGAGAGGAAACCGCTGATGTGAAAATTCCCTCAAAACAGAAGCTGAGAGGGTCATATTCAGGCACCATTTGGGGCCCGTCCATGTAACATATCCATAGCCTAATTGCACCAGTTTGGCCCTAATAATCATTTTAATTGTTTTTTACTGTGTTTTTATGTTCATGTCCCAATATGTTGTGTTTAAATGTTTTACCTATTTATATTCTATTTATTACTGTTTCTTGCAAAACCACCAATGAGATAGAAATTCCGTCTCAGTGGCTGGCCCATGAATCATACAGCTGAAGATGACAATAAAGACACAGACTTTAAATAGAGGATTTTTTTTCTATTTTCCCTTTGCAAAAATAGCAGCTGCTTGTTAGCATCTGCCAAACCCTGGTCTCACTCAGGTAGGATGGTGAATGAGATCCAGAAGGTTCCGGTAGTGTGTGATCCAGGTGTCAGAGCAGGAGGAAATCCTATCATTGTGAGAGGCTGCTGTCTTCCTTGTGGGAGTCTGGTAATGGACAGACAGCATGGTGCAGGGCCACAGGCTTCAGCCTGGGGCAGCTGAGCCGGGTGACTGGCCATGGCCGGCAGCCTGAGGATGCCTGTGTTCTTCACAAACCTAATCGGCACAAGTTAGAGGGTTACGCACATGCCAACACCCATTGGTAAGAGGGGACTATTTTGAATTCAAACATGAAGACTGTAGACAAATAGCAAATGGGGACACCGCCATGCATGCAAGCGAAATAATACATCAGAATGAGAGCGTGTGTGAAAGCTGTGACTACGGATAGACGGGGGGAGATGGTCTCTGTTGTGTCTGGATAGCGTTAGCGGAGCCTGCAGTGATAATCCTGCTAGTGGTTAATGCTCTGCTCTTCTGTGCTACTGACAGGCACCAGAATAAGCCTGCGTGTGTGTGTGTGTGTGTGTGTGTGCGTGCGCGTGTGACTGTACAATGCCCACTCCACAGGGCACTTCCATAGCCGCATAAAGCTCAGGCCAGTCGTTCTTGGATCATCAGGAGTGCAAAGAACCCAGAACCTGCACAGCCCCTGCATATTAGCAGCCTGCACTAATACAATCAGCATTGAATGTGTGGACACAGTAAGATGGGAGCACATGTGCTAGGATCTGCATGCTCAGAAAGACACACAGGGCCACTGCAAGGGCAGCAGACACAGGGTGCAGCCCCAAGGCAGCGGTGCAGGCCTGGCTGCAGCCCCCAGGGGTTGTTTCGTGCTAAGCGCTGTGGTGTGCTGCTACTGAAGGAATGGGCAGTGAGAACAGGAAGCCACTTCTGCTTAGAACACACTGCTTCTGAGGGACACTTGGGCACTGTGCAGAAGACTACAGCAGAAGAAGAAACAAGAACTTAAAAAGACAGTGAAGTGAGCTGAGCTAGAAGGTTATACAGACTGACCAGAATAACCTGCTCAATGCCTGTAATTGCAAAGAGCAGCCCATAGGTGGACTTGCTCATCGTTGATGCTCATCATGTGTCATGCTTGGTGAACTGCTTTCCTTGGCCTGTAAGTAGCTTTGCTTTGTGTTGGGCCAGTGTACTTTGTATGAGAGTCCTGCTTGGGTGAAGTAAAATCTGGAAACATTCTTCCCATATGCAGCAGCGTCTGGCCCACACGTGTGTCTGTGTGGGATGTGAACTCCTTCATCGCTGGTGGTGAGAGGTGGCAGTAGAGCTGCTGGCCACACAAACACATGCAGAATGAGTCCACTGATGGCAACAACCCCACGCTGTACTTCATCTGTACTTGGGAAAGCAGCGCCCCCTCTGTTGGCACAGATGATTAACAGCATACCCCTGCTGCAAGTAGGGAGTGTGGGGCATAGAGGAGGTACACGGTGCCCCGGCTGCTGTCAGCACCATGTTCCCGGGTAGCTGGTTAGCTTCCTATAGCATCCTGGGCATGGCACCGGCCACAAGCATGCTGAGGGGGGGCACTCTAATCCATGGTCATTCTACTCATTTGTCGTGAAAAGCATTCACATCCACTCAGGTGTTTGTCCAGTAGATGGTCTAAGTCAGAAACCAGAGAAGCCATCTCCTTGCCAGGGTCAAAAAAGCAGCAATTTGTGGCTCTGCCACTGCTTTTCATCTGACTCTTCGGCCAATAGCCTGGCCATTGGGCCATGAAGCTGCCAAATGCACAGTGCAAAATCAATGTAGCCCATTACAGATCAGTGTATATTTCTAATGGCATTAATGTTGCCCATTACAGATCAGTGTATATTTCTAATGGCATTAATGTTGGCCATTACAGATCAGTGTATATTTCTAATGGCATTAATGTTGCCCATTACAGATCAGTGTATATTTCTAATGGTATTAATGTAGCCCATTACAGATCAGGGTATATTTGTAAGGATTAGTCTCTAGCAGGTCACTTAAGGTTGACTTTGCACACTTATATATTGGTACCTCAAGCTGCTTCATTGCCTATTTCATGACCCTTGTAAATTACATAGGGCTCAATATGTTAGCATTTTGTACACAGATGAACAGGTAACAAGTTTAGTGGTGAAACGACAAAGAAGAAGCATTTCCTCTGCAGCCTTCCTGCAGATCAGCTGGAGCTACTAGCATCGTCTGGCTTTCAGGGCTGTCAGATGTGACTGTTGACCATTAGACAGCGCAGTGCCAGAGCAAAGAGGCCTGCAGTGAATCTGGAGGTTCCTGCAGCTACAGCAGTGCCTGGTTGCAATGGCAGCCTGTATTATAGGCTAAAACAGCCGAGCATCTCTGGCACCTAGTCTGAACAAATGCCCCCCCCCTCCCCCACCTAAACATCCTTGCCATCCTCTTCACTCCCAACACATACCCTTCCTCTTCCTGGAAACCACTTCAGTGATTCAGAAGCTTGTAAAGCAAGATGTTGACCAGAGATAGTGTTTGTTTTGTGTTAATCAGAGGATATGGCCATTCATGTGTCTGCAGTGGGATTCGCCACGGCCATTAGTGTCTGCCTCACAGACAACAGCCTGCAGCCCCAACGTTTCCTGGTATTGTTCAGTACTTCTTGTGCAGGGTTTGTTTTAAATTGAAGCCGTATCTGAGACATCTTCATTAGTAGAGAGACGAGAGTGAGTATTCAGCTGGCGCCCCTTGGGGCTGCCGGCTCACATTAGACTGAGCTTCCCGGCTTTTCCTCCCACTGCTCAGGGGGCTGGATCCTGCATGATGGGGAACACATGGACATAACACAGCGGTCATCACTGCTGCAGCCATGAGTGCCAAGGGGCACCTCTGCCCCTAGCTGCTGACAAAGCCTGTGTGTGTGTCTATTGACATGAATGTGAAGCGATATAATTTTACATAACCCTACCCTACCATGTTTCTGTATGAGTGTTACGCCCTCAGCTTGGTGGATTGTTGTTTTCTTTGTGTTTTCCACTCCACTCTCTAGGTGGCTCTGGCGTGTGCTGTTCTGAGGAGATGGACTTCATGATGCCCATTTCCAATGACCCAATGGCTCCACTCCTGTTGGCTGTTCGGCACGAACGCTTCAGCCTGGTGCCCTTTTGTGGTGTTATGTCTGTTTTGTCTTTTCTCTCCTTTGTTTCGTATGGATTTAGTTATGTAATTTGTATGTCTTGAGCTGGCGGAGGTTGGTGTTTTTTCTCACATTATTATTTTAGGTCTAGTTCAGAAACCAGAGACTCGGAAGACTCACCAAACCTCACCTATCGTTTTGGTTTATAGTCGGGAGACGGAATAGACTGTTTTCCCTAAGTTAGGAAGTTACAGGGTTTATTTTTTCTTGCGTTTGTTAGAATGTTGTTTCCACCACCTTGCTCTATTGGTTGATGTGATTTTTATTCATTAAATATTTTGGTTTTTGTTCATCACCATCTCTATGGCTTACTTATGTTATGTTGTACCATTCTGCTAATCGTTGGTCACGTAACAATGAGACTGTGGCTTATTATTCTTCCCTAGTCTAGTTTTGTGGGTTATCCCTGTGTAAAACACCAGAGCATTTTAACAGATATTCCTAATGTGCCTTCCACCCCTCCCTCAATCCCTCATCATTCTAGCACCCAGATGACCCCCCCCCCCAACCATAAGAACAATGGAATGTATTTCAGAGGCCCCTCTCCTCTCCTGTGCTGCTGGTGCTCACTCCAGCTGAGACACAAGCTCCCCACCTCAACCAGGACCCTTGATGTACCTCCACATGGAGTCTCCCACGCAGGTCTGCAAGGTGCCAAATGCACCATATTCTTTCACAACAATAAAAGCTCATTGTGCGATGAGTTCACAAGTCACTCAAGTGCCTCGAGATGTGGGATCATGCAGAACACCAGCCAAACAGCCAGCAGATCTTTTAGGGGCTGCCCAGAGAGGCCCAGCCCCCAGCCTCACCAATCAGTCCTTTGTCATCAAGCGCGGAAGGAGCCTTATAATTACACATCTGAAGCAGCACTCAGCTCTGGTCCAGATCACACAGACCTGCGGCTGCATCAAAAACAAACCCATTTCCAGAATAACACTTTTAATTACAAGGAGCAGTGAGCAGGAGCCGCCAGCCACACCAAGCCTTTAACAGTGGGGCCCGACCTCAGGCAGTAATGGGACATGGGGTCCATTAAAGGGCCCCCCCCATCCACCCTCGGCACCCCTGCCAGGCGAGATGTGTGCAGTGGCAGATCCGGCAGCAGATCTCAATGTGTGCAGGCGCAGATCCGGCAGCAGATCTCAATGTGTGCAGGCGCAGATCCGACAGCAGATCTCAATGTGTGCAGGCGCAGATCCGACAGCAGATCTCAATGTGTGCAGGCGCAGATCCGGCAGCAGATCTCAATGTGTGCAGGTGCAGATCCGACAGCAGATCTCAATGTGTGCAGGTTACGCCTTAGTTATTTACAGCCACGCTGGACTTCAGCATGAGAGCAGCATGATCCCAATGGTGACTCGCCAAAGTCCCCTGGCTCTCTGCTGGAAACACAGGCAGCTTGATGGGTGACACATTCATTTTTAATAAAGCATCAGGGCCATGAAAGTAATGGGAGGTCAGGTCAGGTTGGGGAGCATGCGCCGTGTTGCCACGCCCACCACACAGCGAAACTCCTCGGGATCCTGGCCGGTGACCCCCCAGGCAAACACACGTCCAGTCCCACCCTCCGGAAATGGCCATCCATCTGCTGCAGTCAGGTGTTACTTGGGTGTCCCCTTGGCCTGGTCCAGCCGCCTGTGAGCCGGACCACTCTCAAGGAAATACACCACATGGCTGTAGTGCCGTAAGGGGGCACTTAATATCATAACTAGTCCAACATCATGTCCGGGGCGTGGTTTGACTGGCTTATATTTGGTGGAGTGGACACAATCTCTGCCGGTGGCCTCCTGCTGTCCCGAGGCCTCTTTCTGTCTTTCTGTCCTGGGGACACTGTCTCTCTCGGTGGCCTCTTGCTGTCCTGGGGACACTGTCTCTCTCGGTGGCCTCTTGCTGTCTTGGGGACACTGTCTCTCTCGGTGGCCTCTTGCTGTCTTGGGGACACTGTCTCTCTCGGTGGCCTCCTTCTGTCCAGGGGACACTGTCTCTCTCTGTGGCTTCCTGCTGTCCTGGGGACATTGTCTTTCTTGGTAGCCTCCTGCTGTCCCAGGGACACTGTCTCTCTCGGTGGCCTCCTTCTGTCCTGGGGACACTGTCTCTCCTCCCCCCCAGAAGCCCACCTGATTGCTAGGCACCCCCATACCCCCTCACTGTGATCCAGACCAATATGTCCTTCACACCACACTGCGTAGAGATGTCTGAGTACATACACAAGAACCTCAACAGCAGCAGGAGAGATTGGTGTACTGTCCATAAGCGTGGAGCATTGGTGCGCAGTCCAGAAGCGTGGGACATTGGTGCGTGTTCCAAAAGCGTGGGACATTGGTGCACGGTCCATAAACATGGGACATTGCTGTATGGTCCATAAGCAGGGAACATTGGTGCGCGGTCCATAAGCATGTACAGCAATCCCAGACTGGAGTGCTGCAGAGATAGTGGCGGAGCCTGCAGCCATCCAGGAATGTCCTCAGGTCACATTTCTGACCTTTGGCTGACCTGTGAGAAACAGGGCTGACACCTCCCAGCCAGCCGCCGGCCACATCCTGGGTGCCTGTCAGCACGGGGCTGTTCCCAACTTCCCCACATAATGCTCCTGGCCTCCCCAGGACCGGACTGACACAGTATTAGAGGACGGGCCCAGTCCAGTCTGGGAGCAAGCAGGCAGGGGCCCAGTAGACACTGGAAATGTGCCAGCTCTGCAGGGCAACAGATTTACTTTTAGTAAGTAATAAATAAAATAGTTTGCAAGGATGTGAAACAACACCAGCAAGCGTAATACCACTACCACCAGCAATCACAACAACAATAACAACAGTGACGGTGATGCAGTGTCCAGCAGGAGGTGGCAGGAGGCCACGTATTAAAGGTTAATCATCAGAGAGAGCAGCAGCTGAAGCAGAAGCCAAATCGCAGAGAGTAATTACATTAGACGATAGGAGCCCATTAGCAGCATATCCTGTTAATCCCGTAATTACACAGTTTGGGGGATGTGTGGAGTGTCCAGGGCTGCAGGGAGAAATGGGACAACAGACGGGATGAAGAAAACATGACAATGGCAGGATGTGCCGCTTGATGCACAGAAGATAAACCAAACACATCACCAGCACGAGTGAAGAGCAGCCAGAGCACAGTGCTCAGACAGGAAGCAGGATCTCTGATTGAGGATGGCTTCCCGTTTCCGTCGTCCCGAACTCTGGACAGGGCCTTGGCATCGCGCCTCTCAGCAGGCCTTACACGTGCACACGTGATGTATGGTAAGCCAGGCGAGGCTATCAGTCTGAATTCCTCACGCTCCAAAGCATGACTGGCACCTGAATGCTGACTGCGAATGTGAAAGCCCCAGCTCTGGCCACCTAAACAAGGCACTGGTGAAGCGCCATACTGCAGCAAGAACACTGCAGATTAAAGAGGAATCAGCTGCTCTTATGTCCTAATGACACTATTCCCCCACACACATTCTGCAGCAAACCCTGGTCTGGGTCATGGAGGGGAGCTGGGCCGCTTTTGCTCTAAGGCAGGCAAGGACTTACACACAAAATCCCATCCATGACAACCTCAACCCCTACCAAGCCCTAACCTTAACCATAAGCAAACAAAATACAAGACTTCTGGCATTATAAGTTTAATTGTAGTCACAGATTTTTGTATAATTGAGTTTCCCACACACACACTGGAGTACCTGAAGAAAACTCTCTCTACAATGGGGAAAAAATGCCAACTCTGTACACACACAGATGATTCAAACCATCAGCCCTGGAGGTGTGAGGCAACAGCGCCCCCACTGAGCCAGAGCTCTGTCGCAATCTGAGTCATATCCACTGCCATTATAGGCTTTCTCAGTTTTCATTATTCACCATACTGTCCAGGATAACTGAGTATCACCTTTGATGACTTTGCTCATACACACATCTACACCAGCAGATGGCACTGTAGTTAAGCACCAAAAGGTTTCCGATGTTGTTAGTCATCTTCAACAAAATACTACTGCTTCATTAATATCATCATTAACCTGGCCACCTGTGAACCTTCTTCCGAAATGTATCTGAGTTCCCCTCTAGATGTGTGTGTGTGTGTGTGTGTGTGTGTGTGTGTGTGTGTGTGTGTGTCAAATGACCCTCTACCTTAGGCAGTTGCAATTCTATCCATTCACTCCAGGGGGCACTATCTTGCAGCACCTTCATCCACTGGCTCATTCCACCATGGTGTGCTAAGTCTGGCTCCCCTCCTGTTCTCCTTTGCCCAGCTCTGCTCCTGCTCTCCTTCCCCAGGATGGCTCCTACTCTCCCTTCCCAGACTCCCCTCCTGCTCTCCCTTCCCCGGCTCCCCTCCTGCTCTCCCTTCCCAGACTCCCCTCCTGCTCTCCCTTCCCAGACTCCCCTCCTGCTCTCCCTTCCCCGGCTCCCCTCCTGCTCTCCCTGCCCGGA
>JAODJU010000040.1:468454-479266 GCA_026776725.1 Gnathonemus echidnorhynchus | reverse complement strand
AATCGTTAAAAATCATTTTAATTGTTAACATTTTAATTATTACCATATCAGCCCGATGTTATCAGTTCTGTTTTTTTCTTGTGTCGGAGAGTTTCACTCTGTGTGTGTGGGGCAGAGCAGGCAGCTTTCAAACACTGCAGCATGTGTAGAGTTGCGTTACTCTGCCCCGATCACAGACAGCGCCGTCCTCGGGGACACAGAGCTGCTAAGAGCAGTGCATGGTGGAGAAAACTGTTTGTTCGAAAGCATGGTTACCATTCACTTGAGCTGATACTGACAGTGGTCCTTCTGTGCAACTTTTTTGCATTTGAGAGCAGAGATTCAAACAATTTGTCAGACGTCTAGATAAAAAGTGCACGGCTCTGCGCAGTTAGTTTCCTCATTAAACATGTCTATACTTTATACGGGCTTATCTGTCGACGTCACAATCACTAGGGGCTTATGTTGTCATTGCATACAAGGCTGTGTAATGCGACAAAGTTATTTTATTTTATTTTCCGCGGTCGCTAGATTCTGATTGTGAATTTGGCTTGTAAGCTATCTGTCTGCTAACAACATGTTAGTGAAAGGTTTTGGGTCTTGTACACTACTCATCATACCATGATGCACTTAGTTAATTGTTTTTTTTTCTTTCAAAATGTATTAGAGTGTAATTGTTTTAATGTGCATGGAATACTGGAATTGTAGAATGAATTGAAGATGAAGGTACTATAATAAAAATGCTAACCTTGCATTTTTTTCTTCTGCTTTAGTAATTGCTATCTGATGGCTGAACAAAAATCTAATCCTGTATGGCAGCATTTCACCAATCCAGCACCAGGAAAAACCAGGTGCAATATCTGCAGCAGGCTGGTGAGCTTGGGAGCTGAAGGAGTTTGCTGCTATTTTTATTGTTTATAAGTTAAAGCTGTTTAAAAGTTGTATTGTGTTTTTGTTATTTAAGTTTATATTTAAATTTAGACAAGTCAGTATTGAATAAATGCTAAACTGAGAAATTTTGTGTATCGTTTGTTATTATTAGTGTGATATTTTATCATGCAAATAGAGGGGAAATTTTCAGCCAAAAAATATCAGCAGCATATATCGGCCATCGACTGACCTTGACTCCTAAATATCGGCTTTTGAAAAACCCATATCGGTCGACCTCTAATTACAATTAGTCATTTTCCATAGTGGAGGACAAGGGATTTCATTGGCTCAAAGTGCCAGTCCAACATGGTTTTAGACGTGTGCCATATTTTAAATACAGTGTTCGATCTGGCCCACAGATTGATCTCATTTTCCAAAGAGACTTTCAAAAACTGCTATAACATCATTCTGCTAACTCCCACCCCACACACACAGATTTGTGGAGTTCATACTTTAGCGGTAATCAGTATCATTAAGACAACAATTAGACAAATTTATATTGGTACCGCCAACATTTCTACATCGGTGCACCACTAACTGGAACTATTGCACATTAACAGAAAGGAGCAGTAGTGCACCGACATTTTTTTTCTAGCATTACTGATATCCATGACTGATACTAAGACCTGGCCAATCAAAATAGCAGGAACTTAGGAGATTGCAGCAGGGTTCCCTGGTGAACGCACTGGGGGAATGAGGAAATCCCTCATCCTCCACTACAGAAAACAGCTGATTGTTCAACGCAAACACCTCCATTATTTTATCATTTATGTCTTAACCTCAAGCCTTCAGCCCAGTAAAGGGCAACTAGCATATTAATAATGGGACAAAAAATGGGAAAAAATCCAGTTACCAGTGAGTTTACAAAGGTCAGTGGTGACTGGGGAAGGGCTAGGGTTAGTCAGTTTTTTCAGTGAGGTCACTAGTCATTGGGGAAGATCTGTTGCCTGCGTCCACCCCAACACTATACCCATAATGGATATTTCTGTGGAAACGAAGGTGCAAGACCAGCAACTCGGGACACTCAATGACATTTACAGCACCTCAAAAGCTGGAGTTGGACAGAAGCTAAGCTAACTCTTATCTAAGCATAAGCCACTGCAACTAACCCAGAGTAGTGATGGGTTACTGACGTCATCGACCAAAGTAAGACCGAGTAAGGTTACAGCAGCCCAAGCTGTCACTCACCACGGCCCCTCTGCTGATGGCTTTGTCAGACAGAGTGACAGTGACAGAACCCCCCCCCCCCAAAAAAAAAAACACACGTAAACCAATACTGCAGTTGTCATCTGGATAAATGACAATAACTGGCTAATACTGATGAATAACTGGCAGTGAAGACCCATACACTGCAGAACAACCTGGTGGGGCTTCACCAAGTGGGAGGCACTGTGGGACCAGGGCATGTTCTTAGCGAAGCTTTAGATCCACAGGCGACTGTCTCCACTGCTGTCCCCCGACAGTGACGGCTTATCACACCCAGAAACCTGGTATCTGCATAGTACAGTAGATCTTTGATACTGTTCCTGGCTCCCCTCCCCCCTCCAGAATGTTTTCATTCCAACCCAATCTGCTTTCAACCTGCCACATTCATTATTAGCTTATTATGGATCATATAAGCCTGATTAAGGTAACTCTGGAATGAAAGAATCATTGGTTTGTCAGAGTGCCAACGATCCTGAGCAGCCAACAGCCAAAGGCCTCTCAGCGGAGATACTAACCCAAGGGGCTCCACTTTGCCCAGCAAAAAGCACATCTGGGGATGCTGGCACTTACATCGTAGCCTTTAAAAACCAGTCCATCAAGTTCCCTTGGCTACAACATGGCATTTGTAAAAATCACTTAATCTTAAAAGTGAGGTCAAGAATGCATTGACGTGGTATGGCCACATTTCAGGAAGTGAAACTTGGTGAGGGAAAAACTTGAAGACAGAAGATCTAAGGCCAGCATAACAAATATTTTTAGCTTTCTGCTAACTAACCGATAGGGTTTTAACCTTCCCCTAACTGTACAGGTTGTGTTCTGCCAAGGCAATCCTAAGATGGCTGATATATTAGCATAATGAAACTGCACGTTTAGGAACGTGTTAATACAGGCAGGCAGGCAGGCAGACTGACAGACAGGCAGGAAGACTTGCCTGCATTCAGAGGAGAGTAAATTCACACACCTCTGCACAGAAAGCCTTTAGTGTCACCCTTCACACCAACACACACCCTTTAACAAGCCTAGACTGCAACAGGACACTCTGGGCATACTCACACTTAGCCTGGTTGCCTTGTACCCTGCCCAAGCACGATTGCCCCCACTCCCCCGCTAGTCTGTACTCACACTTAGCCTGGTTGCCTTGTACCGTACCCAAGCACAATTGTCCCAACTCCCCTGCTAGTCTGTACTCACGCTTGGCCTGATTGACTTGTACCCTGCCCAAGCACGACTGCCCCCACTTCCCAGCTAGTCTGTACTCACACTTGGCCTGGTTGCCTTGTACCCTGCCCAAGCAGGATTGCCCCCACTCCCCCGCTAGCCTGTACTCACACTTAGCCTGGTTGCCTTGTACCCTACCCAAGCACAATGGCCCCCACTCCATTGCTAGTCTGTACACATACTTGGCCTGGTTGCCTTGTACCATACCCAGGCACGATTGCCCCAACTCCCCTGCTAGTCTGTACTCACGCTTGGCCTAGTTGACTTGTACCCTGTCCAAGCACAACTGCCCCCACTTCCCAGCTAGTCTGTACAGTTTACACTTGGCCTGGTTCCCTTGTACCCTGCCCAAGCACGATTGCCTCCACTCCCCTGCCAGTCTGTACTCTATATATATAGTCTATACATTATGCTTAATGATCCTGGACTGAACACGCTTTCATCACCGTATGATTTTCTGTGTTGAAGAAAACATCTCACAGCACAACATTTGGAGCTCATGATTAATGCCCTTATTTTGTAGGTTATTTGGAGCAGTACTGGGTGCAATGACACACAACTCACATAGATTTATTGAGTATTCAACACAGTGATTTTCATTTATTTGTGCTGCATGTATAAGACAGCCCCACATCTTATGAGCTACCTCAGAGTTTTTCTATGTTACATCCAGTTGTTCCTGGATACTCTCATCAGCCCAAATCTCCAGCAAACACTGCACTTCGTAGACCAAAGTGATGTCTTTGCTGCCATGTTTGTGGAATAGTCAGCCACATCATTGATGTCTTGTTCCGTGCTCAGGCATGGTTAGCAACCTTTGATGTGTGATGTGCCCAGGCACCTCTCCAAGCGCCAGTGGTGATGAGGAAAGCATGCTTGGACCTGGAACATTAAGCATAACGCAAGCACAGACCAGTGGGGGAGTGAGGAAGGGCAATAATCGTGTTTGGGCAACCAGGCCTAGTGTGAGTACACCCTTATTTGAAGTTTGTTAGAAGACAAGTTCTTCCCTGAGAGACACAGAGCCTCAATACAAGACAGGGGGATGAAGAATGTGTATTTCGTATGCATGATAATTATAAAGCAAAATTCGAAACATAGAAATTTCCAAAAAAAGCCAGTTCAAACCAGCAGCAGTGCCTGTGCAATGTCTAAAAAGAGGTCCAACTCTCTCCAAGAGCCTGAAGAAGGGCGTGCAGGACACAGGGCAGGGGCTCTCTGACAAAGCCATGGTGATTCACAGGAGACAAGCACAGCTGAGGCTCACATGAAAGCAGCGCCATTGTGAAGACTCCTGTCACAACATGCAGACAGAATGATCCGGAAGCAGCTTTGGTAGCTGGTTTAACCGGACAAACTGAATAGTTCTGTTTACACCATCAGAATCCCACAGAGATTTCTGATCTTGCTGAGAGCCACAGAGTGAAACTCAGCAAGTTAATTGAAGATTCCTCAGCCCATGAGGAATCTTAGTTTCACACAGATTATCTGTGAAGCCCAGACTCTGCAGCACCCATCATCAAAAAAAAGGCCCTGCATTTCCAAAGCCTGGCTGCTGGTATGGATGAGCAGACCTCTGTTTGCTTCATTTGAGAATTTTTAGGAAAACTGGCACACACATGTATGTTACACAGACTGGGATAAAACAGCTGGCTTCACAGTCCTAAGACAGGCGTGGGCAATGGTGACGCAGCAAGTACCAGGAAGCCCCGAGGACAGGCAGGCAATGAAGCTGCCCAGCCCACAGGAACCCACACGCAACAGAGAGGAGACTGGAGAGTAGTGGCTGGGAGACGTCCCAGGGAGACCTAACCCAAATAGGTTGTCCCATTTGGCGAAGGGGATGTGCTTGGCCAAGGCAGGGGTTATACCTCACGCCGTACGTGCACGGCTCTGTTCAGCAATACAGGGAGGCGTGGTGGCCGTAACAGCAATGCTGCTGTGGGGGGGGGGGGTACTCCAGAGAAGCAACAACAAAAGTGGGAGGACCAGCACTTGGCGCCGGGGTGGTGGGGGGGCAGCTCAAACCATGGCGAAGCTCTCTGCCTCCCCCTGGAGCCTTTTTGTTCCTGAGGGGCCCTCTCGCAGCACTGCCCAACCGAAAACAAGCAAACAATTTAGACACCTTCCGCCTGCCACCCCCCCCTTACCAAATCACAAGACGGGACCCGTGGCGCCATTAACATGAGGAGGATGACACCCAGCAGAGCAGCAGCGCGAAACAAGGGTCCTGCTTTTGCTGTTAAATGTCCAACTGAGAGCTCCACTGCGGACACCACCCACCCACAGGCCTTTCATACCAGGGCCGCTGCCCGCAATGAACCTAAACTGCAGCCCGGTTGTTGTATTCACACCAAAAACGGCTGCTCATTTTTCTGGCCCCGAAAGAACTCTGGCCAGTGCTGGGAGTGCACAAGATCAGGAGGCAGGGTGAGAGTCATCACGGTTTAAAGAAATGCAGAGTGAGCTGGAGAAGGCAGGGCTCATCAGAACAGCAGAGAAAGTCATGAACATGATTCAAAAATTGAAAAAAAGAATACAGGAAGTGTAAGAGTGTTAATCAAAAGTGGTGGTGGCCACCGTAAAAACAAAATGGACCCATTTTCGAAACCTGTCAAGCAGGTGACTGGAGCACTGAACTCTGTGACCACTTTGGAGAAGTTGTGTGAGTTGTTATGTTTGCTTGCAATGTTACTATGAACTTTAATTACATCCAAGCATCCCTCAAGCAAAATAACATATCATTAAATGCTCGGTTGCAATGTGCATTGGACCTGTGTTGTAACTTGCACTGGGCAATATATTGCTGTAACAACAACCTAGCTAGTAAGTGACCATTACAATGTGCAATGCAAATAAGACTCACGTCTTGCATGAAATGTCAGTGATTTAAGTGAACTTTACCAGACACAAGTGAAGAGAATGCAGATGGACAGGAGCATCACTTTTTATATCTATATGTATTATTCCACAAGAAATGTTACTTGATTGTTTGTATATTTGAAAAATAAAAGCTTACCAAAATCTTTTGTTCTCTTCTTGCTCTGCTGTTTAAAAATCAGCAATGTAATGTAAGCATTTCCAGTAAATTAAAAAAAGTCTTGCGTTCATCACATCTCCATTTCTGTTGTCTTTAATCTGGAACAGTACCATAGCACTACACTTTTGGCACCAAGCGAGTGTGAATGTGGGGTGATTTTTTTGTGGGGCCGACGTGAGCTTCAGCCGAGCTCTGGCTGGGCACTGGGGTGAAATGGGTATCACAGCTTTTTGGGCATAAATGAAATAAAGGTAAGTGCACATTACTGTGGCAGGTGGACCAGCAGGCCTGAGGCACGGATCAGAGCTACCCTGCCACAGCAGCACAGGGGCCCACAGAGGGCCAGCAGGCCTCTTGGCTGGGAGGATCAGGAGAGGAATCATCTATTCGTTTAAATTACCAAAGTATACTTCTTTGCATTATAAACAGTCCATCCATCCATCCATTCATTTTTTGCAACCGCTTGTCCTATTTAGGGTCGCGAAGGGTCTGAAGTCTATCCCAGAGGCTACGGCCACAAGGCAAGGAACAACTCAGGATGGGATGCCAACCCAACGCAGGGCACACTCTCCCCCCCCAAAGACAGACAATTCACCTTTTTGACTGTGGGGGGGAAACTGGAGTATGCTTTATGAACTGCTAGAAACCAAACCATGGCTGATAAATCTCACTCTGTTTGCCTGGAGCAGACTGTCATGCCCCATCGGGCTAGTTTTTAATAGTCCAGTCATTCAAAAAAATAAAAGTACATACTACATACCTTTCACAAACATACATGGGACATTTGTAGCACTTAACCATCAGAAATGAGCAGGGGGTCCATAAAACAGCCCCATCTCCAAAAAAGTTGGGATGCTGTGTAAAATACAAGTGAAAACAGAATGCAGCGATTTGCAAACCATATAAAGCCATAATTAACTGAAAATAGAACAAAGACGACATATCGAATACTGAAATTTTATTGTTTTCTGATGAATATTAGTGCCCATGGATTGGGTAGCTTGCACATCTGGGAAGGCACCATTAATGCTGAATGATATACAGTATACAGGTCTTGGAGCAACATATGCTGCCATCCAGACAATGTCTTTTTCCACAGAAAGCCTTGTACAGTATATTTCAGAAAGATAATACTAAATCGCATTCTTCATGTATTACAACAGCATGTCTCCGTAGTAGAAGAGTCTGGGTGCTAGATGGCCTACCTGCGGTCCAGATTTGTCACCCTTTGAAAACATTCATGAAACAGAAAAATAGAATAAAGGACACTCTAAACTTGCACTGCTGAAATCCTATATCAGGCAAGAATGGGACAACATTTCACTTTCAAAACTCCCGGAATTGGTCTCCTCAGTTCCCAAAAGTTTAAAAGAAGAGGCGATGGAACATAGTGGTAAACATGCCCCTGTCCCAACTGCACTGAAACATGTTGCCGACATCAAATTCAGCATTTATTTGTCATAAAATAATAAAGTGACCCAGTTTCAACATTTGATATGTCGTCTTTGTTATATTGTCAATGAAATATGGGCTTATACGCTTTGTAAAGCATTGTATTCTGTTTTTATTCACATTTGACACAGCGTCCCAGCTCTTTTGGAGACAGGTCTCACCCCGCCGGGACGCCCACCCCCGCAGCGACACGGCCAGGCACTCGCCCATGAAGCTGCACCGAGCGGGCGGCCACTCGGCGTACAGGGACACAGCTTTTACTGATGTCTGTATGTTTCGCATGTTTTATGGGACGCCATCTGATAAGTGGCATACTTACGAGTCCCCGGAGCTCTGCTGCGACCCCCCAATAAATCCGTATTTATCGGTGTTGGCGAAGCCGTTGATCTCGGAGTCCGAGCCGAAGGAGCTCTCTCCGTCTGCCAGGCTGTCCGTGGTTCCCCGCAGGCTGCCGGAATCAGTCACCGACTGGCGGCCATTCTCCTCCGTCTCGGCCATGGTTGGCGGCCCGCTTCCCCGTCGCCGCTCCGCCTCCGTTTCTCTCGGTCTCCGCTAAGCGGAGTTGCCACCAAACTGGCTCCGGTTCTCCAGCCGGGGGAAACCAAGCGACCGCTCCTCATAAGGCGGCGGTCATGGGGAAGTCAGATCCCGATGGAGAGTGCAGGCAAATAAAGGAAACCCTCCTAACAGTAACTGAGTAACACGGTAACACTAAGAGTAACCCTAACGCTCCCAGCAGCAGCACTGACAGGAAACGGATAGATCCAAACTTCAGAATGAAAAACGAGTAGCGACTCCGGTGGACAACAGGTTTGTCTAGCTAAGCCCGACCCAAGTTTCCCGACGCCGAAAACTCGCGGTGCTGATAATCAAACCTGTGATTAGGCTGGATTATGAAAGATCGCGGCCGAAGAGCACCGCCTCCAGCGCCCGGCCACCAAGCCGCCGTGCCCGTCGTCCGCTGCCGCCCTAGGCGTGGGCTCTCCGCCTGCTCGCTCGGTATTTGCTTTCGGTAACTAACCGCACATCCAGCAATTGCTTAATTTTAGTCCTCGTGACGGAGCCTTTCATAGGCACCAGCCTTGCGTGTCCGAAGCGCTGCTAACGCCAGCCCTTCCTGCCGAGCCGGATTCCGCTTCCTCCGGGCTGCTGTCCGCCAGCCTTCCAGCTAAACCGGCGCCGCTCCTCTGCCGTCCGAATTTCGGTGCCCCCTTATCTCCCTGGTGTGCCCCTGACAACTGCGCACTGGTGACCTGGGTGGCCAGAGATCCGCCCAGCGCTACGCGATCCGGGGACTCGTACCTGGGGGAGAGGGCCGTAGCGGGGGGACAGAGCTGGCGCTTAAGCTTCATTAACAGGATGAATTGCTGGATAAATTATCGCACGCACTTTTGTGTATAAAGGTATCAGGTAAAAGGAACCAATTTTTGCGTTCAGTACATTAGTCAACTATGGTATCTGGCTGGTACCTGCGGCGGGGTTCAGGGGATACAGGAACCAACTCGAGACAGCATAGGTTACCCTTCATTTCACAGACCTACTCCCTTACTCTTCCACCTGACGGTATCAGTAAGTACAAACAATTCAGGTACCCAGAAGAAAATGACTTTATTTAAAGTTTAGAAAGCAAATCTACTATACAAAGTTGAGATGTGTGTTACACCAGACCTATAACGATTAAGCAAACCTATCTATATTCACATCAACAGCAACTGAAAAATTCTCCATGCAAATAGCAACATGCTAGGTAATGCCGTTTGTCTGGAGGGGAAGTTACAAAAAAAAACCCTAAAGGTGATTGAGATAATCAGCACAAGATACATTTCTAGCACAGAATACATTTCTACCACAGTATAGTTTGATTGCAGCAAATCACCAAAATTAAAATGGGTTTTTAGAACAAGGATTCCTAAGCGATGTAGCTGATGCTTTAAACAAAACAAAACAAAAAAAGTAACACACCACAGTGACAGACTGATGCCAAAGCAGTGTGTTATGCAATTAAACAAAGCAGAATGTCACCCATAGCAGAAAACTCCAAGTGGCATGTACACAGAGACAGTCACAGCCTGCAGGTGGCGCTCTGTGCCATCCCATCACTATATTTTTCAAAGCTGTTTGAAACGGGTGAAGGGGGGGGGGGGTACATGACACAGGTTCTGCAGGGAAATTTTGGGAAACTGGTAAATGATCCATATCTGCCTGTTGTCCCAAGAACAGCTACTCAGCGGCGCTGGGATGCCAGCGGACACACAGAGCAGATTGGGCATGACAGTCTGCTTCAGGCCAGCAGGGGGCACTGGAGGAAGCACAGCAGCCTTCACTTCTTCCTGCCTCCACGCTCCTTCAGTGCCAGGTGGATGATGGAGCCACTGTTCATGTTGTAGTACGCCAGCGAGTTGGAGTCCTTGATGAAAATGCCCTGGAGGCAGAACAGGTGTTATTTGTGTGCTTATGACTTTATGACCTGCCCGGGCCCACGGGAGGCGGACCCACGGGAGGCAGGCCCACGGGAGGCAGGCCCACGGGAGGCAGGCAGGGCTCACCTCATACTGCAGTTTCTGCTTCCCTGCTGGCATGCCAGTAGCTTCATGGATTTTAACCTTTATCACGGACACCTGTAAGGAGAGAGGGAGCCGGGAGTGGTCACTGGGGCCTCCTGACAGCTCCTCACCAGTGGGGGGCACAGGGAGACGGTCAGGCCCATACCTGGTCCGTGAGCGGCACAGTGAAGCTGAGGACCTGCCCGCTAAGCTTCCACTCGGTCTTGTCCTGCATGTTGGGTACTTGTACCTTAACCGCCACAGGGCCCTGGGGGGGCAAAGAGTGTCAGCATCCCGGAAGGTTCTAGTGCACCAACCCCCTCCCCCAAATGGAGACAGGCCACATGCCTTGTTCCTCCGCAGGAACTCCTCCTCAGGTATGAGGTTGTCTTCTGTCTTCATCTTCTTACTGGCCGGCTCATCCTCATGAGGTGGGGGTGGGTG
>JAODJU010000040.1:456334-467330 GCA_026776725.1 Gnathonemus echidnorhynchus | reverse complement strand
AGCAGGGTTGGGGCCATTCCGGAATGCAATCATCAATTCCAATCCAAATCAGGAAATGGAACTGGAGTTAGAATTTAATCTCCCTGAAAATTGAATTCAGCTCCTCATAGTTTCTTTTTCCAATCCCAACTCCAGTTCCATTTCCTGATTTGGAGTGGAATTGATGAACGCATTCCGGAATGGCCCCAACCCTGCTGTGTAGTAATCTCAGCTTGTCTAAATCTGTGATCTGAAACAAATTGTGAATTTGAGATGATGCTCTGACCCTTTCAGATTGAATTTATAAATGAACCTGTGACGATCAGCTGGCTTATGGTTATTTTTAATCATTAATCCATATTCATAAAATGTACTTTACTCTGTGTGTGGGCTGCAGGCTGCTAGCACTTATCACACACCGGGGGCCAGGACAGATAAACTATGAGCTGGGCAGCGAAAACTGTGCATTTCTCTACATGCATGTGATGGACTTATACTAGATGTTGACAGATTGCTTGTGTTTCCGACTCAAGTGAAACATAGTAACACTTTTGAACATTTAGTTCTCTCCGGCATCTTCACTAAAAGCATAGTCTGTGTGTGTGTGTGTGTGTGTGTGTGTGTGTGTGTGTGTGTGTGTATGAGACACAGAGAGACGACTCCATAAGCTCACAGTAGGAGGGGTGCGGGGCACTGAGGTCACGGGCGGCGAGGGCTTGGGGAGGCTGGGCGCCGTAGAGGCTGCTGATGGTGGGGGTGGAGGCGGGGCCTCGCTGGGCTTGCTGGGCCCAATCTTCTCCTTGGTGTCGTCCTCCTGCACCAGGCCCTTGGCTTTGTGGATGGCCTCGATCTGCTCCTGCAGCGTGATGTTGGCCTGTGCGGCCTGCTGTGTGCGTGCCATACTGCCCGAGTGGCCGTCCCATGTCACCTAGGATGTCACAAGCGCAGGGTCAGAGTCTGTGCTGGTGCTGCCTAGGGTCGGGGTCAGAGTGCATGTTGGTGCTGCCTAGGGTCGGGGTGCAGTACCTTCTCCTCTGGCTTCTGGATCTCCTCCTCCCCGATCTTCTTGCCTATGGCGGTCTCCTCCACACCGAAGATGTCGGTACGGCGCTCGGCCAGCTGCTTCAGGCTGCTCTCGATGTCAGGCCCCGGGGCGTACACCTCATCCTCGATCTGCCGCTCGCGGATCTTCAGGTCACGCTGCTCCAGCCAGCGTGGGTCCAGCAAGCCAATGCGCATGTGCTCCTGCATCTTGCTGGCAGGGATCTTCTCTCCCGTAATGGGGGAGATCAGGTACTCCTCTGAGGCCACCGTCGGGGGGTGAGGCTTGGAGGCTGTGTACAGTACAAATGGTAAAAACATGGTCCTGCAAAGGGCCGGTTCTGCAGCTCAGCTGCCCCAGTAAGGGGTCATACTGGGACTTACACCCCCCAGCAGAGATGACAGCACCGGCATTCATTCATCACAGCTGCTTGTTTTGCCGCTAACTGACTTTGGTGGCTCGGACCCAGTCTTACCCTTGGGGTCATAGTCCTTGCGGATGATGACCTGATCGGGTGTGGGGGGCAGGGGCGGCGGCATGGGGTTATCAGGGGGCAACGGTGCCTTCATGGTGTCATCATCTTCATCAGAGCCCTGTGAGTCAGCATCATGGCACACGCATGTAAACTATCCGTAGCATGGTCAGCATCATGGCACATGCATGTAAACCATCCTTAGCGTGATGATGTGGCTCTTGGAGCCATTTGAACATCCACTCACCTCATCCATGTCCTGTAGCTGTGTGTCCTGGTCCGGCTGGGTTGGGTGTCCTTCCTCCCTGTCCGCCCGGTCATCTTCCTCATCCTCACTCTCCACCTCCATCTCCACTTCTTCACTCTCCCCAAATTTTTCGTAGCGCTCCTGAATCAGGATCCGAGCACCAAGTTCCTCTGGGGTGGTGGGAGGGGGGAAGTGTCCTGGGGGAGAAAGGGAGGGGCTAAAGTAATGACGGACATGCCAGGTCACCTAATAGTAGGCTTGATGACAAAATTAACCAAGCAGGAACGTGGATCGTTTAGTGAAATGTGAAAATTTTATTTCCACGATTTCAAAATATCAAATTAACTTTGCTTTTGAAAACACAGTTAAAACACCATGTACCGCAGTATAATGTCTGTACGGAATGAGAAATTAGATGCCATCCAAGCATAATGATCTGAAAGAAAAAGGAACCTTTAAATCAAAGAAAAGGAACGAATCAGGCTTGGTATTTATGTTTAAAGATCTACAGCTAAATGCTTCTAACCAGTAGAACCCTATTGTGGTTTTTCCTCAATGAGCCTTTCTGCATGGCGAGGCTGAATCGAACGTTAACATGACCTGTAGAATCTGCAGCTGTCCAACAAAAACATGCCCTGTGGTTTACATGTGTCTACTCTACAGAAGGACCATCAAGCGCAGGTTTTTGCCATCTCTTGCACTTGGTGGCCAGACTTGGAGGTAGTACCTTGCTCGTTGGGCTGGAAGTCCACAGTCTCCACCACCACAAAGTCATGCCAGTCGATCTGGGCATAGGCCACGCGCTCCTTCTCTCGCTCCTCCTCCTCTTTCTTCCTCTCACGCTCTTGGAACTTGGCCCACTCCACGCGATAGCGGACCTGGAGAGAGGGTGCGGCAATCCGGTGTCACTGTAAGTATCAGCATCAGCACTGCGCTTGCATAGCTCAGGGACCCACCTGGTCCAGCACCTCCCTGGGGTTTTCGGCCTCCTTTTTCAGCTTCTGCAGGAGCCCCTTGGGTGGGATGAGGATCTGAAAAGCACAGAAAGCAACAGTGTTTCACCTGGAGAGCCAGACAAGAGCACAGTGGATATGACTGCCAGCCTCTATGGGGCTGTGTCGCACATGCTTCTGCACACGCTCTCCCTCGTACCTTGGTATACTGCTCCACCAGCTTGGTGAAGTAGGTGAACAGGCTGTGTTGGGGCCGCAGGAAGTCAAACTGGTAGTTGCGCTGCTCTTTCTGCATGAGCTGTGTGAGGAACTGGCGGCCATTGCGGGCCACAAACTGGGCCGTCAGCTTCACCACGTCGAGGTCGAAGGCAGAAATGGAGGGTGGGTCTGCGATGAACTCAAATTCAGGAGGAGGCTCTTTGGGCACCACAGTCTCGTGAATCACCTGAGCCTGGACCTGCTCAGTGACAAGCAGGGGAGACAATGCAGGCCTGTTCACTTAACCGTGACTCCAGCAGCTCCCAGCCCCTCCCCCCACCCCAAGGAACATCCAAATGATTGGTAGTTGCTCACCACTCCACGCTACACAAGAGATCTTTTCATGGCATTTCATACACATAACAGCCAGAGATAAAAGGAAGCAAGTGAGAGGAGCTGAAGCCCACCTTCTGTGGCAGCTGCTGCTGCGGGGTCTGCTGCATGGCCTGCTGCTGCATGACCTTGGGCACAGCGGCTGACGGCTCCTGGGCTTTGCCCTCCTTGAACTCGTTGACCTTGTGCCGATAGTAGGCATGGTAGGGGTCACTGGGGTTCAGGAAATTGAACTTTGGGTTGTTTATCTCGTTCTGCCGAATCCTGGCCTCGAACTCTGGTCCATTCCTGAGGTGGGAAAAGACGAGGGGGGTAAATAATATTTTAAATTAAACAATGCAGACTTACTAAGAGGAATGTCAAAAAGAAGGCTGCATTAGAGGCTAAGGATAACACTAAAAGTTTCTTCCAATATTTTAACTCCAAAAGCTGAAATCACAAATCTGCAGAATTGTCTTATAATTGAAAATGAAATTGATATAGTTAATGAGTTTAATGATTGTTTTGCACGGATATTCACTGTAGAAGACATGAGTAACATACCGACACTTATTCTTAATCCAGCTTCATCTTTGACCAGTATATGTATAACTGAAGCTGATGTGCTACAAAGCCTAACTAAGCTCAAAATAAATAAATAACAGGGCCCTGGTGGCATCTTACATATAGTTTTAAAAGAGATGAGGTAAATTATCAACCGTTAACTTTACTATTTCAGAAATCCTTATCCACTGCTGTGGTACCTTCCAATTGGAAGTATGTTAATATAACGCCCATATTCAAAAAAGGGGGTAGAAGTAATCCAGCAAACTATAGGCCAATCAGTTTAACTTGCATAAATGGAAATCATCAGGCAGAAAAACTAAGTGGCAGCGTTAGTGTTCAGTGTGAATGCCGCAAAAAAGACAAAATGGGAAAGAGCTGTCATGCGATTGATTGTACAAATAGTTTTAATAATAAATAGGAGCTATCTTATTACAGACTCCAAAAACTAAATAGTCACGTAAGGCCGATTCCTTATCCGTCAAATAGGTCTGGATTGGTCCCGAATATCGAATTGGTGCATCTCTAATCACAAGTACAACAAATGGATTTGTATGGAAATGACACAATGTTGATGCTTTTACTATGAATTAGGTTTAAGGACACTGTTCTTGTTCTGGTTGAGAGAAGGCTGTGTGTGTTTTGGCTGCCACTTTTCACTGCTCTTTCTGTTTTTTGTTTAGCGTTGTGTTTGTCAGGCATTCCATCATATCACTTGCTTCCTCTCCCTACATGTGAGTTAGCATCCACTTTCTCACTTACTATGTTGATTGTTCAGTTGGGTGTAACTTGTGGGTTCTGGCTAACGTGGTGGTTAGTGGTGCTGCCTCCGAGGATGATCACCTACTCCTCATTGCAACTTCGTGCTTGGTGCTCTCACTCCCGGCTCAGAAACGACATTCACTTTGTGTACAGAGCTTGGTATTGCTCGTCGCCCGCGATATATTCACCACTCCCCACGTTGTAATTTTTGTATAAAGTATACTTCCTCATCGTAATTCCTACAATTTGATCTGTAAGACCTGACTCATCTAAAAGCTCATCAAGAAACTGTACTAGATCAAGGAGCTTGTTGAGATACCTGCTGATCATGCTGAGATACCTGCTGATCATGCTGAGATACCTGCTGATCATGCTGAGATACCTGCTGATCATGCTGAGATACCTGCTGATCGAGTGGAATAACCAAGACAAAAACGCTGATTTAAATCTTCAATGTGCGCTTTTAAACTGTCGATCTTCGACGAGTAAAGCAACTTTCCTGAATGACCTGTCCACCATGAGAAATCAGGACATGTTACTGCACGGTGAAATTCAGCAAACACCAAACAACTTCTTACTACTGAACCTGCTCACCCCCCTGGCTTTCTGTCTAAGCCCTGGTTAACAGGCAGGGTGGTGCTTTGGTGGTGGTCCCTCATGACAGCATGAAACCAAGTGTTATTGATTTACAAAATATCTCATCATTTGAATATTTGATTTTTAAAATAACTGGCCACACTTCTCTAAATATTAAACTAATTTATTGACCACCCAAGCTCCATCCTAATTTTTTCTCTGACCTCAATGAACTTCTGAATGATGAATGAACTGCTTATTCTTGTTTGTGGCATGTCTTCGGCAAGTATGTTACTTGATGACTTCAATATTCATATGGAAACTGACTGCCCTTCTGCTTGTGAGCTGTGCTCGATGTTGGATTGTTTCAGTTTTGTACAGCATGATTTTCCAACCCAAACTAAGGGTCATACACCACTGGATCTTATCAGTTTCTCTGGTTCCACAAACTGATTGAATTCTGCTTTACTTACTTTCTGCCCAGAACAAGTCAAGAAACCTTTGATTAGCTATTGAAAATATAAGTCTATTGATCCTCTATCATCCCTCTGACACTCTTCGTGATTCTCGCCTCCATGATGCTATCGAGCTGTCATGGCCCATGCAGATACTTTCTCTGTATAACTCCATAACCTCATATGTTCTGGACACTTACACGGCTGTTAAATCATTGCTAGTCCCTACGACTCACACCTCCCCCTGCTTCACACCAGAGCTCTGGCCCATGAAGTGGAAAACAGGTCTGACAGTCCATACCTTAGCTGATGTTGAACACCTGAAGGTTTACAGATCTGCTCTTACAGCTGCCTGCACATCAGACCATTCCATGCTTACTAACAGTGCTTCCTGCAACCTAGAATGCTCTTTTCTACCAGAAATAAGCTGAGTCTCCTGTAAAAATGTCTGCAGCTTCAGATGAGCTCTGTCACTCATATAGAAACAAATTCAATCTAAAATTGTAAATCTGTATCAATCCCTTTCTGCTAACCCTCACCCACCTCCAACGAAATGGAAAGCACTTCTTCACAGTTTGCAAGAGGTAAAGTGTCTTCAAGCTCCAAATGAAAACTCAAATATTTCAGAAATGCTGGATCTACCAGTATGTAACATTCTTGTTGTCGCTTTTTTGCTGTGTGTGCATTGCTTCATTGCATTATTGTTTTATTTTATAGCGTCCTTGAGTGTGACAAAGGCAGTATATAAATAAAAGATTTTTAAGTTTGCAAACGGAAGGCAAACCTGGCTACGAAGCTGGCTGTCTTGTCGACAATGTTTCGGACTTCGGGGGGCGGGTAAATGATTCCCACGATCGGTTTTGTTGCTGGAGTTTCATCCTTCGTCTCATCTGGTTGCTGGTGGTAAAATATTACCATCAATATCACACTAAAAAAGGGCAGCGACTATTTTCATCATGTGACTTAAAACCCAACTATTTCAAAGAAACGCGCTTACAATCGATCTGCCATAAAACATGTTATGCACAAGGAAATGGATACTGGGAACAGATTGATAAACAGCAGGTTAAGCTATCTGCGCACCTTTCTATGACAGTATTACTGTTTATAGGTTTGTTAATGTACTGAAGAAGGGAGCACAAAGGCCTGTAAAACGGTACCGTAAAGGACAGTGAAATTAACCAACAACCACAACAATGTTTAGCTTTGTACAAATACAAAGCAAACAAAACGGCAAGAAACTACCGAGCTGAAAAGAAATTAACGTTATCTAGTAGTTACACTTACCGAGTTGTTAAGTTCCGGCTGTACGATCTGAACGGGCCCAGGCGGCATGGCTGCGAGACAATGACCTTCGCCTTCCTACCTGTAATGCAAATCACAGCCCTCTTACTGGTAATTATTAAAGTTGCACTTTATTTAAAAGAACCGTCTATTTTGTCAATAAGTTTTAAAAATCACAATGAAAATATGGACTTATACTTAATCTGCTAACCGAGCCGCTGTAACGCAGTCACGTCGTATGTGACCTTAGCGGATCACTTCCGGGGCGCAGAGAATCATGGGAATGCCGCTTTAAAATTTAGCTCCACCCGCGTAGCTCGGACTACAGTCGCTATGACGATAGTTGTCAACAAAAGCCATTCGCCTCTTTGCAATACAGTAACAAAATCACGAATGTTTCGCAGTGTTGATAGTCTCATAACATCGAATCCAAAAACTTCTGTTGTAAGCCTGATTTGGTTATTACCGAAATAGAAGCACTATTAGTCACTTTTGCCATCAGAGGAAAGAGTGATGACCCAACTTTTGGGTAGCCAGGACTGTGTGGACAGTCTACGGAGAGATCTAACGGATATTCAGGGAGCTGTTTTGGACGTGCTTTCCTGTACCGGTCCGGTTCGATTTCCTTCATGGAAGTTCCCAGATAACATGTCCTGCAATTTGGACTTGGCATCACTTTTGGAGCAATACGACTTTGTGGAAGGGGAAGAAGAATTTAATCAGCACTCGCACGTTGTTCTGCTGGAGCTGATGATTGACAGGTATGGACTGACAGCTATTGTGCTGTTATTATGTCATATGATGTCGTTATTAACGCACATTAACAGAGATATAGGTTCATACTCTGCTCTGCACTTTTCTCCGTTTCTGTACCCTGGCTTTAGACTGATGCTCCTGCTTCAGAGTTTGAATGCCCATGCAGAGGTGATATTGGGGGTGCGAAGAAGAGGCTCACAAAGTAGAGCGGCCCCTCCTTCTGTATCCATCGGCTTGGTGGTCAGACGCTACTGGCAGAACCTTCTGAATCTAAGCTGTCTGCATCTTAAGGAGGTACACGTGTCAATGCAAATAGCATTCCTGCATCCTGATGATTAGTCGCTTTTTATGGGGCTTTCACACAACGCGGTTTGCGCTTCGCAGGCCGCTTAGTTCAGAGCAGGATGCCTCATTTCTTTTGGCCCCGCGCGTACTCCAAGCTGTTCTAAAGCATCCTAATTTCCCTGATTCATTGGGAAAAGCTGTTTTAATCAACTCAACAGGTGAAAAACAGCAGCTTTCTGCAGTGGGTTTGTGGACAGTCATCGCTGAGACAAAGGAGCTCTCTGAGGACTTGTGTATATAAATGAGGTCATGTGCGAGGAATGATGACTTTAGAATTAGGACAGATGCATCATAATATTTTTATGACATGCCTTAGGTGGAGATAGCACAGCAAAATGTTCCCAAATATGAAATAGATTGTTCCATTACTGTCAGTTAGAATAACATAAGTGCACAGGAACACTACATACAGGTTTGAACCAGTTTTAACACAGTTAATGACTGTGTAAATGACACAGTTACATGGGTGTGTATGGAACTAAACTATGGACGTCATTTGATCACAAGACTTTGGCACCCCCGATACAAGCATTGAATCACGCTTTGTAGTTTTGATATCAAGCTTTAGAGCTTCAGGTTCTCCGTTACATCACTACTTTACACCCAACCTTACCCTTAGCTGGTGCAACTTACTGCAGGCCTGTGGTGACATTTGAAATGCAACAAGTTCTGGGATGAATCAAGCTGTTTGATTTGCTTTTGTGTCCAGGAGCAAACTAACGAGTGCGAGAAAGAATCACCTGTAGAGGGTGTTGGTGAGCAGCTGAAGAGTGAGCGTGAGCTGAAGAGCACCTTTGTCCAAAGGCAAGAATCATCTGTGTGCCAGAGGGGCTACACCTGCTGCCCCGAATCTGCCTCCAGAGACATGTGCTCTGTGGGCTGCCAGACGGTGGCGTTGTCTCCACTGCCCTGCCACACCTGTGCTCACGTGCAGCATAGCCTGCGGGTGACGAGTGACACCCTGAGCAGCATATGCCAGAGACTGGGCCTGCCATCCTGTCTGAGCTCCTTCCTGGAAGAAGTGCCCAGAAGTGCCCTGGAGCATGGGCAGCTGTCTGCACCCGATATGGCTCAGTGGGCTGCCCAGCAGAGCCGAGACCTGGGTCGACTGGAGAAGTACCTAGCCCAGCTGCAGGATACCATCCAGCCCCTGAAGGAGAGCTTAGCTACTCTGGAAGGAGAACGAGGGAAGCTGAGGGTCCAGCTGGAGCAGACAGAGAGGTCACTGGCCCAGCAGAGTGAAGAGCACCAGGCCAGCCTGGAGAATATTGAAGTCAGGCTCCAGAAGGTCCAGGCCAAGGGAGACGAGGCCAAGAGTAGACTGCAAGGAGAACTGGAGGAAATGAGACTTGGTGAGATGCATGCGGACCTCTGGAGCTCCTGGAGCTCTTCTAAAGATCTTTGAAAACTTCAGAAGTTGTTGCTGTTGGTTCATTTCCCAGTAGTGTTACTCTTGTATTCCTTATTTTGAATTTTTCTGGTTAAAACCGTCCAGCTGTATAAATAACAAACTGAAAAATAAAGCTGTGAGTTGCTTTGGATGAAAGTGTTTGCTGGAGAGGTATGTGATGTCCTGTTCTGGGCGGATTATGTCCTGGGGAGTGATGCATATGTGAGACTTGCTGTGAAAGCTCAGTTGGTCCTGTCACTGCTAACACACACCCATCTTCCTTTTCAGAAAATTTGTCTTTGAAAGAAAGAAACTCAAAACTCAAGGCAGAACTTTGCAACTGCAGTTTGCAGCTGGATAAAGTGCACAGCGCTGGTAAGGGCACAGCCTATCTTTCCTCACCAAAGAGTACAGAAAAATGTGCTATTGCACAACAGTCAAATTCCACTGGTCCCCTCAAAACTGCTACTTTTCCCTCAGCAAACTGCATTCATTTTATATTTCTCCATTGCATATGAATCATCTGGGAAATGCAAATGTTGATATACACTATATTGCCAGATGTTTTGGGACACCCCTTCCAAGTCATTGAATTCGGGTGTTCCAATCTCTTCCATAGCCACAGGTGTATAAAATCGAGCACCTACTGTATGTATGCAGACTGCTTCTACAACATGGGTCACTCTCAGGAGCTCAGTGAATTCAAGCGTGGTACCGTGATTGGATGCCACCTGTGCAACAAGTCCATTCGTGAAATTTCCTCACTGCTAAATATTCCACGGTCAACTGTTAGTGGTATTATAACAAAGATTATAATAACTTTAAGTCTGAAAAGTACATACCCAGTTCATGACAGCTGTACTGAGCTCCAGAACACACTAAATTTAAATAACACTTCAGCCTTGACAGTCTTGGTAACTGGCCTTAGGCAGCATTTGAACACTCTTCGCACACACTCTTTTCCACCTGAACATGTTCCTCACACGCATTCTTGGGCATCTGAGCACACTCCTCACATGCACTCTTGGGCACCTGAGCACACTCTTCATACACTTTAGTTTTACTCTTCTTACTCCAGATGCTTCCACATTCCTTTTAACAAACAGTCACCTGAGTTGAAAATGAACATTTTAAAAGATTTCGCTAATGGGGCCTCCCTGTGTCTTCAGAGCATGAAAGGGACCGGCTCCAGTGGGAGGTGCAGGCCAAGCAGGAGAAGTTTGAGGAGCTCAAGGAGCAGACTCGCACCCTCCAGAACCAACTAACTGGCCAGCTGGTTCTGCTGGACAAAGAGAGCGCCAAGTATGAGAGTGCCTGTCGACAGCAGGAGGTGAGCCCCCACCTAGCCAGTGGACGCCGTGACAGCAGCCAGCGGCCAAAGGCCATACTGATTCACTGAAAGTAGGTGAACCTCTTCAACATGCTGAATAATCAATGATCAAAATGTCACTACTTTGGAAATACAGTACTGCGCAAAAGTCTTGAAGTTCAAAGAAATGTTTAAAGCTGTTTATCTGGGTAGCTAGTGTACTTTGGCTTAGAACAAAAAACACAATTTAACATTAGAACATGTGCAAATTAAGAGTAACACAATAAAAACT
>JAODJU010000040.1:431145-442449 GCA_026776725.1 Gnathonemus echidnorhynchus | reverse complement strand
GGAGGGTGGACAAGGGAACATTGTGGAATGAGCATGTGGGAGAACATACAGAACATTTCTACTGGGCCCACTTCAGGAATCGATGAGCAGCAACTGACCTAGGGATCATAACCTTGAAGTCTGAGCTCCTGTACATCTCGCTCAGCTGATGTGTCTAATTCCAGTACAGCATTTCAGTCCTCTGTTTCAGTACAGCATTTCAGTCCTCTGTTTCATTACCATTTCATGTACCATTTAAGCCCTTTACACAGACATAACGTCAGCCCTGGTCCTGAACGTTCTGATATGGCTTCGACTCCAGCCATAATCATTTGGGCTTATTCTGCCTGATGTTCCATATTTTTATCTTCATCAGTGTTTGTTGTAATTAAACAAATCTAATAATGTGTGTGACACTTAGAAATAAGGTAAATTATGATCGTTAATTCTTAATCGCCTTAAAGGAACGGTGTCACGCTGTCAACATAAGTCTGATAAGAGCTAACTGCCACTGTTAGAGCCTCCTAGCCCCTGCTGTGTTATAGGGTAGCCATCCTGCCCCTCCCTACACACACATACACACACACACCAAGTGTGGTGCACTGTCTCAAGTGTCATGCCCACAGTCTTACTTACTGCCGAGAGCCCAGTGAAAGTCTAGACAGACTACGGCAGCAATGTAACACAGAAGGCCACTTCACATTGGCTGCTGCTCGGGGGCCCCACACCACACCCAGATGTCCACCAGCACGCTGCCTGGCCTTCGGAAGCCTGAGCCACTTTGTGTAATGCATGCAGGCACACGCAGGCCAGCGGCTGAATACCCACAACAGTGAAGGTGTGTGGCTCTGTCAGCAGGACTGCCGGGGACTGCTCCAGTGACATATGACACGTGAAGAGCAGAACCCGACCCCTCCCTGCCTTATAGAGCAAAGGAAAGAAAGAAGCCCTGTGTCTCTGTGAGGCCTTTCAGGATCTTACATGGACTCCTGGGGGAGAAGGCCTCATCCGTGACGACGGGTACATCAGCCAGACGCCACGGGATGAAGCCGGCATGAATGTCCGGCTGTTTGACAGCAATGGAGGGTTAAACTGAGGGCTACAGTTCCTGAGGACAGATGCACCGCAAAACTCAGAAAACAGCAGAACAGCATCAAGTATGACAATGAGGACGAGAGTAAATAAGCGATGCCCCCCCCCGTCCAGTAGGGCTGTGCGATATGGACAGAATCTCACATCCCGATAATGATGTGTATCACAATATGACCACAGGGATAGACCTATTTCTATCACATTTTGAATCATATACTTGACAAATAAAAGGTGCTTATTTATTTTTAATTATTTTTCTGCCTTTATTTGTCCAAATTTTCAATTAAGCATGTAACAAAATATAAAATATTGATGCATAAAACATAAAAAGGTAAACAGAGAACACTTAGAAGATTAGTGGTGAGTCTGTTGCAGGGACCAGTTTGCAGAGAATTTGCAAAATACGGACTGTGCCACCTGCCCCATTGCACCTTGCATGTTTGCACATGTGTAACATTACACTTTACGCCACATTTTACGATGGTGCCCAATTTGTGCCACTTTGTTTCACGACCCAGCCTGATCTGTTAGTATTTCTTTTCACAACACCAGGTTCATTTTAAGGACTGCTTGTGAGTGATATCTCCACCAGCCCAAAATGGGATATTCAGCCAGATATTCTGGTTTCAAATTTTTTGTGTTCTGTCTGTTTAATAAAAGTTCTGTAAGGCACCTGCACTTGTGTCCAAGTGTTTATGGGTCTCCTTAGGTACCCCAGTCATGGCGGGGTGACCGTATGTCCCTGACAGATGCCACTGTTTATGCTCCAGCAAAATCAGTAGATTATGCCAAAAGGACAAACAACTGGAGAAATGTATGTTATTTTGCCAATTTATTTTTCTGATCCCACTGATGTGGAGTGATATTAATATGGCTGAAACAAACGCAAAATACGCCAAACTTCATTTTTAAGTTCACAGTGAACCAAAGCTAGAAGTATACCAACATACAGTGTTACTGAATATAAGCAATTTCAACTCACGGAAATATAAAACTATATTTTAGATACTTAGGTAATAATGATGATCCAAAAACTGGAAATGGACACCTGGCGTGAGTTCTGAAATAAAACAAAGAGTGAACGCTTAAAATCACAAGCAAATAAAGATTTTTTTTGTCAGCATCAGATCTCTCTAAACGATGAAGCAGTCACTCTAGTTCGCTGTAAATATGGTTTGCCGTAAAATGGCAGAGCGAACAGCTCGAAACAGCTCCAAATGCTGCGTGTGTGCAGACGTGCACGGCACAAATCGGGCAGGTGGTATGGATTGGTTAGTGACATCAGTGTTGCTAGATTTGGTGAGTTCCCGCCCAGCTGGACGGTTCTGAATTAAATTTTGCTTTGGGTAGGTGAACAAAATTTGGACTGGCTTGGGATCAATTTGGCAGTTTTCACACATGTATAGGCAAAACCCAAGAGTGCATATATTCCATCCAAGGACTCATCAGGATGTTACCAGAAAGCCACGCTCACTGCAGCTGGTGACGTTAATTCTAGAGATGCACTGACCTGAATATCGCATCAGAAATGGCACCAAACCAGACCTATTAGATGGATTGGATACTGGCATTGTGGCACAGGTATCACGCGCACAGACCTGTCTGTATGGAGTAAAATGTAACAATAGCAACAACCACTGATGAATCATTGTGCATGTAAATAATTATCGTAAATCTTTAAAATAATCTAAATTGACGCTGTAAAAGTGCGTTCGAGTAGTGTTAACCCATAGGCTGTACGACACAGCAGTTAACATGATCCCAATGGGGCAGGGTGAAGGCGTCTCATTTGAGACGCGCATGACGTGTTGGTGAAATACAAAGCTTTGTTTGCAAAGATCATGTGACAGTGTGGTTTCAGGTGAGGCTCCTGAGCATCGCGTTCAAATAGTGGTGAGACTAGCTGGGCTACTGAGCAACCCATCTCTACTTTTTAAGCATGGTGCAGTAAGTAATCGTCACAATTAAAATGCTGAACTATTGATCAAACAGGCAGTTTCGTGTGCATTTTTGTGGCTTTTGAACCATTTTGGGCTGGAAACCCTTTTTAATGTGAATTAAAAAAGGAAAAGACCTCTTTTTGCTCAAGTTGTCTGCATGCTAATGAATAGTTCTTTTTGCTACTGAAATTTTTGCCATTCCAGCACAAACAGTATTAAGGCTGCAAAGGAAGCCCCCACTTGTGTCCCATGTGGGCTCCCCCATCTGTGCGCGTCTGCATACGTGTCCCGTGTGGGTTCCCCTATCTGTGCATGTCTGCATGCGTGTCCCATGTGGGCTCCCCTCTGTACATGTCTGCATGTGTGTCCCATGTGGGCTCCCCTCTGTACATGTCTGCATGCGTGTCCCATGTGGGCTCCCCCATCTGTGCGTGTCTGCATGCGTGTCCCATGTGGGCTCCCCTATCTGTGCATGTCTGCATGCGTGTCCCATGTGGGCTCCCCTCTGCACATGTCTGCATGCGTGTCCCATGTGGGCTCCCCCATCTGTGCGTGTCTGCATGTGTGTCCCGTGTGGGTTCCCCTATCTGTGCGTGTCTGCATGCGTGTCCCGTGTGGGCTCCCCCATCTGTGCATGTCTGCATGCATGTCCTGTGTGGGCTCCCCCATCTGTGCATGTCTGCATGCATGTCCTGTGTGGGTTCCCCTATCTGTGCATGTCTGCATGCGTGTCCCGTGTGGGCTCCCCTACCTGTGCATGTCTGCATGCATGTCCTGTGTGGGCTCCCCCATCTGTGCGTGTCTGCATGCGTGTCCCATGGGGGCTTCCCTATCCATGCATGTCTACATGAATGTTCAGTACATATAAACTGCTTAAGCTACCACTTAAAAGTAAGCGTGCAGCCCTGATGCTTCATATCGCACAGCCCAACTGTCCAGGATAAGTGGCTGGAAATAAATACATTCAAAGTAGAACAAAATAAATAGAAAAGAGACAATTTTCATACATATATATGTATTTTCAAAAGCATGTGAGGGGCATTGGTGAAGGTTCTAGCGCACGCTATGATATCCCAGAGTGACGGGGGATTTTGGGACAGGCAGGACACCAGGGTACACTTAAGACTCAGACGTTTCACCCTGCCTGAAGACCAGCGCATACTTCATTTTTCCATGTGCACTTTTGTCATGCAAGGGGGAATGTGATGTAAATTTCATCATCAGGAGTTGGCTGAGTTTGCTGCACAGGTCGCCCACATCTTTACATCTAGCGGAATCTGTGTGCGTCGACTGCACATAATTGACTAGGTATATCCAGTAGGTGGCATTCATGTGAACTTTGTCCAAAGTTTGTTTAATTTGCTCTGTTCAAAACAATAAACATTAAGAGTTCTGGAAACCTTAAAACTTACTGTTATAAACGTTTTGTCTTCCTGCTTTTGCATAAGCTTCATTCAGACCAAGACAATGGCATCTGTCCTTTGTTGGGCTGGAGGAATTACTTCATTAAGCATGCACCGACTACAACCATTCACATCCACGGTATGAGCACAAGCTGCTGCACGGACGACAGTCCCCAGCCCAGGAATGCACGAAAGCGCAGGTGGAAAAGTAAAGTATGAACTAGGCTTCACTTAGCACTGGACTGTGGTTCCCATACACAATACTACAGTGATGCAAGACACTCAGTGATCACAAATGATTTAAAAATGTGCTCTTCCTGTTCTGTGGTGGGGGGTGTTTCACTGAACTTCACAGTACGCACAAAACACATACAATGTTAAATTCTTTGGCTGAACAGAAATCGACCAACTATTTGAAAAGACGGAAAAGGAGATGAGTACAGGAACCCCAGCCGTGACCCACAAAGCCTATAGCAGTAACACCAAAGATGATAACGGAATGTGTGCCTGTATCCCACAATGCACTGTGCTGTAGCTGTTCTGCATGCCCACAGCCAAAGGTGTATTATGTAGGACTGGTCCCTTAATTACATTATAACTCATTTGGATTACGTGGTTGGTCATTTTCAGTTCTCCCATCATCATATGTGAATGTGGATAAATGAATAAAATGCTATATATGACATAAAAAAGCGGACTGTCCATTTAAGCAGTGGACTAGCCAATGCTAATGGCAGTTACACCATTCACCAATAGCTTATCACCGGCTGCTTATTTATGTGCCAAGAAGACTGAGATATAAAAAGAAAAAAGGCAACCAATCAGGTCAGGGGGCAACAGCTGCGGGACTCCCCCCCAGAGCAGTTAGAGTGCCCAGAGCGCAGAGACCTGCAACACCTCAGCCCATGGGCTGGACACCAAGTGAAACAGAACCAGGGATCCACTCCCATCCCACGGTTCATCTGAGGGGGGTGGGGGGGTGTGGAGAGGGACTTAAAAGCAAGGAAAGGCAGACAGGGGCTGGAGTTGGCCTCCATGACACATCATCTCTTGGCATTCTGGTCCTCAGTGGTGGGTGTGGCAGTGGGTGTGGCCATGGGTGTGTTCTGGGGCGGGGCCTCACCCTGGGCATCAGGCTGCACCGTCTGCACAGTCTCCACCAGGCTGCCACTGGGCAGGACGACGTAGCGCGCTGCCAGGTCCTGTGGGGGGCGCTCTCGCTGGCCCTCTTTACTGTGCCACATCCCGTAGCCAAAGTATACAGTCAGGCCTGCAGGGAGACACGCATGCTGGTTACAGGGAGGGACACAAAGTCACAGGGACACTGACAGAGACACACAAACAGACACAGATAGACACACTGGATGCTGGATTTAGGCAAATGAGTGAAACACTTAAAAACTTCTCCACTTTTCTTGTTGTGAAAAAGCCTCTCACAGTGTTATGCACGCGGCTCGCCAGCAGGGGTGCCTTACCTGCAACAAGCCAGACGATGAAGCGCACCCATGTGAGGGGGCTGAGCTTGAGCATGAGGAAGACGTTGAGCAGGATACTGGTGCCTGGGATGAAGGGCACCAGCGGCACCTGAACCGGGGAGAGGAGAGCCGGTGTGGGGACAGCTGGGGCAGGAGAATAGCCAGGCAGATAGCCCAAGAGTCACCTCACCTCCCCCCGGGCTTGTCTGATATCATCACGGCTGTTTTTATGCACAGTCCATTTATCTGGCAGTAATAGAGGTAAAAATGGTGCTGTTCTGATTACATGTATGTATATGTTTCCCATGCGGGCTCCCCTATCCGTGCATGTGTGCATACATGTCCCATGCGGGCTCCTCTATCTGTACATCTGTGCATACGCATGTTGTGGGAGCCCCCTATCCTTACATGTTTTTCAACATGTCCCGTGGGGGGCTTCCCTATCCATGCATGTCTGCATGTATGTCCTGTGGGGGCTTCCCTATCCATGCATGTCTGCATGCATGTCACACGGGGGCTTCTCTATCCACGTGTTTTCATGCATGTTCCATGCAGGCTCCTCTATTCATGTTTGTCTGCATATGTGTCCAATGTGAGCTCCCCTATCTGTGCATGTCTGCATGTGTGTCCCATGGGGGGCTTCCCTATCCATGCATGCCTGCAATGCAGGCTCCCCTATCCGTGCTTGTCAGCATACGTGTCATGTGGGGACTCCCATATGTGTTCATGTCTGCATACATGTTCAATGCGGGCTCCCTTATCCATGAGTGTCTGCTTATGTATTCCATGCAGGCTCCCCTAACCGCAAGTATAGGGTATACATGGTCTTTGTAGGTGTTACTGCACATACCTTATTTATGCATGTGCTTGGCCATGTCTGTCTGTGATCATGTATGTACATATGCATGGGTGTGTCAAGCACATACATTTGCAAGCACAGACCTTGCGCTCACCTGGAAGGTCTTGGTGTTGGCCTGCTGTTCGTGGACCCAGATGAGGGCCAGGCTGAGCAGGAAGGCCAGGCCAAACACAAGCACCAGCAGTGAGATGCTCCACAGGGGCAATTGCAGCGCGTCGCTGCCGAACACCAGCACAGCACACAGCGAGAGGCCACTGACCATAAGCGCCAGCACAGAGAAAGCCACCACTTCTCCAGGCTCGCAGTCACCCAGCACGTGGCCCAGGTAGGGCTCCCAGCGGGCCTTCAGCTGGCCCGCAGCCCGGCGCTCGCGGCTCTGCTTCTCCTGTTCTACCAGCTGCAGCTTGTCAGAGAAGGACTCGTACTCCTTCAGCTCACCACTCTCCTGGGCCATGGTCTGGGGCTCCAAATCAGTGGGTGATGCCTCCTGGTGGGCATTGGAGGAGCCAGACCTAGAGGCTGCCTTCTCGGGCTGGAAGCGGAGTACGATGATGCTAGCCGCCACAAAGGTGTAGGCCAGCAGGGTGCCGATAGACAGGAACTGCACCAGAGCCTCCAGGTCAAAGATGAGGGCCAGCAGGGCCATGAGGCAGCCGAAGACCTGGATGGCGATGACGGGGACCTTGGTGACGGGGTTCACTCTGGAGAAGACGGAGAAGAATAGGCCATCCTCGGCCATGGCATATACTATCCGGGGCAGTGAGAAAAGGTTACTGAGCAGGACGGTGTTCATCGCTGAAGGGAGGAGAGGAGGAGAAGTTGTGCTTATCAGTGCCTCATCAAGAAGGCAATACAGTAAACATTGCTGGGGTAGGGGGGTGGATGGCAGGCAGACAAGCAGACAGAGGGGGAGAGAGGGCGGGCAGACAGGCAGTGGAAGAGAGGGCAGGCAGGCAGACAGCAGGAGAGGGAGAGAGGGCGGGCAGACAGAGGGGGAGAAAGGGCAGGCAGACAGAGGGGGAGAAAGGGCAGGCAGACAGAGGGGGAGAAAGGGCAGGCAGACAGGTACACAAACCCTCACCACAGATGGAGCCAATGGCCACAATGAAACCAGCCCAGCTGTATCCACGCCGGAAAAAAGCATCAGACAGGGCAGAGTTGGGGTCCAGCGTATGCCAGGGTACCAAGAGCGTGAGCACGGTGGACACCAGGATGTAGGCACTGGCTGCCAGGGCCAGGGAGATGGCGGTGGCCACTGGCACGGCTCTCTGCGGGTTCTTGGCTTCCTCGCTGGAGGCGGCGATCACGTCAAATCCGACGAAGGCATAGAAGCAGGTGGCTGTGCCCGCCATGATGCCAGACAGGCCAAAGGGGGCGAAGCCGCCCTCCTTCTGGCTCCAGTTTGCAGGCTCGGCCAGCATGAAGCCGAAGATGAGAATGAAGACGATGACGCATATGCTGATGGTGGAGAAGATGTGGTTTAGCCAGGAGGACACACGCACACCAAAGGAGATGAAGATGGTGGCCAGCAGCAGGATGGCGGCAGCCAGTAGATCGGGGTAGTGGGCAATGAAGGGCACGTTCCACTGCATGATGTGGGTCTCCGTGAAATTCTGGATGGCATGGTTGAAGATGGAGTCCAGGTAGCCGCTCCAGGCGCGGGCCACAGCTGCTCCACCTATCATGTACTCTAAGATGACGTTCCAGCCGATGAGGAAGGCCCAGATCTCTCCCACGGACACATAGGTGAACATGTAAGCAGAGCCAGTCTTGGGGACGCGGGCACCAAACTCAGCATAGCACAGGGCGGCCATGAGCGAGGCCACCCCGGCGATGAGGAAGGACAACACCACGGCCGGGCCGGCTGTCTCTTTGGCGACGGTGCCCGTCAATACGTAAAGCCCCGAGCCCACCATGCCGCCCACCCCCAGCAGCGCCAGGTCCAGCGTGGAGAGGCAGCGCTTCAGCGACGTTGCCATCATGTCCGCTTCCAGCGTCTTGCGCCGGTTGAGCTTCTGACAGAGTCGCACGGCTGGTGCACAGCCTGGGGTGTGTGTAGCCATGGCGATGGTGCCCTGGACTGGCGGGCCCTCAGCGGGACAGAGATACGAGATGAGGAGCAGCTTTCAGACGAGGCGTCACGCCACACACATTCCCCACCTGAGGGGACACGGCACCTGTGACACACCGACATTGTAAGCTAACAACAGGGAACTGCAGGGGTACAAAGGGCCTCTGGACTTTAAAACTGTCCCCTGAACAAATACTGATGTGATTCAGTGAACTATCAAACCAGCTTTGGATAAAACTGTCTGGCAAGAAACGAAATGACTAACTTCGTTTTTGTCATACACATCACAGACTTGGGAAGGTAAGTCTTATTTTTTGCATTAGCATCTCTAGCCTGAGCTCTTATGAACTGACAAGAGGATTGAAGGGAGCCTGATAAACCAGTACACAACACCACAGAGAAGGCAGTCAGATATGCCAAGCCTGCAAGTGAGAAAGCTTCAAATACAGGCCTGAACACAGATATCTGATTCACAGAGCGCTACTGTGTTCCACAGATGAATAATCTCAAGTGCCCATCAGCAGTTACTGGCAGTGCAATTCTAACCATCTTCCTATTTCTCTGTCTAACTAGATCTCGCTTCCAGGGACCTGTGGCCTGTACTACGAAGCGGGATTACTGGCTTAATAGGGTAACTTGTCGGATTTAAGGTAGTCTGGGCAAAATGTAAGTGAACGAATATGAAGTCAATTTAAACTGTGGTACCTTAAATCCAACAAGTTACCCCGATAAACCAGTAACCCCGCTTCGTAGCACAGACCAAGTAACAGCTCCCTCTTTAATGTGGTTTTGAGCAAGAGAAGGAGGAACAACTGGCATCTGTGCTGAAGATGATTATTGGAGAAGTTTAATGATCACGAAATGTGATCCTGCTTGGTTTACTGGGAGGAACTCGCTTCTGCACTATACTAGTGTAGCCTCCACTTGTGTGCTGTAGGTGGGTCACCACTCATAGGCCACGTAGCTGAAAGGAGGAGATGTCATTATTCAAAGATCTTGACCTGTCTGGCCAGGGCGAACAGCTGTTTTGGTAAGCACTGTTACTCACAGTGAGAAAGTCAAAAAACACAAAGTATAAACCTGTTCCCATCGGGAAGACTGTTACGGTCTGCCGGCTTTTGTAACGACATTTTACAACTGTTTAGTTTGCCAGATTCTTATTTACCAAAACGACATGGAAGTCAGTGTGAGCGGCGGTCGTGACTCGGAGCGTCTGTGCTACCTGCCTCAGCAGCGGTATCAATTCGGGTGGATTAGTAGCAATATTTTAAGAGGTACTGCTAAATATTTTACATTTGTCCACGTATCTAAAACCAATAATCCTACTTTAGTTGTTTCTATTTTTCCAAATTGCCAAAATGACTGGCACTAAAGCAGAGTGTGTATCCATCCCCTTGCCTGGACGGCAGTGTAGATGGAGGACCGCGCTGCCCCGGGCAGGACGCTCCGCGGCGCCGCACCGCTTCGTATCACTCCCTGCGCTCGCAACATCACGAAGACACGCCACGATTACGTAATTATCCCCCTCCCCAAACACCAGCCAGGAATTAAGGTTAAAATCACCTGCTTTTCCCGGTGCGTAATAGGGAAATAAACGGAAGAGGCGCTATGGGTAAACTGAATATTTATGCTATTTAAAACAGCATCATTTATAATTTAAAACAAAATGGAAACGCCTGCTGTGCCGACGAAACACCGTCTGTACTATTTCTAACGAGAAATACCGCATCATTCCGAATATTATGTTTTGACATGTTTTCATCGATATTTTGCAGTATTTAAATAATATCCCCGCTTTCGTAATGTAAAGACAGATACGATTGTGCGGCTGCGAAATCCTTGGCGAAAAAAGCATCGTCCTTCTAATTCATTTAGGCCTATTACAATATAAGAAAAGAACGCAGAGGTACATTTGATAAGGTCCACCGATAGTATGAAGCGGGAAAACGGGGACGCTACCTTTCCACCCAGGAGACGGACACCGCTGTTGCCGGTCCGGCTGCGCTGCGAGGCGGATGAGCGGCGCTCCGGTGTGTAGAGGATCCACGGAGGGTGGGGTGCTTAGCCGCTCTTAAAGCTGCAGGGACTCCGCTTCAGGCTAACCCTAATCCCAAGCCTGAGTGTCTGTTAAACGCTTCACGTTAGAATTTCTCACCAACGATATTAAATGCAGGTTATTTCATCAGTTCATTTAGATAAATGTATAACACTACATCCCTCGCGTGCTTAAGCTTTTACTATTATAAAATAGAATTGTGATGTTTTAGTAATCCCCATGGGGAAATTGTCTTTTTGCCTACGACATCTTGTTCTCTGTGAGACACACAGACACATAAACACAGGTGAGAGCAAGCTTGGGATGGCCACATTAGAGAGTCTTGTTCGGGAGCCCATGGACTTAAGCCGAACTAATGGCGCTTTTCCACTGCATAGTACGGCACAGCACGGTTCAGTACAGCTCACCTTGGTTTGGCTCAGTTCGGCT
>JAODJU010000040.1:356326-368920 GCA_026776725.1 Gnathonemus echidnorhynchus | reverse complement strand
AATAATTTTTACACTTTAAAATTATTTTTTATATTTTACTTTTATAAATTATTCAAATACTATCATTTTATCAACTGCAGACTGAACAAAACTGCTATAACCGATTATTTTGAACAAACTATCATTATTGAAATGTGCGTACGAATGGTTTTGAGTTTGCGTAGATTTTGTTCTTAGCTAAAAACAAATTCAGATAAGAAAACATTGGTGAATGTCAGAATCTGCGTAAAAAAGTGCGTATGTGGGGTTTAAAAACAAATTTGTTCGTAAGAACAGTTGGTGAATGAGGCCCATTGATCTTAAGAATGGTGAGGGCTAATCCCAGAACTACACGGGAGGAGCAGTAGGGACCACAGTCAACAAGAAAACAATCAGTAAAACATCATGCCGTTACGATATTAAATCCTTTAAATCATTGCTTGCAAAGTACCCCTGTTCAAGAGGGCCCATGTTCAGGCCGGTCTGAAGTATGCCAGTGAACACTTGAATAATTCCAATGAGGTTTGAAAGAATGTGATGTGGTCAGATTAGACCAAAATCAAGCTGTCTGGCATCAGCTCTACTCACCGTGTTTGGAGGAAAAAGAACACTGACTATAACCCCAGGAACACGATCCCTACCATCAAACACGGAGGTGGAAGCATTATGCTTTGGGGGTGTTTTTCTGCCAAGGGTACAGGACAGCTGCACCACAACGAAGGAAAGATGGACAGGGCAATGTACTGTAAAATCTTGGATTAGAGCCTCCTTCCATCAGTCAGGGCACGGAAAATGCATTGCCAGTGGGTCTTCCAGCAAGATAACGACCCTAAGCATACGGCTAAAGCAACAAAGGAGTGATTCAAGAAGAAGCACATTTAGGTCATGGAGTGCCCTAGCCAGTCTCCGAACTGTAATCCCATAGAAAACCTATGGAGGGAACTCAAGCTTCGTCTATCCAAGTGACAGCCTAAAAACCTTAAAGATTTGGAGGAGGTCTGCAAAGAGAAGTGGATGAAAATTCCTGATGATCTGCATGCAATCCTGGTGACCAACTACAAGAAACGTTTGACAGCTGTGCTTCCAAACAATGGTTATTCCACCAAGTACTAAAGCATGTGTTCCAAGGGATTAAATATTTATTTCCTGAGATGAATGACAGATTGGTTTGTAACTGTTACATGATGATATTTTCTTGCTTGTTTTGTTGATAATCTTTTGCTGTGAAAATAAACCTACCAGTGAAATTATAGACTTTTCATTTATTTATTAATAGATCAACTTAATAATTCAGCAGGGGGGATCAAATAATTATTTCCCTCACTGTAAATGTTTACATTCACATTTACATCTATTTATTTAGCAGACACTTGTGCCAAAGGGAACATTACAAACATACAGGAGTCGACTGGGCATGAGAACTAGGCTGAGCTTCTGATGAATGCCCACCATTGTGAAAAAATAGTGTACTAAAGTATTTACCTAAAAATACACTCAGCACAAAAATATACTTGCAGCAAAGTCTATTGTGTGGTATATCCCTAAATAATGTACTGAAGTGTATTTGACTACAGACATACATTCAAGTGTGCTTCAGTGTACTTAATTATTTTTAAATGCAAAATATATTTTCTAAATGTACACAGAAGTATAATATCAGTGTATTAAAAATATGTAAAGAGAATGCATTTTTATTATACTTCTAGTGATCAAAGCACATTGTTAATACATTTTAGTACACAATTTCTTCACAAGGGCAGGCACAGCTCTGAGCAGCATCAGAGCAAGAGCTACACTATGCATTTCAAACATAGCAAGAAACTAATGGGGCAATGCAGTCAAAAGACAAAGTACAACACCGACGGCATTCAGTGACCATGAAAGACCAGCCAGGGGAGATAGAGAGGTGTGGGGTTAGAGGGGGGGTTCCCAGGACACAGGGGTCTTCATGTGTTTCTGAAGGCCGGATGTAGTTTGGCTGCTCGCTCCATCACACATGAGAAATGCCTCCAGTGATAGAAATATAACAGCATTATTATCATGGTTGAGATATTGTGTTATGAAGTGGATGTTACCATACTGCCATCCATGGTTAAAATGCCATCTCTCTGGATTCCTCTGAGTCCCTCCCAAAGACACACAGATCTGCTGACTCAGGATCACCCTCAGAGTGTTGATGTGAGTCAGTACATCCTGTAAAGGGTCCACCTCATCGCTGACCCAGGTCTCGTCGGCCAAAACATACACAAAGACCAGCCGAAAGTAACGCTGAAGATTTTACATTGTGCCAGGGGACCTGGAGAAGGTTGCCGCTGATAAACCTACATGGTGTTCCTAATGCCAATAAAGGATCAATCATCTAGTGAAAAAAAGCGGACATAACTCAGGGAAAGACTGTGCCAGAAGCAGCATCATTCTGCCTGAAGCAGCATCATTCTGCCAGAAGCAGCATCATTCTGCCTGAAGCAGCATCATTCTGCCAGAAGCAGCATCATTCTGCCGCACACACCTCAGCCACCTGATTTGAGCCTCTCATGTCCCAGCTGCAGCAAGATCTGTGCCTCCAGCTTGGGTCTTCAGAGCCTCTGACAGTGGCATCGCTGTCAGCCGCCATAACCCCTGTCAAATTTATGCATCATCTGAGTTTGCAATGAGCTGGTAACAGTAATGTTCAGCTAACAGTAATGTCTTGCTAAAAGTAATGTCTTGCTAACAGTAATGTCCCGCTAATAGTAATGTCCTGGCTAACAGTAATGCTACCAGTAATGTCCCGCTAACAGTAATGCTAAAAGTAATGTCCTGGTTAACAGTAAAGCTAACAGTAATGTCCTGGCTAACAGTAATGTCCTGGTTAACAGTAAAGCTAACAGTAATGTCCTGGCTAACAGTAATGTCCTGGCTAACAGTAATGCTAACAGTAATGTCCTGGCTAACAGTAATGCTAACAGTAATGTCCTGGCTAACAGTAATGTCCTGGTTAACAGTAAAGCTAACAGTAATGTCCTGGTTAACAGTAAGGCTAACAGTAATGTCCTGGCTAACAGGAATGCTAACAGTAATGTCCTGGCTAACAGTAAAGCTATTTATGCCCTGTGCTTGCTGGTATAAGCTGTAGAGCACAATGTCTGTGTGACACAACAAATGCTGCTGGAACGGGCTGGAAGCACCTGAAGGTGTCATATGATACTGTGAAGGATGAGGTTGTGCCATGGATGGAACCCCAAGCAGCTAGTTTTACTTTCTCGAGAACTGGAGCATGGCCAGTCCCCTTGAGTGGCTGCCAGTGCTTTGCTCCTCACCTGAGGCCTCACACCAAATCCTGGAGAAAGTGCAGGTTTCTGGATGCTGCACAGCACAGCACCCTCCCACATCCCCAACCTACCCCGACCCCTTACTCCAGCCACTCCGCTTGCCTATGCGGACCCCACTCCCAGATCCTACCCCGACCCCTTACTCCAGCCACTCCGCTTGCCCGTGCACACCACCCTCCCAGATCCCCATCCACTGCACCTCTGCACTTGCTGGCACCATCTGGCCCAGGGAACGATGGTGGTAATGTCGGTGGTAATGTCAGTAGGTCTTCACATAGACAGACAGATATTCAGCCTCTGCTCTCTTCCATGGAGCCACACTGGAAGGGATCCTGTCTTGGGAAGGCGGAGGGTGAGCAGTACATGCGTGTTCACGTGTGCACGTTCCGAACTCCGCGCTGTCTCCCACTGAGCATGAAGAATGACAAGGCAGCCACACCCAGCAGAGTTTGCAGATGGTGCGTATGCTCCCCATGGCCCCTAATTAAAATGCTAAGGGGGGCAGCTGCCCGTCCTCCTCATTAACACGTGATTAGCACACAGAGGCAGAGTTCAGCACTTTATCATATGCACAATGTACATGCTTATATTTAAATAAATACAAATGTATACATTTTTACTCCCGTTAAAAGACAAGTTTCTTCCACAGCCTGTATGCTGCTCTGGCAGATGTCACAGCATACCAGGCCTGTGTATCTTTTATGAGACAGAGAGACCTGGTGGGGGGATGTGGACGTAATAACAAGCAGTGATTAAACAGGAGCAAGCAGGGAAGAAAAAAAAGAAAAAGGTAGAGAGAGTCCAACAAACCCTTTGACTGAGGGAACATTTATTGCACGAGAAATACAAACATGCAAGAAGCTCAACATGATTCATTAAAGATCAATAGAATAAGAAGCCCTTGGTGATTCTGGAAATGTTTCTAAATCTTGACAGTATTTCTTTAAAATAAGAGTAGTTTATATTTTAAAATATATATTACGATCTTTAAACTCCGATCTAGTTACAGTCACAACGAACAAAGAGGATGCAGGAAGGGCAGCTTGACCTCGACATCGTCTCGGTTGGGAAAATCAGAAACTTTCAGTAACAAAAATGTCAGATATTCACCATGAAACCGGCGGGTAAAACATGGAGAAAAGTGTAGAAAGAGAAGCGGCAGGCTGCCCTGCCTCAACTTCCTGCAGGTGTTTGTCAGGGCAACCTCAAAAAAAGCCAACGGGGGCACAGTAAGGAGCGCAGGGTCTCCCAGGCAGAGACCAGGATCGCGCAGCATAAGCACACCTTCACTGAAATCTACCACTCAGATAGCTTTTCATTTTTATTTATATTCATTTTAAAGAAGCTTAGTAATTGTCTCTAGTTTCATGCCACCACACTGGTAACGTGCATTTACCCCTCGAGTAACCCAATGTCTCATAGTATTAAGAACTTGCAAACACAAAAATAGCACATAAACTCACACAGACGCACTCACAGAGACACACTCACACAGACGCACTCACAGAGACACACTCACACAGACATGCTCACAGACACGCTCACAGAGACACACTCACACAGACATGCTCACAGACACGCTCACAGAGACACACTCACACAGACATGCTCACAAAAACACGCTCATAAACTCACACAGACGCACTCACAGTCACACTCACAGACACACTCGCAGAGGCACGCTCACAAACTCACAGAGACACACTCACACAGACATGCTCACTCAATCACACACACACACACACACACACACACACACACAAACACACTCACTCAGACACAGTGACCCACTCTCACTCACAGACACATACATGCTCATTTACTCACACAGACACGCTCACTCACAGACACTCACCTTCCCAAAAGACACCTGCCCCCCGGAAGCATCAGTTACTCCATATACAATGCACGGTACAGAGGCCTCTCAAACAAACAAGCAAGCAAGTACACTCTCTCTGCATGATGGTAAGCACAGCCAGACAAACAGGGGCACAGTGTGAAACTGGATTACACAACAGGTCAGACAAATTCCTTGGTTATACGCATATAACGCTACTTTTTGGCAATAACATTTATTGTTAATATCATATGGAATGTGTGTCTTAAAATGTATGAATATTACATCAAATACAATTTAAAACGCTCGTAACGCAGAACACGTTTAAGAAAAATGGTCACGGCGTGAAACATTGTGTATAGGCGTTTACCTTTTGGAAAAGGTTCGGCAGACTCTTGGACCACCCCTGAAACCTCCATAAACGTAAACTAAAGCGCAAGGCGAATGCAAAAGCACCGACGCAGCCCCTGACTGCAGCTCTCTTATGTACAAACTCACGTCTGCACTTAGGCAGCCCGACAGATGAGCCAATTCTTCGGGGTCGCAAGTGGCATGGTTCAGCCGGGCCTCCGCTTTTGCTTCCCCACGGAGGATGAACGTAGCACGGAGTGATGGATTGATCCAAACGAATAGCTACAGGGTAAATGATCCGTCATGAGAGATTTGGCGGCCGGGTGAGCTACTGCATAGTGTCCGGCCCCTTCACGCCCGCTTATAGAACACCGGGCGTCACCTACGGAGCATTTACAACACGGACATAACAGACAGCAGCGATCAAGACTAATCCGCTAATATTACACAGTTTCAATTTCATACATGTTTTAACAGTCCCTGACATACTGACAAAATAAACCTTTGCCAGATTTTAAATGTATAATATATTTTTATATATGATTTTTGTCATACAGAATAGTATAAAAAATAATTTTACCTCACACAAATTGAGCTTTAATATTAAGACAGAACATTTTATGTAAATGTATATATTATATAGAAGCAATACAAGACATCTTAAAAACTTAAACTTTAATAAACGAGCTAAACTAGCTAATGCATTTCAAGACAGCTCCTCAAATCGAAACGCTCAGTGAACAAAGTCTGCCGTCTCAAAGTGCAAAGGAAGACAATGATTCAGTCGAAAATTGAACAGCATTTTTAAAAGGATTACCCCAAAATCCGCTGACATGCGGCGAAACGCGCACTCAATTACAACATTAATCCCCTTTCGGATTCCAAAACATTTTCGGTAAAGTCGATTATATATATCAGGTGCGCCCTTTGCGAGAATGAACTGCACAGCCGAAAGGGATCTCTCTTTAAACTCAAAAAGGAAAGCAAGGCTGACACGAGAGCTGGGAATCGCAGCTACACTGGGGACACAGAGCGCTATCCCGCCGCCCTGCGCCGAAGGCATCCCGGTAGAAGCGCCCCCCTGTGCGCCCCAGGATTCCGTCTCAAGGGCTGCCATTAATACCGTTCATTAAGACAGCTTTCCCTTGTAAAATACCCCAAGCAGGACGCACCTATAGGTAGACAGCACGCTGTTTAACATAACTAGGGTCTGCCAGGGCGGTCTGAGTAGGCAGAGTGACGGGTCATCTCTCAGATGGTGCTTTAACAGCCTGTTAGGTGCTATATCCGGTACCTGATGAATGGTGGCAAAGGTAGTAATGCTGCAACACACACCTTCTCCCAGACATAAACCGCGCGTGCTGTAACCTCCTAAAATCTCCCTAAAGCGCATCAACTTTGCTCCTGTAATATTAAAACTAACCTTAAAAAACAGACAAACAAACATACAAAGAAAACAACGTTCCAGACACCACGTCCGCAGGAGAGATCGGGTGGGTTTTTTGCATGAAATACGTGCTGACAGTTTGCTCTACTTTGGTGTGACCTTCCCGTTAAACCGCCAGGACCTCATTAAACTGCTAGGACCTCGTTTTATCGGCTTTGCTGGTTTAACAATTTTAGAAAGAGGCTCAAACGCTTCAACCGACAAACATTTGGCTTAAGCAGAAATCAAAACTCCCTCCTGTTATAAAAGTAAAAGTAAGACTTGCTAACCTAATACATCTCACATAGTTTCCTAAATGAGGCGCATGAAACACTGCTCAGCCTCTTTATATCCTCTAAACATGGTCTACATTTCCTGGAATTGCCCCCCCCCCCCCAAAAAAAAAATAAAATAAATAAAATAAAAGCTCACTGTCTGCAGGCTGGCCACCCAGAGTAGTGGTCCTCACATTTCTACGCATCCCTCAGCAGGCAGAGGACCTGCTGGCTGGGGGGGGGGGGGTTACCTCTCCCCCCACAAGAAGCCCAGATAGCTTGATGTTATCAGCTCCATATGCTGACACGGTCTGATACGTCCAAGAAGCGGACAGAACAACAGTAACCTTTTGCTTATGCATGTTTTTTTTAGCCAGACGCTAGAAAAAAATTATTACTGTTTTTTAAAAATATTTCCTTCACACGTATGTCCACTGAATATTATTCTTGTATGCAAGGTGGAATTAAAGACAACGCTCATTGTTTTATTTCCATCCTTACAGTGCCCCCTGATGGGCGATGTTGGCAGAGTCCTCAGTGCTGGGCCTTCCTGCACCCTCACTCCTTCAGATTCTCCTCAGCCACGCCCTGGGCAGACAACTCTGCCAGTACGTTGTCCAGGTAGTTGGGGTCTGGGTATCCGTGGCCGGTCAGGTTGGAGCCAAACTCGGTCTTGTGATGGATCTCGTTCCAGACCACCGTGTCCGACTCCCCTGTGGTGCTGGACGTGCCAATAGTGAAGATGAGCCGCCGGTCCCACGCCATGATCAGCAGCCTCAGGACCTGAGCCCCGCCCACCAGTGAGGCCGTTACACACTGTAGTTCAGAAAGCTCTTGCCAAACATACTTTTAGCTAGACTTGAAGGGTTGATGTCATTGCTCTCGTGGACCAGCTCACAGATCTCATCCATGGCTCCCTCCCTCACCCCCCATGTCAGAACGGAGGAGCTCACCTTCCTGCCCTTCTCGTTGTCTGGGAGATAGCAGTGTCTTGGGAAACCCCTGGCACTGAACTTCTTCCCAGGGTTTGGGTGCTCAGTGGTCTGGTTGGAACAGGACAGTAAGAAATTACGTGGTCTTCCTCATTCATGACATGAACAGGCCTGACAGCTCCACTCTGACTCACTGTGTCCGCGAACCAGCATTAAAAGCTGCACGCATCTTTTAAATAGCTGCTCAACGTTCAGGATGAAGCATGCCCCACAGCACTACCTGCTACCTGGACAAGGGCATATCTCACATTGTGTCTCAAGTTGATCAAGCTACAAGCTGCTTGCTCAGACAATACAGATGGAGTCAAGGTGGAGTTTTTTACTCCAGAAAATTATCCTTTTTTTGGATCAATATCAATTCAATCAAAATCACTTTGTTCATAAGCTACTGACTTACTGCACATTCCACCATCTGCCTGGACCAGACAGGTGACAGTGCTCAGTATGGCTCGAGGAATGTGCTGAGCAGCGATTTCTAAGCGCTTTTGTGCACAGTGTGTTTCTGGGTCTCTGTGTCTCTGGTCCACCATCAGATAGTGACCTTCAGGAGGTAAGGATGAAGCCCTGTAACCCACTAGCGTTTATCATTCCTCTCTTCTCCTGGTTGGTTGGTTGGTAATGTGCACTTGGCAAGTGGTACCAGGAGTATTCTGTTGTGGGGGCTTAACCATGGCCATGGATATCACCCTGACAGAAACAGTACTCCCCGTATCTGTCGGTCTGGCCCAGGATGAAGCGAAGTGGGTCACCGACCTGGATACCGGCAGGGATGTCATAGACGATGCGGATGGTCTTGGACTCAGGGTAGCCTGGCAGACTGTGCGGGATGACGTGGTACTCCATCTTCCCTGGAGGCTGGGTGCCCGTCTTCTCCCCATAGATGGCCTTACAGGTGGGGCATTGCAGGCTGCCATCCTGGGGAGGCAGAGAGGATGTCAGGCTCGTTACATGGTGCCCCCACTAGAGCATTTGCTGCATGGCACGCAGCAGCAATGATTGGACTCATCCATCCATCCATCCATCATGATTGAGCATGCAGCCATACACACAATAACACACAAACACACAGAGGTAACCTGCAGAAGCATGCAGAGAACACGCTAATGTCCACACAGAGCTGGGGGGCATTAAAGGGCTCACATGGTTAAGGTTACAACAGTGAAATGGAACATGAACTTGAAAACAGAAGCAATGGAAGGTAGAATCTGCTGAGAGGAGAAGAGGCAAACAAGAGAGCACACAGGCCAGCTGCCCCTCCCGCATGCACGCTAAAGTTATACAATCAGAAAGATTAAAAATACCGCCCCCCAGGCATGACAAACCTATACAATCAGAAGATTAAAAATAACAGCAGTGCAGTGGACAATGTTCCATAGAACGCCACCCCTGAGACTCTAATTATAATCTGATTTTGGTTAAGAAACATTCCCTGGCTTTTACTCTAATAGACTGACTGACGTGATCACAAGGGTGCGGAAACATGACCTTTCCTGGGGCTTAAACCAGAAACCTGCTCAAGGCCTTAAGCTCCTGCATGCTGCTGCTTGTTTTCATACAGTTCTGGAAAAAATGAAGAGACCACTCCATATTTTTTAAGAATCGGCATCCTGGTTTAATCCTGGTTCTGCTGGCTGAAGGCTACAATGAGCGGCAGATTGCTTCCAGGCCCAAGATTTCTAAGACTGCAGTACATAAGAACAAAGTGAACCAGGAGCTACTGCGAACGGCCAAAAACTAAACAGGTTGAGGGAGAAGCTACTGCCTAATGCCAGAGATCCATCAGCTTATCCAACAGTGCCTCATGAATCACATCAAGTGACCATCAAAAAGAATGGGAAACATGAAGGTGTGAAGTGTACTGATAGGACAAGTTCGTAGAAGCAGGACTGAAGACCCATAAAGCAAGAAAAATGTTGGAGCTTAAAAAAAATGTATATTTTATGCAGAAGCATACCCATAAAATGAGAAATGATTGAAACAAAAATTTTTGCTGTGGTCTCAATTTTTTCCAGAGCTGTATAATGCCCTTCCTTCAAGTGCTGAACATGATGGAGAGTGATATGTGCCAGACAGGACTGGACACTTAGGACCCCCCCTCGGTCTGGGGGCTCCTCCCCTGCCTGCCAGGGCTCACCTTGTTGCCGTTGTTATACATGGCCACCAGGCACAGCAGGTGGTACATGTGGCCGCATTTTCCCAGCTTGCCCACCAGCTCTGCCTTGATACCCTTGTGGTTCAGCAGGCCGTCGTAGCCAGAAGAGGTCACCAGCCTCTCCATGCAGATGGTGCAGTCCTGGGAGAGGCAGAGTGGGATGGGTGGGCATGGATGTAACGTGTGGGTCGTTTGGGTTGTCTCACACAGCTAGGCTGGCTGACAGGCTGCTGTGTGCTGTCACAATGCTGACTTGGAGCTGTCACGATACCAACCCGGCACTATCTGCCTGAGAACCTGGCTCTGTCACAATAGCGACTCTGCACTGTGAACCTAATGACCCAGCGCTGTTACGATACCAACCTGCCACTGTCTGCCTGAGGACCCGATGCTATCATGATACCAACCCAGCTTTGTGTGCCTGAGAACCTGGCTGTCCCCCTGAGGACCTGGCTCTGTCACGATACTAACATGGTTTTGTCCAGCCGAGGACCCAGTGCTGTGACATTACTGACCAGGCACTGTCTGCCTGAGGAGGGCCTCAACCAGACGTCCACTAACATTGCAGTGCTAACATTTCAGCTCACCTCGTCAGGAATTATTTTGATTTTCTCGGTGTATCTGCGAACCACATCCTCTGGGTTTTTACCTGTGGGGGGGAGAAAACACTGGCTGATGTCAGACACACAGACACATACACATGTTTGTATTCAAATCTTTGTGGGGACCATCCATTCATTTTTATGGGAAAAACCCTAATCCCACCAAGCCTAACCCCTACCCAGCCCAGACCTTAACCATAGGTGACCAAACAAAATACAAGAATTTTTAGTTTTTTAATTGTAGTCACAAATTTTTGTAAAATTCAGATTCCCTTATGGGGACTGAAAAAGTAGTCCCCACAACATCAAAATATCATGTTTTTATTCCATTGTGGGGACATGAGCTGAAGGCAGGTTTCGATTTGATGCCGGGCTCATGGAAGAGAGACCTCTATATCCCATCTCCTCCTAAAGGAAGCAGCATTGACTTGTTTCTGTCCTGTCACTTACAACACACCTCAGATGCATCTTCAGCGATACACGTTACACAGAGTAGCCAGTCATACCCCCCATGACTCACAGCTCTAAGAGGCTTAACCTTGGCTGTGAGATATACTTCCTGTGTGTATGTTTTACGCAAAGCTCATAAACTCACAGGCTGACTGGAGTAACAGCCCACAGGGTACCCAGCTGGAAGAGAGCTGAGGGGACACTATGCTGGCTCACTGCTACAGCACTACCACAAGTACACACAGACACACACAGACATACAAACACAGAGACACACACATATACACACACAGACATACATACAGTACAGATACACCATATACACATACAGACACACTAACACACACCACTCACCCCTCCTCAGGTGCTTCTTTTTGGTCTTGCGACGGATGCCATTCACTCCAGGCACTGGCTTCATGTCGCTCTTGTTGATGGGTGGGGGGTGCAGGATGGGCTTGGGGGCACGGGTTAGGCACACGGGCAGCCCTGCCGCACACATCAGGATGCCTGTCATACCTGCAGCGTGGCGAGAGAAAAACACCGGCCAATGGCAGCTACACAGCCCACCAGAAACTGAGGCAGCACCCCCTCACACCCATGTGCCCCTTACCTGCCAGGGCTGGGTGTACTGGGCCGGACCCTGTCAGGTTCTTCACAGGGAGGGCAGGAACTCTGCAAAACAAAGACAACATGGAAAAGAGAAAAATTAAAAGTGAGGCATTAGGCAGATTTTCACATAGCAGGGCCCAGGGGCTGCTTTTGCTTCATGTGGGCAACCCATGGCTGCGCTATCTGTCTGTATAAAATGGTGGCTACAAGCCACTTCTGTAAAAACTACCAATGGAGAAGAGCGTGTTAAACATCAGTGACAAAGTCACAACAATAACATGGGCACTGTGTGGTGAACATCAATGACAAAGTCACGCCAATGACAGGCAGAGTGTGGTAAACATCAATGACAAAGTAACACCAATGATAGGCAGAGTGTGGTAAACATCAATGACAAAGTAACACCAATGACAGGCAGAGTGTGGTAAACATTAATGACAAAGTAACACCAATGACAGGCAGAGTGTGGTAAACATCAATGACAAAGTAACACCAATGACAGGCAGAGTGTGGTAAACATCAATGACAAAGTAACACCAATGACAGGCAGAGTGTGGTAAACATCAATGACAAAGTAACACCAATGACAGGCAGAGTGTGGTAAACATCA
>JAODJU010000040.1:310487-348908 GCA_026776725.1 Gnathonemus echidnorhynchus | reverse complement strand
CAATGCAGGTAATGTGCCTCATTCAGGACTCCCTCACAATGCAGGTAATGTGCCTCATTCAGGACTCCTCTAGCAACTGCTTGTTCGACACAAAGTCAAACCAGCGGTACCCAAGGATTCTCCGAAGAGGCCCAGTACCGAAGGAGTCCAGTCTCAGTTCACTGGATAGCATCCATGTCCCACAGCCACAGCCATACAGCAAGACAGGGAGCACCAGTCTTGGACCATCCTCTTGCAACAATATCGGGAACGCCTTCTGTCTTTCCAGCCCCCTATGCTCTCCCAATCCATCTGCTGACTTCACCAGAGTCACCAGAGACGTGAATGTCGGTGGTAGGTGAACCTCTCATCATGGCCGACATTCTCTCTGCAGACACACATACTGCTGAATACTGTGCCCAAGAGGCCATTAAAGGCCTGGATCTTGGTTTTTATCCAGGACACATGCAAACCCAGACACTCAGACTCCTTGCTCAGTCTCTCAAGAGCCTTGATCAGGGCTGCCATTGAATCGGCAATGGTCACAGCATCATCAGCAAAGTGAAGATCAGTGAATCTTTCTTCACCAACAGATGCCCCACTGCTGCTGGACCCCATGATCCTGCCCAACACCCAGTCCATGAAAGTACTGAACAGAGTAGGAGTAAGAACATACCCCTGACACCCCCAGGATCCACTGGGATGCAGAGGTGGTTGTACCCATCAAAAAGCATTTTGTTACAAATTACAAATACTTGGTCAACAAATGTAACAAAATAAAATACAAAATAATGGTGTGAGAAAATGTATTTCATTAAAATACAAATAATGTGTAATGTGAAAATACAAAAATACATGTAAAATAGTAACAGTATGACAAATACGTGTAACATTACAGCCTTAGTAATGTGTAGTATTTATAAATACAGCTTGCCCTAACTTTAAACAGAAAAATGATTTTGTGATTTACATATGTTATACCATTAATTGTGAAATGAATAATGACTTTCGTAACATTAGTAATGTAATGTAAGCTCAACAGGCTGCAGGTTGGGGGGGTGGGGGGGTTCTGGGAGACGGAACTGCGATACAAATGGCCAGGTCAGGCCCATGACCTTCCCGTTGGGGCACTCTGTGTTGTGTTTTGGTATGCTGGTGATGTGATGAGGAAATTCATATACAAATTCATAAATTGAACGGCATAAGTCCAGGCATTTAGTACTATTTGCACTTTGTGGACAAATAAGCAAATACAGAGTAAGATATATTGAGTTGAACACAGAAGAGGATCTTGTATTGGACAGCCAGAAGATGGCGCTGTCTTAACTACTTGCAGACAATGGTTGAGGAGGTGGGTGTGGTGTGAGGGCAGGGAACAGGTTCTTCCCCTCATGTTGCTGCTCCTCTTTGATTTGCTGTACATAGAGAATGGAGCCTATGGTTGTCTTTTCTGAGTGTCAGAAAGGTTCACTACAGCAGCGGTTCTCAAACTTTTTTGCACTGTGAACAAATTTTGCCAGCTCATTCACGACCCTATATGAAGTACAGGTCTAAATTAATGCTATGATCAAGTGTGCAGTGCACTCTGCAGTGTACGTCAATCAATGCCTAGCGCACAAATCTGTTTGGATGTGCCAGTGAATTTCAAATTTAGGATCTATCGATTACCTATATTAGATTGGTGGAGTAGTCACTAGTTTTGTGTTAAGCTGTTGGAGACCCAAGACTGGTTTACAAATTTGGGTTGTGACTCATGGGTTGATAATCGTTGCACTATAGCACTAAAATGACCATTTCCCAGTTTATAGATAAAACTGTTCTCTTCAAACAGCAGATTACCATAACATTAAAAATCACATGGACGGAATCCCACAAACAATCAGTGTGATGGTTAAGGTCAGAGCCAGGGAAATTAAAACATAATGCAGGGAATTCGGAAAGGAGACATCGCCCATGTTAGTCACCAAGCGACACGACCAGCGCCTCTGGTGAGACATTAAAGGCTGATTTGGGTTGGATCAGTTCTAAAGTTAATCTCAATTCAGCAAAGCAGCCACACGCATCAAAGAGTACAATATCGTGTGCTTGATTTCTTCTAGATAAAGAACACCTGCTTAAACTCAAAGCGCTTAGATTTCTCTGATGAATTTCACTCAGCTGAATTTAAGAAAAGGGGCACAAAGCAGAGTGATGCCAGTCCAACCCAAAGCACATAGGGCACAAAGCAGGGGATGCCTGTCCATCTCAGGGCACAAAGCAGGGGATGCCAGTCCATCTCAGGGCACACAGGGCATAAAGTAGGGGATGTCAGTCCATCTTAGGGCACACAGGGCACAAAGCAGGGTGATGCCAGTCCAACCCAGAGCACACAGGGCACAAAGCAGGGGGATGCCAGTCCATCTCAGGGCACAGAGGGCACAAAGCAGGGGGATGCCAGTCCATCTTAGGGCACACAGGGCACAAAGCAGGGTGATGCCAGTCCATCTCATGGCACACAGGGCATAAAGTAGGGGATGTCAGTCCATCTCAAGGCACACAGGGCACAAAGCAAGATGATGCCAGTCCAACCCAGAGCACACAGGGCACAAAGCAAGCAATTTGAAACAGTTCTTTCCCCCTCACCTGTGCCCTCCTGCAGTTCCTTCTTGCCGTACCAGAGGGGGGTGCCCCACAATTATGATTACCTCTGGTATACATTTTCTAATGATTTATTTATCACAAATATATAAATTATGCAGCTGCACTACTTTTCACTTTTAGATTAGATGCATAACTGCATTTTGTCTGAGTGCTTGTCCTCTGTGCAATGATAATACAGTTAAATACAAAAAAGTGTATTCAACTGCCACACGTCACTGCTGCAGTAATTTTCAGCAGCTCTACAAAGCACCCTGAAAAAAAGTGGTCAGGTCTTAATATAGAGAGAATGAATACTTTTAATTAATGAAACAAATTAAATGATCAAAAGCAAATACATAATCTTTGGCTTACTCAAATAAAGGTAATGCCAGTAGAATAAATGAAATGGTAAAATAATAATAAATGACAATAATTGAAACACATTCCAGTTAACATTTCAGATTTACTGTTTTTCGCTTGAAGGCACAGGTTGAAGAATGATTTTCTGGCATGTTCGCGGACATTTTGCTAGTTTACCTGCAGTTCCCTGCTTTACAGTGGGTGTTGCCTTTTCCTGATTTGTCCAAACTGTTGTGTACACCTCCTCCTGAGTTTATGTAAATATGCAGATTTTCCCCAACAAGTTCTGCTTGATAAACCCAGCGTTTTGCCTGGAAAGTTCTGCAGGTGTATTTAGGGTGTCTTTTTGTGCGTACGCAACTTGGATAAATAGGCCCCTTAGACAGGGTCTGGACTCTATTCTAGGGATGACTCAATACCACTTTTTTGGTCCGATACCGATAGTGCTTCAAGAACATTGAGTATCTGCTGATCCTGATCCGATATTTTAGTCTTCTCGCTAAGTTAACTAGGTTGTCAATAGTACATAACGCTCAAACATTGAACCAAATATTCTGCTTCCCTCAAGGAAGAAATACAATGCACAGCCTGAACCAGTTATGTAATCACTGCTGATTCTTTTTATTTTAACGTTCTCTAGTCTTTTCGAAATGAACTCCACTATGAATTAGACTGGCACTATGAATTCAGCGACCTTCTGTGTAATCAGCATGGCTTTGTTGCTGTCCGAAGGGAGCTTTAGGCGTTTCTGAATTGTTTCCTGCAATGTTAGAACACTCTTCCTGTTGGTCGATGTTATCTGTATAAATTCGGCGTATTCTTTTGCATGATATTTCTGCAAGTGTTTAATCAAATTCGTTGTGTTAAAATTTTTAATGCTACTGCCACCCTTCGAAACGGTCCGGTTGCATACAGTGCACATGGCAGTTCGGCTTTTTTCTTCCGTGAGCTTAAAGTACGTCCATACCGTGGATATGCTGGCAACACGCTTGGAGTCCGACATTGTACCAATGTACATCACGTGACATTCTGCTCATATGATACAGTCTATTGTTCCACTAGGGGACTTTAATGCTCATGTGGGTAGTGACAGTGAAACATGGAAAGTGCTGGACTTCTGTGTTAGCCACAGTTTGTCCCAAATCAACACTGCACTTTATTGACACGTGTTGGGACACCTGGCCATTACACCCACAGGAACTTTTATGACATCCCATTTTAAATCCATAGGCATCAATATGGAGCTGGTCCCCCCTTTGCAGCTATAACAGCTGCCATTCTTCTAGGACAGCATTCCACAAGGTTTTGGACTGTGTCTGTAGGAGTTTATGCCCATTCATCCAGAAGACAATTGTGAGGTCAGGCACTGATGTGGGACGTGAAGGCCTGGCTTACAATCTCCATTCTAGTTAATCCCAAAGGTGTTTGATGGGGTTCAGGTTAGGGCTCTGTGTGGGCCAGTCAAGATCTTCCACACTAAACTCACCCAACCATGTCTTTATGGACCTGGGTACAGTCATGCAGGAATAGAAAAGGGCCTTCCCCAAACTGTTCCCACAACATTGAAAGCATAGAAAGCATTGTCCAAAATGTCTTGGTGTACATAACCTTGTATTGCTATGTGCAATTCTATGCTTCCAGCTGTGTATAAGGGTGTGCATAGGTGCACCTGCCACCAGAACACCCAAGGCTGCACCTGGATAATCAATTTTGTAATTCTATCATTGGATCTGTCACTGTATGTGTTAGACACCCAGGTAAAGAGAGGAGCCAAGCTGTCAACTAATCAACTGGTGGTGAAACAGATCAGATGGTGGACTCAAACATTTAATGAGGGTGTGCTGGGAGCATATGGCAGAGGTCCCTGTCTGGGAGATCTTGAACTTATACCTTTGGCAGAACTTCTCTTGCATTCCAAGGGAGACATAGAAACCAAATGGGTAATGTTCTGTGCCTCCATTGCTGAGGTGGCTCTGCAGAGCTGGGGCTGTAAGGCTGTTAGTACCAGTCATGGCGCCAACCCCCAAACCCAGTGGTTACCACCAGTGATACAGGGAGTCGCCAGGCTCAAGAAGGAGGCCTTCTGAGTTTGGTGACCTTGTGGATCTGCAGAAGTAGGTGATAGTTACCAGCAGGCTAAGTGGAATGCAGCTTTGACTGTTGTGGATACAAAAACTTGGATGTGACGAGAGTTTGGTGAAGACATGAAAAATGATTTTTGGTTGACCTCGAAGAGATTCTGGCAAACTGTTAGGTGACTTACTGTAGGAGTGAAAAACAGGGCACTGCCTATGCTGTTTACAGCAGGGATGAAGTGCTGGTGACATCAAATGGGGATATATTCAGGCAGTGGAAGTTGGCGAACTTCGTGACTTGCTGATCACTAGGGCTGAGGTCACTGAAGTAGTCAAAATGGGCTGACACACTAATTCAACATCGTTTAAGAGGTCGGGGACAGTGGATTGGCAGACTTGCATGGTGGGCCCAATCTTTGAAAAAGGGGACCAGAGGGTGTGATCCAACTTCAGGGGCATCACACTCCTCAGCCTCCCTGAGAAGACCCATGCCAGGGTACTGGAGAGGAGGGTCTGTCCATTAGTCGAACCTCAAATGTAAGAAGAGAAATACGGATGCCGTTCTGGTCATGGAACACTGGATCAGATCTTTACCCTCACAAGGACACTGGACGGTTCATGGGAGTTTGCCCATCCAGTCTACACATATTTTGTGGAGTTGGAAAATGCATACAACCATGTCCCTCATGGGGTCCTATGGGGGGTACTTCCAGAGTTGCTACAAGTCCCTGTATAACCAAAGTGAGAGTTCTGTGAAAGTCAGACTCATTCCTGGTGGGTGTTGCTGTCACCAATTCTTTTATGGGCATAATTTCTAGGTGCAGCCAAGTAGTTGAGGGTGCCCGGTTCAGTAACTTCAGGATCACGTCTTTGCTTTTTTGCAGATGATATGGCCCTGTTGGTGTTGTTGGGCTATGACCTGCAGCATGCACTGGGGTGGCTTGTAGCTGAGTGTGATGCAGCCAGGATGAGGATATGGACCTCCAAATCTGAGCCCATGGTTCTCAGCGGAAATGGGTGGATTGTCCTCTCCTGGTGGAGCACAAATTATTGCCTCAATTGGAAGAGTTCAAGTATCTCTGGGTCTTGTTCATAAGTGAGGGGAGAATGGAGTAGAAGATTGGCAGACAGATCAGTGCAACATCAGCAGTTATGTGGGTGCTGTACCTGTCTGTCTTGGTGAACAGAGAGCTGAGCCAGAAATTGAGCTATTGATTTACGGGTCAATCAGCATTCCTACCCTCACTTATGGTCACAAGCTCCGGGCAGTGACCCAAAGAATGAGACTACGGATGCAAATGGCAAAAATTATCTTCCTTTGCAGGGTGTTTGGACTCGGCCTTAAAGATAGGGTGCGGAGTTTGGACTTTCAGGAGGGGCTCAAAGAAGAGCTGCTGCTCTCCTGCATCATACTGAGCCAGTTAAGTGGTTCAGGCATCTATCTAGGATGCCTCCTGGACACCTCCCTGGGGAGGTGTTTTGGATATGTCTAACTGGAAGGAGGCCTCAGGGCAGACCCAGGACATGCTGGAGAGATTATTGTTGCATTCCGTTTGAACTGGGAAGTCAAAATTTCCAAATATCTTGTCAGAATTTTCAACTGGAACACCCCCTGAAGTCTTAATTCTGATTCAGGAAGTTGGAGGAACCTCTGGAACTCAGACCTCAGAATTCAAGATGACTGCACCCTTCATCAACAGAAGTGAAATCTGTAGTTATATACTGTCTATTAGCACCTGTGTATTATTTGTGTCCCATTGAGTTGGCCGTACACATAGTGCTGTCCACCCACTATCTGTGAACTTATTGCTGTGGTGTTTGTATGCGCCAAATACCACTTAATGTGCAACTGGTATTGCTAACAATGGCTAACAACAAACCTGGTTAGAACTGGTACAGTGGTACCTCAGAACTCGAATTTAATCCGTTCAGAACTCCGGATCGAATCCTAAAAAAGTCGAGTTGTGATTGAATTTTCCCCATAAGAAATAATGGAAAACCAATTAATTGGTTCCAAAAAATTACACCGAAATATTTTTTTTTTGCATTTAAACACAAAATGAACCAATAAAACAAGAGCATATACTGTACATACACATCTAAGCACATTTAACAAAACAGTAATGTTTAAAGTAAGAAAATAAATGTATCCAAACAATGTGTCCTGCAACACCTCAGGCCCAACAGTTTGAGAATCTCTGACCAGTACAATGTTCCTGGAGCGCTGCTTTAATTTTGGGGTTATCGGTCTCAAAATTTGATCAGGTCCAGGCTGTCACTCATACAATGCCTCTGCAAGTTTGAAAGACATCCATCAAATAGTTCTTGAGTTAGGGTCTTAACAACAAAGTTAAGGGTGTGGTGGTGGTGGTCACAAAACCACAGGCATTCCCCATCTGGGTTGCCGGTTCCACCTTGTACCCTGTGCTGCCTGGGACAGGCTCTCTGACCAGGACCGTTGGAAGATGTGTAATAATTAATGATGGTGATAATAAGAAGGGTGATAAAAGAGCCCCACACAGAGCCCTAACCTGAACCCCATCAAACACCTTCGTGATTAACTAGAATGGAGATTGTGAGCCAGGCCTTCACGTCCCACATCAGGATATCAGTTACACAGAATGGAGCGTGAGAAAGTCCTCATGTTGTGCGACACATCTGAAGACAGGCTACTGAAGTAGGCACAGTGCATTCTTGGGTAAATAGATTTCAGTGTGTGTGTGTGTTGCTGCACACGTGATGGAGGAGGGTGTGGGGGTGTGACAGGACCAACAGATGTAATTTTCAGTGTTAGCCTGCATGGGGGGGGGTTCTGTGTGTGTGTGTGTCTATAGGTGTGTGTGTGTGTGTGTGTCTGTAGGTGTGTGTGTGTGTGTCTGTATGTGTGTGCCTGTGTGTGTCTGTTTGCATCTGTGTGTGTGTCTGCTTGCATGTGTGTGTGTCTGTTTGCATCTGTGTGTGTCTCTGCTTGCATGTGTGTGCGTGTGCGTGCAGGTTCTCAGCGCAGTGTCAGCCGCAGCTTTCATGTGTGCAAAGCCACTCGCCTGGGAACAACCTTGCAACCTCTGAGCTCTCTCTCTGTCTCTGCCTCTCTCTCTCTTTCACTCACTCACTCACTCACACACACACACACACACACACACACCGTGAGAGCTGAGCGCCTGCTGCCACTGCTTTGATTTGGGTCATTTCCCCAAATGTCGCCTGGCTCTTGCTGCCTCTGCCGCCCCCTCACAGTTTCCCTTCTGAAAGCAGCGCTGGTGACGGTGATGTGTGGCTTGAAGTCAGGGCCGAGTTCTCCGCTCGATACGTGTGAAATACAAGGAACCCGCCTCTCAGCCGAAAAGCGGTGGAATCAGGTCCCACAGAGATCCCTGACGTCTTACCTTTGCAGCGGGCACTTAGCAGGAATTCCCCCAGTGCTCCATACCATGAGCGAACACGGAGAGCTGGTGTAGCTTATTGCCGCAGTATACAAACATGTGCTGCAGCTGAAAAGCAGCCTGAGTCTTTGGTGAGCAGAGATTACAGCACAGGTGTGTTTTTCATAACGACTCCACAGGCAAACTGCACAGCTTGAATGCAGCTTCCCAGCACAAGAAGCCACAGGATAACAACACTGCATTGTTCACGAGAAATCATTCACACCGTAGCTCAAAGAGACAGCAGCCACGAAAATGGACTACAGGACTTTTCCCAGCAATGTCCTGGTTGCCGTTGATCCCAGAGAGGAAGAGGTGCAAGACTCTGAGAGAAAGAGATGCAGTGCTGGTTCATGGAACCGTGAGGTCACTGGGATGAATGGACAGGGGAGGGGAGGCACTTATGTGGGTCAGTGTTGGGATGAGCCATCTCGTGGAGCCTCCACCTATAAGATGTGGAGAACACGCCCCCTGCTGGATGCTCCCTCTCTCTGTTTCATTATTGCATCCTGCATGGGCCCACTGTCCTTCCATTTTGCACCAGATTTCTTCCCTAACTTGAAACAAAATCCACTCATTAATTTAATTACATCGGTTGAACACATCTGAACTTTTTCAAGGATAAATCACGCGTGATATTTGCCTCATATTCAGGAAACTCTGCATTTCAGTGTATTCTTGTAATAAAGCATAATAAATGTAGCTAATTAAGGGCTAGTGGCGCATATTCAGCCCTGTGAAGGGGACTAGGTGTGGAGGAGCACACGCTATCTGGGCTCATGAGGTTTGTGTTGCGGCAGCTGGAGAGGAACCAAGAAAGGTCCTGATCTCAAGGCCTAAAATGTGCCAGAGAAGACCATCAGATGCAAACACACACACACACACACACACACCAATGCAGTTACAGGGTCCTGCATTTACATTAAACACACAATAATTCCATAATACACACACTGCAGTGTGCATTCACGTTTAAGCATACTGATGACCATGGGTGGGGGGGATGCAACACACCTAATAATCAAGATCGGCCACCCCGCAAAAATGACAAATTTGGTAGAGACCTCAAACCCCCTCAATGTTCAACTCAATATACACCCTTGCTGATGACACTCACACACAAACCGGTTGGTCACCACACAGAACCTCATTATAGCTAAAGTCATGCTTTCTGATTCCAACCCTTGAGAATACAGACACACAAACACAGACACACACACAGACACACACACAGACACACACAGATTTGTAATTATATCTTTGTGGGGACTCTCCATTCATTTCTATGGGGAAAACTCTAATCCCAACATGACGACCTTAACCCCTACCCAGCCCTAACCGCAACCGCAACCAAACAAAATATGAGACTTTTCGCATTTTTAATTTTTGGTTGCATTCACAGACCTTTGTGGGGACCTGAAAAATGGTCCCCATAATTTCAAAATAACCAGTTTTTATCACATTGTGGGGGACATTTGGTCCCCACAATGTAATATAAACATAATCCACACACAGACACAGACTTTCACAAACAGACACACAAAGACATTCGCACAGACACAAGCAGACATTCACAGACATTCACACACAGACACACATAGATAGCACTTCAGTGGGTGATGATATGCAAAAACAACTTGGTGGGGATGGGGGGCGGGTTCAGGTTGCAGAAGGTGTTCAGCACATCCCCCCCCCCCTCCACACACCTCCGTCAAGCCATTGCTCACCCCGTTAGAGAGTAGTGCAATAAATCACAGGCAGAGGACAGAAAGAGAGAGAGAGATGAGCGGAACAGGGAGGAAAAGGTGTTGGGTCACATGGGCCTTGTTACTAGGGTACGGAAACACCAGGTGGTGTGACCACAAATGCCACTTCCTGCCGTTCTGCACTCGCTCACTCGCTCACAAGCACACCTACCCTGGTGGGATGGCTCCGCGGGCTGTTCCCATGGAGACGCGTTGAGTGCCAGGTCGGTTCAGGTTGTTCTGCCCATTGATGGTGAGGCTGTGGGCGGCTGGGAGGTCGGCGGGGCTATGGGCAGGGCCTGAGCCACTTCCCACCCTCTCACTGCTGCTGGTGCCACCCACCGTGCCAGAGCCTGAGGACCACAGCGGGGCTCCGGCAAACGTGTTGCTCTGGCGCACGGTGGAGGTCTGGTTGCCATTGGAGGGCGGGTTTGCCCCCGAATGCACCTTGCGGCGCTGCGAGGCTAGTATGGCATTGGATGCGGCCCGCGTGTTGTGGACCAGAATACACTGCTGGCAGGAGCAGGGCTGGCCAGAGCTGGCACCCACCGGCCACGACTGCGACTTGGGGATGGAACCCACGGTAAGTGGGTAGGCCAGGTCCATCCGCCGGCGCAGCCGCCGCCGCCGCTGGCTCTGCCGGTTGGTCTGTGCCATACTGTTGAAATCGATGAGGTAGCAGAAGCCCAAAGAGCTTAGGTCCAGCCACGGGTGCTGCTTCTCGTAGGCGTTTTGGATGGTCACGCAGATCTCCATGTCATACGGTGTCCACGTGCCGTTGTCATTCTCCCATTCCCACACCACACCCTTGCCCGGCGCTGACGAAGGCTCGTAGAAGTTGCGCTGCACGGGCCGCATTGTTCCTGAACAGAAGGGGAGGAGAAGTGTTACTTTGGGGATCGCCTTTTTGTCAGCGCCACGTGCGAGATGGACCCAGACGTGGCCACGGAACATGAGCCCATAACAGGGCCGTTTCATCCAGAAAATGTCATGCATCATGTGAACCGTCAAGTGTGAGAAAGCAGAGAATACCTGGGTATGGAAATGGAGAAGCTGTCACTGTCATCTGCACGCCCTCATCACCACAAACAAACAAAAACAGGCTATATGACAAATGTCACCTATAAAAATAATTATAATAAAGCTTATGACTAACATTATTAAGAAGCATCCCCTTACTCACGCTCCATTTACCTGACACGAGATGAGGCCCAGTTATTTGTGACCCAATGGAAAGGCATCAGGAGATTGTGTCGCACATCAGGAGATTACTGCCAGCCTGCAGTCAGTGTCAGGCTCTCTGGTGAGGCTGCCTTCCACACCCTTTAGTACTAAATTACTGTAGCTGTATCATGTGCTGCCTGAAATTACGCCCCCCAAACTACATCATATTCTCTCAACAGCAGGGGCATTGAATGCTGCAGCCGTTAGCCTGTCCCGTGAGCTAAAGGCATTGGCCCTCCCTGGCAGAGGGGCCCCAAAATGATCCGTACTGCCCACTCACCCAGCCCCCCGGGGTGAAACGGCAGCAGGAGAGTCTCACCTGCTAAAGTGCATCAAGGTCAGCACTGAAGGTGACTCCCAGTCTGTGGCCCAAACCCTCATACAGGAACCGTACAGCAGGTTTGGGGCTGGTCATGGAAGTGCATGTTACTCAGGGCAGGGGTACACCCTGGAGAGGGTGTCATCCCACCGCAGGGCACACGGCAGGGGTACACCCTGGAGAGGGTGTCATCCCATTGCAGGGCACACGGCAGGGGTACACCCTGGAGAGGGTGTCATCCCATCACAGGGCACACGGCAGGGGAACACCCTGGAGAGGGTGTCATCCCATCACAGGGCACACGGCAGGGGAACACCCTGGAGAGGGTGTCATCCCATTGCAGGGCACACGGCACAACACGAGGAACCAAGTAGTGAAATGAGAGCACAGCCTGGATGTGTTAGATTACGCCCGCAGCCTGCGGTCATGCACCGTGCTGCTGTGGGGGATTTTCACTCTCGCCACTGCTGCCTTCTCCGGCCTTTCTCACAGCCTGAGTGTTCTGTTTTCCTCTTTTCCCTGCAGTCCAGTCATATTGAAAAGGCCACCTTTTCTTTCAGTTGCTCTCTCTTGCTTTGGAAGCTGTAGCCCCCCCAACACACACCCACCACTGCTGTAGTCAAATAAAATCACTATTCCTTCCTCCAGTCCCCGAGTCACACGGCTGTGTTCCACGCCAAATGCGCTGCTTGTGAGAGCACAGAAGTGTGTGCATGTTTGTGTGTGACACTGTGGGAAACCTGCCCCACCTCACTCTGCCTCTTCCGTTCTCTCTCTCTCTCTCTCTCTTTTTCTCTCTCTCTCTCTCACCTTCTCTCTCCCTCTCACTTCCTCCCAAAAGGTTCAAAAAGAAATCACAGCCAAGAAAGAGGCGACCAAGAGGTGAGTTTCGCAACTGAGGACAGCAAGGTGTCTGAGAACGTTGGGTGGGGGGCAGCTGACTGAATGGGGGGAGGGGGCAGCCTGACTGTCCGACGTATAGAAACATGACGTCTTCTTCCAGCAGGTGGAGAGGGTTTTCTGTGCCAGAAGCTCCTCCAGCCCCCCCAGCCCCCCCCTGAGGCTTTTGCACTGGCCAGAATGAGGAAACCAGAGACCCACTTTTCTTCTGCAGCATGGGGCTGCTGACAGGCTGGAGGGGAAGCAGAAGAGCAGACTAACAGATTCATCTCAGTGAATGCAAGGTACATGGGCACCCGCCCGTAACTACAGAGAATCCAAGTGCTGCCAAAAGCCAACCCCCCCCAAGCTGGCACTTGGAACGGATTGGGGGGGGGGCACAAAGAAACAAAGAAGCTACATTTACCTACTTAAACATGACTGACAAGAGTCAATAAATAGCCCATCCATCCATCCATCCATCCATCCATCCATCCATCCATCAATCAATCGTCCAACCTCTAATCCAGGAAAAGATCAAGGGCTACACAGTGAGCAAGCAGAGGAAAATCCTGGATGGAGAGCAGTATTTCCCCTACCATTATATTAGGGGGGCACCTCCCGCCCCCCCTTGAAGATCAAGTTCATTTTATTTTATCTTCTATATAGTGCTAGATCACAACAGAAGTAATTTAAGGTTACCTTTCCTATAGAACAGGTCTATACATTGTCCTTTTATTAAACAAACTAATTAGCCTTATGTTATTTATCTTATTTACCCAACAGCTTGTCATTTTTGTCTCTACACAGTCATGCGTTTACAATTCTCCTCTGCTCTCTGTATCGCGCATGGCGGAGTTCCGCCCTGATGCGTCGCGCACAGACACATGCACACACACAGGTGAGCACATTCTCACCAGCGGACAGAAGAGCGCGTTCTGATGTTTAGTTCAGTTGTTACATGGACGGCTGGCATTAAAAGAAACACATGAACACCCCCCCCCCCCCCAAAGCTGTAAACCTAGGGGAAACGCTGGAGAGCCAGTCCATCTCTAAGGAATCAAGTGGCAGTATCAGATGACTGAACTGTAGGGACACAAGAATGCCTGAATAACAACAGTGTCGCTGCTCTGACACCGGGGTAAACCTCAACTGGAGAGCAGAAAGACACTGATCGATTAAACTGCGAGTGGTTGATACAGGGAACACGAGTCAAGAAAGCAAAGAATGCGAGCCATTGCCCCTCCTGATGCTGCTGATATAGCGGGACGGGGCTGGCAGCCATTGGCCTGACCTGCTCAAAACCGAAGCACATCCACAGTCGTGAATGAATGCAACAAATAAAAAGGGAACCTGGGACCTCATTTATCAAACAAACTAATTAGTAAATGTCATAGTGAAAAAAATGCATATGCACCAAAAAAATTCAGATTTATCAAGCCTTACTATTTATGCTTTACTATCTAATCTGGCTGTCAAAACAGTCTTTACTTTGTACTAGGGATGAAATGGTTACAAGCTTCACGGGAAAATGTCATGGTTTGCCCAACTTGCAGGGATTTTTGGGGGTTGGGGGCGGGATTGGCACTCCAGCCACCGTAAAAGAACTCACAACTACTCGATTTAAACAGCCACAATACCTTTCTGCTCTCCACGGAATAAGCTCTGTTGCAGCTGCCCGCAGGAAGGCTGCATGCACCATGAAGGGGATGGGGGAAAGCCACCGTGAGCCCCATCCCTGGACGAGTCAAAACCGTTGGATTGCCAACAGGGTCAAGGCTGTTGGGCATCGGGACTGGTGTGGTGCTGAGGTGTCGCCTGCTGCATGCCAGCACTTGGGTCCCAGTTTGAGGCGGCCCATCCGGGTTTGTCTGTCTCACTTGCTAATAGTTCATAAATAATGGAAGCTGAAGCTTTCAGTGTTACCTCTTCTTGTAAGAACACTACACGTTGTCAATGGTGTAGTGGAGACGGCGCTTCATTGCCTTTGAATCCCCCTTTGCTAAGAACGAATTCTGTGTACGTTTATATTTATATATTCTTGAAACAGAACAGTTTAGACAAGCTTCCTTCTTCTTTATGGATTTTCCAGCATAGCTATGATGTTACAGCTTTATTTGTATTTATTGCAGTTTGTGTATCAATAGTTTTTGAACATTTTCGGAATGTTTTAATCATACCATGATAAGGCACACTTCAGGTGGACCTTACAGACTTACAGTGCAGCACTGACCTCAAAGCAAAGCTTAGAGATGCAAACAGAAACCCAGACATGATTGCACAGTTGCTGAGAGTATTACACTCTTCCTTGCTAGTTGGCCAAACAGTTTTAGTGGGTAATGTGTCTATCTGGAAGCACATATCTTTATGAGAAACTTTTCTCCACTTTGAACTTCAAAAAATCAAAATTCCAGCATATATGGTATAATGGAGCAGAAAAATTCACATCACCTGGTGACATCAGTCACGTGTTTGTGAAGACGCTGGTGTAAACAAGTCTACTGCGCTGCCAGCTGTGTAAAAGTATAGCACATACAATTATGTGCAGTACATAATACTTGGTAACGATAACAGCTATGTTACTGGTTTATGTATTTACTATACTGTACTTTTTATTATTTAAGCTATACCGTATCGTTTAGGTGTGTACTAGCCCAGTACACCAGCGTGCCATTATGACTGGCCAAGTGAGCTGTGTGTATATATATACTCGGTGACAAAAAACATTAAGCACCCAGATGAAGTGGTGGAAGGTCATGTGACTATCACAATGATTATAAAATCAGATTAAACGGACAACAGAGTTGGCAGTATGGGTGCAGTGCTGGTCTCATGTCAGTAAGGTGTGGCACCCCCCGGACCAGGATACATGCGGCGATACAGTGAGGAAGGGAGTCAGACAGCCGCTGCTTGTGGCTGTCAGCCCATAGCTGTTGCAACTGGCCCTCAAGATCCTGTAGATTGGCACTGGGTATGAATTGATGTTCATGTTGATCCCACACATGTTCGATTGGGGAAAGAGTTGGAGACCTCACTGGCCACAGGAGGACCTCAACGTGACGCAGACAGTCCATAGACACACATGCCGTGTGTGGACGGGCGTTGTCTTGTTGAAAGACTCTACCAGGGTGCTGTCTCATGGTACATCCATGGTAATGCAGAACTGAGATTCATCACTAAACATGGTACAACGCCACTCGTCATCAGTCCATGCCTCCAGATTATGGCACCACCCCAAACGCAGCCGTCTCTTCCGCTGGTATTAACGGCAGCCTATGCATGGGACGGTGAACCCGTAGTCTGGCTGATGCCACATGTTGACACACGACATGGGATGACACGGGGTGTCATAGAGAATCCCATGTGTCTGGATGGCAAGGAACAGATGTCATGGGGTTCTGTAATGGTTGGCGCACAGTATGACGATCCTCCCTTGGTGTGGTCCATCTTGGGGGACCGGAACCGTCACGATGTGTGTGGGTGCCCTCATGTGCCCATTGGCTCCAATATTGGGTGACTGTGACATCTGCATGACCCACATGCTGGGCAATTGCACGATTCGACCACCAGGCCTCATGCAAACCCACAATGCTTGCCCTATCAAACTCCGTCAAGTGTTGGTGTATGGTGACTACTTGCAAATCGAATCATTTACATACCTATTGCTGGTCTGCACGTGTACCAAATTGCATCCAAATTGGACCATTATTTCTGTGTGTTTAACTTTTTTTGTCACTTAGTGTATATACACACTAAATGAATGTTTATGTATTATTTTTGAAAAGGAAAATTTCAGAAAACATACTTGTTCCTGAACCAACACCCTCCTGTAGTGGAGATAAAAAAAAACAGACAGTACAGTGACAATTATCTGAAATATGGATTCATGTTCCTGTTGATTAACAGTTAATCACTGGTGTGGCCTGGGATAATTACCTAATGAAAAGTGTGCCTTGAAAAGAGGTTGGGAAACACTTTAGTAGGCTATACCATCTAGGTTTGACTAAGTACACTCTATGATGTTCTCACAAGGCTAAAATCGCCTGAAGACACATTTCTTAGAACATATCCCAGTCGTTAAGAGATGCATGACTGTATCGATTCTGGTACGTACATGGCTGTCTGGCATATTGGCACTAGAAGTACGAACATCCAGGACTGCAGATGCCTGCGACACAGATGGTAGACATGAGGGCAGGAGCAGTGTGACTGGTTAAAATGTTATGAGCATTCATTCCTATGTAAGCACAATTTGCTAATATCGAGGTCAGAAAAAAATGATTGAGGTTATGCCCATATACCGTGCGATAAGTCAATAACATAATTACCGTGATAGACCAAGTTCCGACACTATCTCACCATCAGCTAATCTCTCTAATCTCAGTTTTCTCTCACTCTCCCACCCCGCCGCTGTCCAGATTCTTCACAGGAGGTTAACAGCCCCATTAATGATGCACAAGCCAAGGTCTGCCATTGCCCCTGAGCTCAGAGTCACGCTGCTGAAAGCAAGGCGCTCTGCCTGCACCATTCAGGAATCCCCACTTGTCAGGAATGGAGCTCCAGCAAGTTCCGGTTTTTCCAATGTTGTGGGCAGGACCTGTATGGCGCCACCTTATGGTCTCACAGCCACAGGGATCTCACAGAAGCGATAACCACTCCCTCACATAACAGGGACTCCTGGGGCTCCCATCACCACCAATGGCATCCATGCTGGAGGGGGCATGCCAAGCAGACAGTGATCTGTGGCAGCATGTGTGGGTGAGGGTTTAGGAAAGAGGCCTCTCTCAGCATGACTATAATTCACCTTGAAACCACACTAATGCCCCAGCACACTCAATAAATTAGAATGCCTCCGAGGTGATGTGTTTGCCAGAGGACTTTTAGCCAGCTTTGGAGGCAAGAAGACAAGGCATCGTGGACAGTGTCAGACCTCAAGCACCAGGAATGGCGATCAGGCTCTTCAACAAACCAAGCCACACTCTAAATCATAAGAACCTGACACTCTACCAGGTTCTACCTCCAAGTATGTCTATGATGGTGGTATTCACTGTTGCCTGTTTACCATCTCAAATTTATTGACTTATATTTGTTTAGCTGGAGACATTTGGCCCTAAGCGAGCACAGCAAGAGGAAGTCTTAGCTAAACATGGTGAAAGAGATTTATCTAAAAACAGAGAACAAAGGACCTGGAAAGCGGAATGGGAATGGGTCTTTAGGTGAGAGGTGAGGCTCCATGGGGGTTGCTGGTGATGTCTGCTTGTCTCCTCGTTAGATGTTTGCTGTAATCCAAGAAACGGGCTCCACAGCAAACCAAACACATGCATATTCACAGGCACAGGCTCACATGAAAATACTTTCTCAAATGACATGAACACACACATGTATGCACATGAAGGAGCATCCAACCGAGAGGAGTCACATGCAAACCAAGGAAGCCATGAGGCCAGGAACCCAACCAGTGTTTTTTGGGGGAAAGTGCAGGGATGCAGTGGGATGCAGTGGGTGGAGCCAAAGCTCCGCAAGCAGCATCAACGAGTCCAAATCCGCACAGGAGCAGGGAGCCTTCCTAGGTAACCACAGAGCAAAGGTGCACTGGGGTAGCAGAAGGGGTGCCATAGAAACACCCCCACACCAAAAAAATGTAAACACAGGTGCTCTCTTATCCCAGTGGGGGAGTGGAGATCTTTTGATGTGAAGCTGTAGGCTAATCCACAGGCACGCCCCTTCCTGCGCTAACCCTAACCCTACCATCTTCCTCACTGACACTGTGTCAACGCTGAGTTTTGCATTTTCCCAGCCTTTCTCTGTAGCATGTCCACTCGTATTTAGCATCTTTTTTTTCCATTTTTTGAATCTGTGAACACATCCACGCACCTGGCCAGGGTGAGGCCCATGTTCCACAAGCCACCCCAGCTAAAACCACACCCTCCACCAGACCAGCTCCCGAGCTCTAAACAAGGATGTGGCAGGGAGGTGGGGACAGTCAAAGGGGAGGCGATGGCATCAGAGACATGCTCATAGTAAGAAATGAAAGTACATGACTTTGCCTGTGTGAGCTGCCATTCAGAGCATAACAAGAAGAGAGCATGTGAAGTGAAGGTATCACTTGTCACAAACAATACAACAAGGGCTTATAGAAGCTTTGGTGAGACAAGGGATGGACATCTGGGAGAGCAAAGCCATAGAGAGACCACTGCAATATAAGAAAGATTAATGCAACAGAGAGAGACCAGTGCAGAACAACAGAGATTAATGCAACAGAGAGAGACCAGTACAATGCAAGAGATACTAATGCGACAGACAAAGGCTGTGCAGAAAAACAGAAATTAATGCAACAGAGAGAGACAAGTGCAATATGAGAGAGACTAATGCAACAGAAAAAGACTGGTGCAGTACTACAGAAACTAATGCAACAGAGAGAGAGAGAGAGAGAGAGAGAGAGAGAGAGAGAGAGACAGGGGAGGGAGAGACAGGGGAGGCAGGGAGTGAACAGACTCACAGGCTTCCCTGCATGTGAGTATGCAGTGTGTCTGTGTGTGAGCCTGGGTCTGTATGTGTGTCTGTGAGTGTGTGCCTCTGTGAGTGTGTGCCTCTGTGCATGCATTCACTGGTTCCTGGCCCATGATCGTTGTGCCTCATCAGGGAGGTGTTCTGTGTCTCTCTGTGGAGGCCATGGGGGGTGGGAGCAGCAGGAAAGGATGGATCTGAGCTAGTCAGACACTGACACATGGCTCAGAGATTAAGAGGTGACCTCTTGAGGCTGTTTCCTCAGACCTCACTGACATTGCTCAACATGAAGTAAGTGTAAGTACGTCATCAAACAAAATGTACCGATGAGTAAAGTTACAATATGAAAATAGACAAAAAAATTAACTAATTCTCAATATACTCAAAGAGTGTCGAGGACTCAGCCCAGGTGCTTGTAAGTCCATTATCTACATTGTTTTGGGCACATCTTCCTGTGGGGACTTTTTTAGAAGTCAATCTAAACTAAGATTAAGATTAAGAGTGAAATGGAGAAACCACATCCTGTCGCTTCTGGGTGTTCAATCTCTACAAGATCGATAAGCTGAAATGGCAAAGTGACTCCAAGGCTGGGACAACAACCACTGAGGGAAAGTCACTCAGATCTTTACTCCTGCACATTTCTTCTGCATTCAACATTTCGACTATGAGTACCAAATGTTAGCTTACTGTCTAATATATCCCAGACAATAACACTGACCATATCACTGTTTTCATGAGACAGTCAGTGTTATTCACCTCACCGAGGGGTCATCATAGAGATCTGTTCCCAGAGGACTCACCATCCCGCGCTGGAGCACTTGACCCTACTGCACTGTAGCAGAATCTGAGATTTGCACCCACAATGTTCCCCTTCCGCAAGGCACCAGAATCAGAAATCTGCTGTTGGAGCATTCCCCATCCCAGCTCGGACAGCTTGACCCTGCTACATGGTGCCAGAATCAGAGATCTGCACCTGGAGTGTTCCCCATCCCGCCCCGGAGCGCTCAACCCTGCCACACAGCACCATAATCAGAGATCTGCACCTGGAGTGTTCCCCATCCCGCCCCGGAGCGCCCAACCCTTCCACACAGCACCATAATCAGAGATCTGCACCTGGAGTGTTCCTCATCCCGCCCCGGAGCGCTTAACCCTGCCACACAGCACCACAATCAGAGATCTGCACCTGGAGTGTTCCTCATCCCGCCCCGGAGCGCTTGACCACACCACATGGCACCAGAATCTGAGATCTACCCCAGCGGGTTTCCTGCCCTGCCTTCCCTCTTGCTGCCCCCAGTTGCCTCAGTGCTCTCCCTTCACCCCACCCTCAGGACTAGGGCTTTCTGGACAGGAAACAGGCCAGCTTTGAGGCAGTGAGGGCCGCCTACATCCTGCCAAGCAGAGCAAAGACCTCCATGAACATGCTGGATGGGTAGGGGCCACAGCTGGGAAGCAGCTCAGTCCATTTTCTTTCTTTTAGGTCCTCCTGTTGTCTCACACAATGCTGCACTAAATGCCGACGGCAGCCATAGCTGCATGCAGAGCTAACCACATTAAAAGCAGATGCTAAAGGAAACTCAGGACATGGCCTGTGCCGAAAATGTGTCACCGAAGATTTATAGATGGATAGATGATCTACTAGACTGAAACAAGTATTACATTGTACAGCACAGTATACTTCAAATGATAAAGCAACACTTTACAGATTTATAATTCACACAATGTTTGCTTTCATCAAAATAAGCACTGTATGCTCTCATGTGACATTTCAAAATAAAACCACGCTGCTGTCTCCATCTGAGAACTGTCCTGACTGCTGCCTTGTCTTTCACTTTGATTACTTGTGAGTGCGTGTTTTTGGATGGAATAAACAGGGCATTCTCCCTTTCCCATCAGACAACAGGTCTACACATCAATTCCTGGTGGTGGGTCTGAGCTATGTGGCTTGCAGTCGATAAGCTGATATTCGGATGATCTCCCAGTGGGCAGGATTTCAGCCTGGAGTTTGTTCACCAACATGGCCACAGGCTGCCACCTCTGGATTTTCCAGACCTCTACTAATTCTGGACAGCCCCCCCCCCCCAAACTGTGTCTCCTGCGTCTTTCCTTTTTAGCTTTCCTCAGAAAAGGGTGGAGTGATGTGATTCATTTAGTAAAGATGCAATGGGTCAGAGGAAATGTGGTTCCCATGGTTACATTACCAAAACAAGTAAAGAAGCAGAAGCAGCGGCAGCATGATGTGGAGCGTCCCGTCCGGCAGCAGGGACAACGCACTCATTAGCGGAGTTTATCTCTGAACAACAGGCCAGTCTGAGTGATCGGTGGCAGCGGACCAAAGACTCTCCGCTCAGAATCTACTGGATTATGGAGGAGAAAAGCAGAGAATTACGGCGATGACAGCAGGCAGATCACTGACTGGACTGCGCAAGGAGCAGGATCAAAACATAAACTAGCATACAGGGCATAGGTGGGCAGCTTTTGTAAGAAGATATATTAAGCAGTTCACTAAATGTAACTATAATTCACTGAGGAACTGCAGGTGCTACCCAGGAGAAATGTCCTGCCTGTTTTTAACTGCAGTCACAGTACGGTCAGCAACCAGAATGTTAGCTAACCACTGGCAACACAGGCACGCTTGAGTCACCCCTCATGCCCTCTGCAGTGAGTCTGAGAACATGGCCTGTCACAGCATGGGCGCGCTATGTGGGTGACCTCCATCTTTACCCTCCCCCTTTCTGCCATCCCATGTGGGCTCTTTTACTTCCCAGGATGATGGGGTGCTGTTTCGGCCAGATTCCCGCTGTGCTGGTTAAAATACAGGAGAACTGCATGTCCAAAATAGGCTCCAGGGGGCTTGCAGGGGCCCGTGGGCCTGCACTCTGGGCCCCATCCAGGCCAAAGAAAAGAGGGTTGCTATCCTAGGCCTGGTGAGGCGTGACCTACCCGCTGCATCAGCATCATGATGCACTGACGCTGGGACCATCACTGCTGTTTCTGTCCGTGCCACCATCATCGTGGAGGGAAAACCAAAAAGAAAAACCTAGCTACCAGAGCTGTGGCCTGTACTACGAAGCGCGGTTACTGGCTTGTCGGGGTAACTTGTCTGGGCAAAATGTAGGTGAACGAATATGAAGTCCATTTAAACTGTGGTACCTTAAATCGGCCAATTTACCCCGATAAGCCAGTAACCCCGCTTCGTGGTACAGGCCACTGGACCGAGTACGCAACTCCATTGCTGGGTCAAAGTATCGATACTCCTGGTCAGATATTACTCCAATTCAAGTGAAAGTTGTTCAATCAAATTTTTCCTTGAATGAAAGTACTGGAGTACTTACTGGCTTTTAAAAATACTTAAGTATTCAAAAGTACATTTTCTTACACCATATTCTGTGCGCCACAGGAGAAAAACCAATCGCTGCTCCTATGCTGTCAGTCAATTTGCTGCTGAGCAGTTACTAAGCTAGAGGTGTGTAACTGGGTTGGTTGTTTTATTAATTTTTTATTTTCTGAGGAAGTTTCACTGTCTGTCTAATGCACACATGTGCATAAACACGTACACATACATTCATAATCAGACACATACCCAGACACACACACACTACCGTGCTGTTTTGTGGGGGCAGGGTGTTTAAATGACAGAAGCTGTTCTTTTGTCAAACCCGATGTGCCACCACTTTGCTGCTCCATGGCATCTCCTGCCTCCTCGATGGACACGGATCGGTGATTTAAAATGCTTCCTCATTTGCACCCCACTTCAGGACCCACTGGCTTCATGTTAGACTGAACCCCAGGAACCCCAGGAATCTCCCATCATGCGGTGGGTGAGGCAGCCAGCACTGTCCATCTCTGGCAGCTCTTGCACTGAGTAACAGACCAATGAGAGGAGAGTGAAGCTCTTCCGTGATCAGTACTGCCCGGCCTCCCCCATGGCACACGCCCCTTTGGCCTCCTACTGAACTCCTCCCTCCCTACCTTAGGAAGCTGAGGCTTCTCCATCCTCCCTGATCCCTGAGTAATCTGCCTTTCAGACATGCTGCTCAAACACTCCTGTGGTTAAGGAAATCCCCATGACAGCCCCTATGTCTGCCCTCCTCGCAGTGGCCCATTTAGCTCCATTGTGTTACACTGTAAATTACCAGTCGCTCTCGTGTTCCACAAAATGATTTTTTGCGGTTCCTGCCAGTCATGTGCCAGTCTGGTGTGCTGTTATGGAGGGCTAATGGTGCCTATTCATTTGGGTTACCAGACCTATCCATTCGGGTTGTCTTCAGTACCATGTGAGGAGCCAGACATACCATGGGAATCCAGGTGTTTGGTAGAAACCAAACCAATGCATGCTGAAGAGCAGCCATCTTTTTCCTGTACATTTGTTGAAAAGTGTCAAACTGCTCATGGACCAGCTTACCAGAGCAGATTGGTCAGGCAGATTCAAATGGCCAGTCAAAAGCAGTTTTTCAAACACCCTGTGTCACATAAGATGGACTCCCTATGGGCACCAGCACCACAGCCAAGGCAGACATTTAGGCTGATCGATGCTGACAATTAATATCAGCCAGCAAAACTGCAATATCGGATTGGCAGTCCAGTCTGTGTCATGGGATGTTGATGATGTGCTGCTCCTACCACATGCTAAATTCCTTCTGATTGCTTGGGGGACTATTTGCGTAAAACGCACGTCCGCGGTTGACATGGCGACACCACGTTGCTACAACGTCATGGAAGCAGTGGTGTCCCACATCAAAGTGCTCCAGTGAGGCCGGGCCTCAGTGTTCCGGGGCTGTTCTACAGTCCCACCCAATGCACGCACAAATCAGATAGCATTCCGAGAATCAGGCGGCCGGCATTCGGCTTGATGGGAGTATGAGGAGGAGGAGTGAAGTGGACCCAGCGGGGCAGTGTCTCAGCAGCCAGCTAGCTCTTCACACCGGCACGGCGATGCCACATTCTGCTGTGAAATGGCAACGCCTAGAGGTGTGAACAGAAGCCGCGCACGGAGGCGGCGACAGCTAAACAAATAAGATGCCCGACCCAGGGGGCGGAGATTACAGGCAGCAATCTCAGGATGTGCTGACTGCAGCCACTGGACATGGGACTCAGTGCCCTACATCACTATCAGTAAGAGCGGAGAAAAGGGATGATCCTTACCTCATGTCCCCTCGGCTGACCGCCATCACATGACCAGTTACAGTAGGGGGGTGAGGGGGGGGGGGCTTTTTTTCTCCTGCTGATATGCCTTTCAGGTTGACTGCAGGGGCTGCTCTGCCTCACCTTCGCCCAGCTAATCTATGAGCCACTGCCCCCCCTATCTGCTCCAGAGCTTATCTCTGCCTTTTTCGCGCAGTGCACATATATCTGGTGAGAATGCGAACGTCATTAAGAGAAGTCTGCCATTTGTGTTGACGTCAACTAATAAATGACATCTTTCCAAACTAACACACGTGGCGCATTCATCAATCGAAGTACTAGGCCTATTTTCAGTAACCACTGATACAATCTGAGTCCCACTGACACAGAGGGTGCATGGTGGAGAACATGCCGGAAGGGACAGTGTTCACACACAGTGAATCAAAGGGCGAGTCAAAGTCGCACATCCATTTTAACAGCATTGTCTTTGAACCCGTGAAATGCAGGGCGTGCCGCAGCACAAAATAAGATCCGAAACATCACTGACCTGAATGTTGGCATTAAATCTGATTATACTTAAGCCGTTTTCTGTTTACCACTAATGAAGCCTGCTCACCGATCAATGGGAGCCTTAATGCCAGTGTAACATGGGCCCAGCAGAGTCAGCAGAACCAGCCGCAGGCAGATCCCTGCTTTATGTCGACATCGAGGGAGACAAGGGCCACTTTGCTATGGACAGTTACCTTGGATGGAGCAGAGCAGGACAGCAGACTGCTGAGACAAAGGAAGCACATTTCTGAGAAGATAAGTGAGCAGTACCACAGTCTTTAATGAGAGAGGCTGCAGAGGCAAACTTGCCAGCTGCCTACACTTCCAGCAAAGCAGGAGCACGTGGGGAGAAAGGATAGTATGGAGGGGATAACAGGCTCAGCAACAGAAGGGGAAGGACAGCCAGGTGACTGCAATGAGAGGGAACGCCACCCCAGCTCAAAGCAACAATTCTCACAAGCACATCTGAACATAGACTCTGCCAAATGCCAATCGCTGACGTCACTTTCTTAACGTTTGCCATCTTAATATGAGCATGCCATGCGAAAATGTGAAAATGACTGAACTTCAAACTGTGAAGTCCCCTTTATGCACGTACACATACATTCACACCCAGACACACACACACACACACAAAGCTGTTGCCAAAACACGTGGCTCTGGCAAATGGGTCTGCCTGCCAGCACATCCCGGGAGATCCCTCGGAGCATGACGTATCCTTTATTTGTGTGCCTGCCACATTTTAGTGACAAACACCAGTAAAGAAGCGAAGTGGCCATGTTTGTACATAAACCTCCCTCTCGAGCCAATGCACAAACCCCCAGAGAACTACAAAGCAGGTCAAGGAAACTTGCAGCTCAATCACTCACAAGGTCATAAATCCCCCCCCACTCATGGAAGGCCTGCAGGCAGAGGGCATGTTGCATCTGGCAATGTGCTGGAAGTACTAAGACCTCTGTAGAAGTTTGCCTCCTACAGGTTATGCACCTGGTTCCTTGCCCCTCCCACCTATTGCCTGTGATTCTGGGATGGCGCAGAACCCTAACCCTAACCCCTGTACATCCATGGGGTCATAATCCTAGAGTCTTGATCAGCCACCTCAACACTATATATGTGGAGCAGGAGTGAAGCTCATGTCAACTCAAGCATGTAAATGTATCAATGCAATAACCTCACTACAGACCATCTGGGCCATGAAGAAGATGAAAAGCCTCTAATGAAAACTACTACTACCTTCATAGTCCATCCCAGTGCTCCTCAAATGGTCACTGGTTTCAATCTATTTCACATGTCTGCCACCATTCCTACTGCTGTATCTGCACCTAGTGATGTCCCGATCCACTTTTTGGTACCCTGGTCTGATTCATTCATTATTTATATCTGACATGTAACTAAATATTTAAATATACATACACATACAGTACATTCAGCAAGTACTAATTAGATCTGTTGTATTAAAAGGTGCTCTCTTGCTCATCATATAGCACAGCCACTCCACTATGGGGACATTTGGAAGGGAAACATCCAGATCTTTGTGGCCACCTTCTCCTTTGGTGCTGATAAATGTTTTCTTTGCTGTGATCCCTCAGAGGCTGCTGCCAAGCGGCAGACGGCACTGTGAATGTGCTCGCTGACATCACTTGGAGCTCCGGCTCCTCTCGCCTGACACCCTGCTGTTCCTCTACATTTGATTAATAGGGTCATTAATAGGCTATTCTGCTGAAACAGAGCTTACGCTCTGATCTTCAGCTGACCTCCAGGAACTCTCAGACACTTGAAACTTTTTGGGGTGCACAGGAAATACTAGATTGGACTAATCTTTTTTAAACACGGTAATAAAGATCCTTTTCCTTTACCAATTAACCTGAAAAAGCAAGACCCATCCCACAAACTGAATATGATATTATTAAGATATAGTTATTTTGCTATCAACGTACTCATAAAATCACCATGGCATTAAACTGGATGATGGAAAAAATGAAAGGAAAAAATGTCATCAGATTATATATATTTTGTACTCAATAGTCTTCACTACCAGGATTTGGAAATTAGTATTCTCTATGTGAAAAGCTTGGTTTTCCAATTTTGTTCATTACCACAGGAAATAATACCAGAACATATAATTGTGCCAAGCTCTTAAATGCTCCATCCTAAAATCATACGGTACTAACCAAAGCCGTGTGACTTACCAGTGTCCTGGCGGAACTGGTGCATAGACTGTAGGTCGATGATGTAAGGTGCCAGCTGGGCATCGACCTGGCCCAGCACCACAGTGCCACGAGCATCTCCCTTCAGAACGTTCTCTATATGGTGGCACACGGCCGCACTGTAGGGACGCCAACGCCCATGCTCATTCAGCCACTCCCAAACCACCACCCGCGCGGTGTTCTGAGGAGGGTAGCCCAGCCCGTTGCCCGAGACCAGCACCCCGGAGTTGGGGCGTGCCATCACAGGTCTACTGGTCACACGGGACTCGCTAACAAGGAGGCCGGAGAGGGAGGCCAGGAATACGGCCAGGCTGACGGCAGCAAGGAAGCCAACAGCTATCGTCTGCTTGATCTGGTCGACTTTGAAAAGTCTTCAGTAAAGCTGGTCTTGGGTTCCAGCTCAGCTGGAGAATGGTCAGGTGTGATATCAGCCCTCCACTGAGACACTGAGCTGTGGGCCTCTGGGACACTGACAAGAGAGACACCACGTCCTCAGCCGCTCCGTGATGTGACGGGCCGTGACGGGATGCCACGCAGAGGGGCGCTGCCTTGCGGAGGGGTGCTGCCACGCAGGGGTGACGGTGCCCCAACATAAGCACCTCGTGCAGTGGAAACTGCCTCCAGATGTGCTGGATTCGCCTCCCTGGATCAGATGGGGGAAATTAACAGAATAATGGGAAAGGCTTGTTGGGGATAGTGACAATTATGTGTCTTCAGAGATCTTTTAGGCAAGCTATGCTGGGTAAGATTCCCTTGTCAAACAATTTGGTCGGTTTTCCTGTTGTTAAGACACCATTTTGCCACAGACCGTATCCAAAGTATAAACATAAGGACGATCCGAAACGAAATTCTGGCATCGCGCGGGAATCTAAAAGGGTTTCCTTTCGCCTTCAAATGGATATTTCGATTAAGCAAAAAAGAAATCTCGTTTTCACTGCATATTCACGCCCGTCTGTGTTTAATGGAACTGTGCGCTCCAGCCTCACAGCATGCTACAATACCAGCAGCAGATCTCACTTCTTTTCAAACGATTACTGCGATGTGTTCGCACGGAGAATTGGGATGAAGCGATTTTTTTTTTTGGCTACATCCGTAAACATAACATCGCAGGTTTAACAAGAGTAATGGTGTCACACAGACTTTCTGTGCGCTCTCCTCGCATTGTCACAATCGCTACACTGTGCGGCGTGTCGGCCGAAATGTTTTCAACATCGATATTGCATAATATTAATACAGACGTCAAAAATCGCCAATACGGTGCATATGGTCTCCTAATTTCAGTGAACAGTTCATTCAATAAGGCGACTGAATTCCGTAACAAAACGCGAATACAGACATAATAGCGACCACGTATCTGCGCTTGACCCGAAAAGCCATAGCGTTCTTATGCTGCGGATGGCTGTTCTACTCCGTTGAAACTGTTCACCGTAACGCTCTATTTGCCCCTATCTGCCGTTATAACTACGCGTTATGACTTCAAATTCTATTATAAATAAATAAAATCACTTACGAATAATTAAAGCAGTTTTTCCAGCGTCGTCCGGGCAGACTCGGGCGTATAATTTATATTTACTGAGGAATATGGAAGTTCGATGTAAAAATTACATCCGGAATCACCGTACCTTTTTGTTATATCCGAGAATCTTTCTTAAACTAATGCATGTCCTCCATTACTTTACAATCGGCTATCCAGAAATGTATTGGAAAAAAGCATGCCCCAGTTATATCCTTCCAGTCGTGCGTGGTGCATATTCATTTTTTGTATGGTCTAGTAATTCAGTGCACGATTTTCCATTCAATGACCAACTGCACCTTTTGCTTCAGAAATAACCCCTTTTCATTCAGAGAATTTTCGCACAAATTATGGGATTCACCTGAATTCAGACGTGAAACGGCATATGACAGACAGCTGCGCTCACTTTCCACAGGCAGACAAGCATAGATTTCCCGATGTAAGCAAAAGAACCGCTTAATCTAAATCAATAGGGCATGAACCCATGTAATTTTTAGCGTTGCACCATATGAATGTATAGTCTCTTCACTAATATTTTGGCGGATCGACGTTGAAGGACGGATGGTGGCCAAACGTGCGATGTGTTGCAGGAGATCGCGAAGCTGTTGCTCTCGCCGAGTCTCTGCGTCGACTGTACGCGTAAATAGACCTGGAGCAGCTCCGGGAGGCTGGCCAGCATCATCTCAGCGCCTCCCGCTGCCGCTCTCTGCGCCCCAACCTGTTTTACAATGGCGGGCGCCGACGTGTTGATTTGGTCCTAGCCTTTCATATATCCTGCTAAACTGTATATTTGGAGCAAACTGAGAGGGAGGGGAAGTATATAGGCGCATTTTAGTTTTCGATTATTATAATTGCGACACACGGCCTTCGACATCCCCTGCAGTAGGTAGCCTAGCTGAGCTAATTCTAATTTAACGGCGACCGGGTTCATTTCATATACATCCTATTTGATTACTTGTAACGTTATATATACAATGAAATGTGTATGCATAAACACACACAGGGTTTATATAAAATTATCACAACTCATAATTCATATGTATAGTTATGTTAAAACTTAAACCAGTCTGTCCTATGGCCAGTAATGTTATATATATATTTTATGTCCGCGAGATCAATGCTTTGCTTACTTTAATCGCAGCGTTTGTGCTACAGCACAATAAAGGGAGAAATTCTGGGAGATATCTAGGTTGTAAAAAATTCTTGCCATTGGCGCTACAGCCAAACACATTGTAACATTTAATTACGTTCAATGCATTTGATAAAAATGGAAATTGTTCACTATGATTGTGTGATTTACATGCTCTTTCCCTACCTCAATAAACATTCGCGAGAATTGAGCTTCTTGGGCTACAGTGTTAAGTGCAGAATATAAATTTAATTTATATTTAAAATTTAAAATAACAAATAATTTAAAAATTAAATAATTTAAAAACAATCTGTGAAAAGAAAAAAACGAATAACCTTTGATACAGGCAGCTAAATATTCTTTGATAACTAATCAAAATAACCTACTTGCACACCAATTTAAACGTCAACAAAAACAAAAATTGGTGGAAAATAAGAACAAAGCATTTTTTATACAGTATTATGATCCAATTCTCCCCCTTTTAAACGACAGACTATTCATCCTGCTGCAGCCCATGCTAATTGTTTTTACCGTTGAAAACTAATAGTAATATGACTTAACTATAGGCCCAAGGTTGCCAATTTTGGTCAGTTGGCTGGCCTGATATCTCCAATTCAGGAGAAGGCTGCACAGGCATTTACATGTATGTAAGAGTTTTACTGTCTTGTAAATAGTTTGTAGGGTTTGCAAACTACCCTAACACTTTTGATGTAGTCAATTTTAGGTTTATAATAGAATAATATAGACTTGCTGTAAGATTTTTTTGCATGAGTGTAAGAGTCTGACAGCGAGTGTCACGCCAGATGCGTGAGAACTGGCAGCCCTGTAGGCCTAGTGCAGGCTTCCCCAATTCCAATCCTGGAGGGCCAGTCTGCAACACAGTTTTCAGGTTCCCATGCTCAAACACACTATGTTCAGCTCACCAGCCAATTGCAAGGTTTAGTAGGTGTGTCTGAGCTGGGAAATCTGCAAACTGTGTTGCAGACTGACCCTCCAGGATCGAACTAGGGAAGCCTGGCCTAGTGTCTGCAGTGAGTGCATAATAGTTAGACTTACATTGATTTTGACGGTTTCAGCATATTGACATTTCCCCCCATTTTGGACTAAAATAGTATATACTATTAAACATGTCATCAGTAGGCTGACTCTTTCTCACGTAAATTATTAATTTTCCTTTTTTTTTTTTTTTTAGCATAGGCTGTCGGTGGGTTGCAAGCTTGTACCAGACTGCCACCTTGTGTCAGTTAATAAAACTAGTGATATTGTGGGTGTGAAGCTGAAACGATTGTCTCCGTTTACCTAAAAGGCAATGGAAATCAAATACTTACGCCTTATATAATGAACACATAAAACCAAAATTTAAATGTAACTAAAAAGACACATGTACTTTCACTCTATGTTTTTACGAATTATGGAAATGAATTCACCTTAACCCAGTTCCAGTGCTTCTCAAAGTTTTTGCACCAGGCTCCCCTTTAGTGCATAAAGATTTTCGTGCTCCCCCCAGCACACGTGCACACACACACACACACACACACACACACACACACATTATTTCTTCACATTATCATTTCTTTGTGGGGGCAACATTGTCACAATCATGACAACCCTAAACCCTACTCAGCCCTAACCTTAACCAAGTAACCAAACAAAATACAAGTCTTTTGGCATTTTTTTTTTTATTGCATTCAGAGATTTTTATAAAATTGTTTCCCCCTGTGAGGACCAAGAAATGGTCCCCACATCAAAATAGCATGTCATTATCTCATTGTGAGGAGATTACATAACATCCTCCTCAGTTTAAGTCCAGCATTTGATACAGTTAACCATGATGTACTCATTTCTCGCCTTGCCTCCATTGGTATCACAGACATAACCCTTCAGTGGTTCAGATTATATCTTGCTAACAGACAATAGTTAATCACACTAGGTCCACACAAGTCCTCCACCTCTCCTGTTGTGAGTGGTGTCCCTCAGGGATCAGTTCTCGGGCCCCTCCTCGTCCTAATTTACATCATTCCCCTTGGTCAGATCATTTGCAAATATGGCCTTAATTTTCACTGCTATGCTGATGATATTCAGTTGTATTTTAGTTCACACTCCTCCACTGACTCCCCTCCCAGTACACTAACTGATTGCATCTCAGATTTAAGGCTTTGGATGCAGGATAACTTTCTCAAATTTAACATAGACAAAACTGAAATCTTACTGGTTGGCTCTAAATCATTAGTATCCAAATCCCCCAGATTTTCAGTTAGCATTGATGGTGTCCCTGTAAAACTTGCTACTGTTATCAGAAATCTTGGAGTATTATTTCACTCTTCACTCAATTTTGATCTTCACCTAAAATTCCTCTCCAAAATCTTACTCTTTCACGTCTGTAACATCGCTCATCTCTGCCCATCTCTGTCCAATACCGATGCCCTAACTGTGGTACATATATTCATTACATCCTGTATTGACTACTGCAACTCCCTTTTCATTGGCCTCCCTGCAAAAGTTATACAAAAGCTTCAGTATATTCAGAACTCAGCAGCTTGAGTTCTCACTCACACTAAATGGTCCACTCACATCACACCCATCCTCTCTCAGCTACACCGGTCACTGCTTCAGTGTCGATTCAAATTCAAAATATTACTTCTCACTTTTAAAGCTCTGCATAACCTCACTCCTTGCTACCTCCGTGAACTATTGACTCCCTATTCACCCTCTCGCTCTCTCAGATCTTCTAATAATCTCCTCGCTGTTCCATGTACCAGACTTTCCACCAGGGGTGGCAAGTCCTTCAGTGCCTCGGTCCATAAACTATGGGACTCTCATCCACAATCTCTTCACGACTGTTCTTTGTTCTCTTCCTTCAAATCTGAACTAGACATTTCTCTTCAAAGAACATTTCTCTCCTGTATCTTCCCGATTACTGATCTTTTTTCCCCTGTAAAATGACCTTGGGATTGTGACAGGCGTTATATAAGTGTAACCTTTTATTATTATTATCATCATCATCAGTAATCCTGCATTCATCCGGCCATGAATACCAGCACATCCACGGTGTGGCTCTTATAGTTTCAAAAGAGAAGGTCAACAGCTTACTGAAATGGGAACCATTGACTGACAGGCCGATCTGAACATGCTTCAGTTCTAAATATTGCAAACTTACCATCTTGCAATGTTATGCACCAACAAAGACAGACAAGCAGGACAAGGATGACTGGTATGAGGCAACTACAATAAGCAGTGACTAAAGTCCCTCAACACGATATGCTTATGATCATGGGTGACATGAATGCCAAGGTCGGAGCTGACAATACTGACTGTGAGAGAGCTATGGAAAAGCATGGATGTGGTGTTATGAATGACAAAAGCAAACGTCTTGTTGAATTTTGTTTATGTTTATTTGTAGAGCACTTCTAAACAACAGGAGTTGAACCCAAGGTAGAGGTCCCTGTCTGGGAGATCTTCAACTCACACCTCTGTCAGAATTTCTCTTGCCTCACAAGGGAGTCAGGGAACTTTGAGCCTGAATGGGCCATGTTCCGGGACTCCATTGCTCAGACGGCTGTGCGGAGCCGTGGCCGTAAAATTGTTGGTGCCTGTTGTGGCAGCAACCCCCGAAGCCAGTGGTGGACACCAGCAGTAAAGGGAGCTGTCAGGCTGAAGAAAGATGCCTTCCAAGCTTGGTTAGCTTGTGGGACTCCCTTTGGCAGTTACTGAACCAAAAACTCAGGTATGGGAGGAGTTTGGTGAAGCCATGGAGAAGGATTTTCGGTGAGCCTTGAAAGGATACTGGCAAACCATCAGGTGACTCAGAAGGGGGAAGCAGGGCTTTACCCATGCTGTTATCAGCTCTTCACCCTCACAAGGATCCTGGAGGGTTCATAGGAGTTTGTCCAACTGGTCTACATGGGTTTTGTAGAGGGTCCTATGAGGGGGTGCTCCAGGAGTATAGGGAATGGGGTCCAATGCTGCGAGCCCTCAGGTCACTGTATAAACAGAGCCAGAGTTTGGTTTGCATTACCAAGAGTAAGTCAAACTCAATCTCGGTGGGTACTGGACTCTGCCAGGGCTGCCCTTTATCATCAGTTCCATTCATAACCATCATGGACAGAATTTCTAGGTGTAGCCAAGAGGCAGAGGGGGTCCAGTTTAGAGGCCTCAGGATTGAGTCACTGCTTTTTGTGCATGATGTGGTCCTGTTGGCATCATTGTGTTGTGACCTACAGCACGCACTGGAGTGGTTTGCAGTTGAGTGTGAGGCAGCCGGGATGAGGTGCTGACCTCCAAGTCTAAGGCTATGGATGTTGACCAGAAAAGGGTGGATTGTTCTCTCTTGGCAGGGGATGTGTTGCTGCCTCAGACAGAGGAGTTTACTTATCTCGGGGACTTGTTTACAAGTGAAGGAAGAAGGGAGCGTGAGATCAACAGACGGATCAGTGCAGTGTTGGCAGTAATATGGACTGTTCTGTTGCGGTGAAGAGGGAGTTGAGCTAGAAGACAAAGTTCTCGATTTACCTGGCCGGTCTACATTCCTTCCCTCACCTGTGGTCATGAGCTTTGGGTAGTGACCGAAAGAATGAGGTGCACATAAAAACTGCGGAAATGAGTTTCCTTTGCTAGGTGTCTAGGTTCAGCTTTAGAGATAGGGTGAGGAGCTTGGTCATTCGGGAGGGACTCAGAGTAGAGCCGCTGCTCCTCCTCATCGAGAGGAGCCAGATAAGGTGGCTCAGGGATCTGGTCAGGATAGCTTCTGGATGCCTCCCTGGTGAGGTGTTTCGGGCATTTCCCACTGGGAGAAGGCCCTGGGGAAGACCCAGGACACGCTGGAGAGACTATGTCTCTTGGCTGGCCCAGGAACGCCTCGGGATTCTCCCGGATGAGCTTGACGAAGTGGCCGGGGAGAGGGAAGTCTGGGTTTCCCTGCTTAGACTGCTGCCCCCACAACCCGACCCGGAAAACCAGTAGGAGATGGAGGGATGGAACCTAGAGGCAGCATGTACAGTGTAAAGAGGTTGGGATGAAGAATGGAGCCTTGCGGAATGCCAAAAGTAAGAGTGGCTGAGGAAGATGAAAATTCGCTAAGGCATGCAGAAAAATTTTGACCTGTTAGATAAGATGTAAACTAATCAAGGGGATTACCTCGGACACCTACACTCCTCAAACATGATAAAAGAATCGTATGATCCACAGTATCAGAAGCAACAGTGAGGTCCAGCATAATTAGAATATCAGTGTCACCAGAGGCAATACTTAAAAGATCATTATACACCTTTACAAGTCCCATTTCTGTGCTATGACGAGCTCTGAAACCAGACTGAAGATCATCCAAAATAAAATGTTCATCTAAGAAAGTGCTTAAGAACAACTGTTTCAAGAGCTTTAGAAAGGAATGGCAATTTTGAGATGGGTCTGTAATTAGACATGGTGAAACGATCCAAGTTTGGCTTTTTGATCAGAGGCTGCACCACGGCTGCTGGGGCACTACCTGAGGACAAACTAGCATTTACCAAAGTAAGAATACTTGGTCCAACAGTATCAAAAGCCTCTTTGAGTAAATAAGGGGGCAGAATGCTAGCTGCTCCTTGGCTGACAAGAAGACCCTTCAAGGAGTCATCAAATCAGCACAAAAAATGACCAACACTACCTTCACTAGAGGACATATACAGAACCCAATGTCTTTCACTGGCCACGAGGATCACCAGGGACCCATCTCACCTAGGCTCCTACCTCTGCACTCTGCTGCCCTCTGGAAGACCACGAGAATCACCAGGGACCCATCTCACCTAGGCTCCTACCTCTGCACTCTGCTGCCCTCTGGAAGGCCACGAGAATAATCAGGGACCCATCTCACCCAGGCCCCCACCTCTGCACTCTGCTGCCCTCTGGAAGGCCACGAGAATCATCAGGGACCCATCTCACCCAGGCCCCCACCTCTGCACTCTGCTGCCCTCTGGAAGGCCACGAGAATCATCAGGGACCCATCTCACCCAGGCCCCCACCTCTGCACTCTGCTGCCTTCTGGAAGTTGTTACAGATCTATTAGGACGCACACTTCCAGGCTACTGAAAAGCTTCTACCCAAGCACCATCAAAGAACTGAACTCAGCTAAATAACTGTTCATTGCATCTAAGTATTAAGAGCCCCCCTCCCCCGGTCTCATGTCTTTCACTGTCACCCAGGGCATCAATGGCACAAAAGTGCAATATCCTGGGGACTCATTGCAATTATTGGAAATAGAACCACTGTAATACTATTTATACACTCCCACCTTGTATACATATGCACACAGAAACACTCAAAGTTTACTGGCCCCTATTGGTCATGTTCTTACTTTGTATGTGTGTGTAGCTTAATATGCAGAGCTATGCTACTGTTGTGTTGAATCTGTTTCAGGGGACACCTAATTTTGTTGTACATTCGTGCACAGACAATAAAAGGCATTCTAAATTCTAATATCTGTAGGGCAATTACAGGGGTGCAAGCAGTGAACCAACTCATGCCACTGCATCAGTGAAATGGGATGGAAGTGATAAAAGTTGGCTGAACACACCAGAGGGACAGATGGAGCATAAGCAGAAAAAATCTACAAAAAAAATTTTAAGTTTTCACAAGCACTAGGCGATGCTGTGAAACTAGCTGAATCACCTGGGTTAATCACAGAATTTACAGTGTTAAATAAAACCCTTGGCCTACGACAATTGCTAGAAACCAGTATATAAAGATGTGTTTTTGCAACTTTGTTCTCTAAAATTCTCTCAAACAACTGAATAAAATGCCTCGAGATATGTGCAAATTGTCTTTCTTCCATTTATGTTCAGCAAGAGCACGAGTGGTGTCGTAAACAGAGCAACCGAGTCTAAAATGGGAAGTACATGTGGAGTCAAAGTGACTGAGAATCTCATCAACACTTGAATTAAAAGAAAGTTGTGCAGTGTCACATAAAAAAGATTCTGTAAAGGCAGAAGAAAAACAATTTGCAGTTTTTGAGGTAATCAAGCACACACGGTTAGTACCATGCTGTTTTACATTACGACAAGGCACCATGACACTAAATAAAACAGGCGTATGATCAAAAATAGGCAAATCATCTACTTCAGTACTGGAAATAGACAGACCAAGGGATAAAACAAAGTGAAGAGCATGACCTTGTTTATGAGTTGGACCAGACACTGATTGAACCAGACTCCATAACATTTATAAAATCTTTCACCAGGGGCCTATCTTCTATAATGCTTTTGAATACATTACAGAGGAAGAATACACAGAAAGGTGGAGCAGTTTAATGTAATTCCCCATTTTACGTACTTAGGGATATATTATGGAATAGGGAGTATTGCAAAAATTAGAAGATATTGTTAATGCTAACTACAACCGTGTACTAAAGGAAATCACAGAGTTGGTAAATAAATGGATGCATTTGCCTATTTCCTTAATTAGCAGAATTAATACACTAAAAATGAATATACTTCCAAAAGCACTATATTCCATTTTCTGTAGCACACAGGGCACTGCATGCCCACTGCCTCACCTGCTTGGGCCACAGCCCTTTTTTGCTATTGGGGTTGTGCAGCCATACCTGTGCCCCTGGCAGCAGTGCTCCACTATGGCTATGGGGGTCATATGCCCTCTTCTGGCGGCCCCCGGGCTGCCCCTGGTGGTTCTTGGCAAGCTGGTGGACTGTTTCCATATGCTGTCGATTTGGCGATTCAATATCTGGCGTCATCACCACTGCAGGAGCTCCCTGGAAGGGACGCAATAGTTCCTCTCGGCTTTGTCCAGGCGACAACAGAAATATGCGACAATTTGCCCCTCCTCCCTTGCAGTTGGGAGAGCAGTGCCCCAACACTAGTATTGCTGGTATTAGGGGTGCCATGATATACAGATATTGACAGTAACCTTAATAACCATAATATAAAATTAAATATCAATATTGTGATATTACACATATGATAATATAAATAATTCAGTGCCAGTAACTATCTGATTTATACTCCACCATAGTAGGTGACAGTATTACTCCTTAATGCTGGTTTCCACCAGTGCTTATTTTATAAACTCTGAGGTGACGGAGCTCATAAAGAGCACAGAGACCTACTGGAACTCTCATTATATGAGGAGGCGGAGCGCACTGACACACAATAATAATGTGCTATTAATTACTCAAACACGTAACAATGTAATATTTTCTATTGACACTTGTTACATCAAACTGAAAGACAGACTTACCCATTTAGATGAGTTTAAAAGTCCTGAAGCTGCCAAAAATTGGATTTTTTCCATGCTTGTATGGTATGGTTTTTTCTCTTTTCAAAGTCAGATATGTGAAAAATACTATGTGATTACATAACCCAACCCCCTTACAAAGGTGTTCGGACATGAAACTGGGCTCGATCGTTAGTGCAGCACTACAGAAAAATCGAAAGATTAATTTCACTTTCTATATTGTAACTATAGCAGCAATAGTTCACGGAAAAAAAACTAACATAATTTTCATATTTTAATAAAATTATGGCATTCCCTGTGTAATTCGTGGGGCTGGCTGAGCAGCTGGATAATGTACGTGTGTGGAGCTTCCATGTTCTTCCCAGTCGACGTGGGAATGCCTCCTGGTTCTCCAAAAATGTGCTAAGGTAGCTGGATTTGCCAAAAATTGTCTGTAGATGTGAATGTAGATTATTCATTATGGTCAGTCCCTCACCCCCTCCATGACACAGTGAGGACATTACGAAGCTCCTTCAGCAACAGACTACTGCATCCAACATGCAAGAAGGAACGCTTC
>JAODJU010000040.1:289505-310387 GCA_026776725.1 Gnathonemus echidnorhynchus | reverse complement strand
GGGGTGGTCCATGGGGGGCGATTGAGAAGGATTTCCCATTGAGAGGGTCTGCCATCTGCCTCCAGTCATTGATGCAAAAATGTGTCTGTGTAAAAGAGAACATTTAATACACAAATATATCAGGATTTCAAATTCCATCGACATCATTTAATTCAATTCTGATTTAAGTTGAAGTCTATGTGATTCCCATTCAGTTGCACTGTCAGCTTTGATAGTCTCATAAAGCTGAAGTGAGATTCTCTCAAAGGAGCCAAGAGAGTCACTCTGTCAGCGCTGTTCTTCAGAATGGACATGTTTATTTTCAGGTATGGAAAGCTTGTAGGTAGCCATGACACCAGAAGGTTCAGAGTAGTATTCCATTTAAGCAGAATAATATTTTGTCTTTGGATAGAGCACACTTTCAACTTACTTTCTACATGTGTATATTAAGCCAGATGTGTTACATATACTATTGAAAAGATTTAAGCTGGCTATGGAAAAAAACAGTATTTGTATAGTTAGGATTTCTGTGCATTGCATAGTCAGTATCACTGAGTTTTGTTATTTTTTTATTATTATTTTCTCTAGGCAGTGGATATACGGTATTGGCTGAAATACAAGACGACCCCCCACTTTATTGACAATTAGTTTTGGAAAAAAAAATTTGGAATACCTTTATAAAGAAAAATATTTTTCTTTATACACATGTAATAAGTTAATCAGCAGTCGGACAACAAGTGTATTTAACAACAAACATTCCAAAAAACAAATGTATTATTTGGGGGCGGGGAGTCAATAATATTATAAATTCTACAACCATTGAGGGTGCAGAATGTTTTTGATGCAGCAGATCCACACGAAGAGGGTAAAAAAACGTATTGCGGAAAAAAGTCGTGCCATATCAATAAATGACATGACAGCTCTTTTAAAATGAATGTTACTGTCTTTATTAACGGCCACTATCATTTTAATAGTAGCAGCGGCACAGCCAGGGAACCAACAATTTGCATGACAGTTAAACATGCTAAACACACGCTTTGCCAGGGTTGCCAACTGCATGAACTTTTAATGTTTCATGGCCCTGCTGTTACTGCTCACTAATACCACTTGGTGGAAGCTGTGGCAAAACACAGGAACTGAATTTAGCCAGACTTCTGGTGTAGCAGACTTTAATTTCACATTAATATACCTTATTGACCTGAATATAAAACAGGTTTTTTTTTCCCTTAAAATAATCTGAAAAGGTGGTGTTGTCTTATATTCAGGCTCTAGACAAAAAAAGGTAATAGATGGTACATAGTAATAGACAGCTGTCACCTCCAGAAGTTCTCTGACGATACAGCCATCGCTGGATGTATATCGAAGGGTAACGATCTGGAATATAGGGGGGTCATCACCAAGTTTGTTGAATGGTGTGGAAGGAATCACCTCCTGATAAACGCCAATAAGACAAAGGAGATGGTAATTGACTTCCGCCACAAGGTGACCCCATCTGCACCAGTGAACATTCTGGGAGTGCAGGTAAAGGCTGTGTCTGTGTACAGATATCTGGGTGTTCACATAAACAACAAACTGGACTGGTCACACAACACAGATGCCCTGTACAAGAAGGGGCAAAGCCGTCTCCACCTGCTGAGGAGGCTGAGGTCCTTTGGTGTGTGCAGGACACTACTAAGGACCTTTTACGACACTATGGTAGCATCTGCTATATTCTTGGTGGTGGTCTGCTGGGGGTGCGGGAGCTCAGGAAGGGACAGGAAGAGACTGAACAAACTGGTCAGGAGTGCTGGCTCTGTCCTGGGCTGCTCTTTGGACTCCACTGAGGAGGTGGCTGAGAGGAGGACGCTGGGAAATTTACATCCATTATGGTCAGTCCCTCTCACCCCCTGCATGACACAGTGAGGACATTACGAAGCTCCTACAGCAACAGACTACTGCATCCAACATGCAAGAAGGAACGATTCCGCAGGTCCTTCATTCCATCTGCCATCAGACTTTATAATACTTCATAAATTATGTCACTATCCTGTATATTGTGCAATACAACTATTTACATCACTCGGTGCAGTCTGTATATATGTGTATATGTATGTATGTGTATTTTTGGGTCTGTGCAATATGTGTAATTGTGTGCACTAATTTTATTATTTATTGTATTTGTTACTGTATTTTTTGGTCTGTTTCTTTTCTATTGCTTTTTATTCACTGGCTGTAGCAACGAGTAAATTTCCCCAGTGTGGGATCAATAAAGTCCTATCTATCTATCTATCTATCTATCTATCTATCTATCTATCTATCTATCTATCTATCTAATCTATCTATCTGCAATGGAGTTGGCGCCACATCCTGGTGTTATTCCCAGCCTCTGAACAAACTCCACTGTGCATTACCTATAGGCACTAAAGAGCAAGCTACTGTTTCACTCCATTTCGGACAGGCATGTCAGCTCTAAAAATACCTAGATCTCCTGCTGGATGAACAAAGTTGTCCCAACTCATCCCATTTCAGATGACAAATTTCTTGACAAAGACAACATCCGCTGTTCTATATAGGATGTATAATTAATCTGTTTAATCACATATATTAGCAACATATTAGCAAGCATTTTCTCTTTTTCTTTTTATATTACAGGTATTGGTTAAAACCCCACAAGCAAGTGATCTAATCGAAATTACTAGCTGAAGTAGTTAAAATAAAGGTTGATATGGTAGTCAGGTTAAGCCCACGTAGGACATGAAGGCAGCACTGGCAGATAGAACGATCTGCCGTACACTGCAGGATGTCACGTGACAATACTAAATGGCTTCTGTAGATGACAGCTTTAGACTACGATCACATTACCAGGCTGAAGTGACTTAATTCTGATTTTTTTTTTTTTTCCTTGATGTGACAGAGATCTTACATTTTCAGTTCTCCATGGACATTGAAATCCGACCTTTTCAAATCAAATTTGAATTACTTTCATATGTGGTCCTAAATCGGATATGAGTCCGGTTCGCTGCCATGCGACATGAAAGAGGACGGTCAGATCGGAATTCATGTGGTTTTGCCTATACGCATGCGCTGAGCGGTGTCGTCACCAGCCAGCACCGGCAGCACAGCATAACAACACTATAGTAGAGCTACAGCAGTGATAAAAACGTACCGATGTGTCTGTGCGTGCAGTTTTGGAGGGTAGATGCGTTCCCATTACCGTTAGGTACAGGTCACTTAATTAAGAATGTCAAACGTCAAGCAAGGCAAATCCGACCTGAGGAAAAATAGTCATTGAACAATGAGGATTTATGTCTGTGTAGGTTCTCAGTCGACCGGGACATGGTAATCTTAAAGGCTTGAATCGAAGTCCAGTTGCCTTCGATTCAAGCCGTTAAGATTAACAATGAGGCTTGTAATGTGAACATAGTCATATCAGTCATATACATGAATATACCAGCTTATTGTTTCTGAGGCATTGTGAAGATGGTGCACCACAGGTCAGAGATGAAGGGAAATTTAAAATCACTATCGCAGTTCATCTGAACGACCATTTTCTGGAAAATGCGATTTGAAATCCGATACGCATTTGTTTATATAAGCCAAATTTGACAGGGCATTTCTCAGAATTTTCCCATAATGTATAAACAAGTTTTATTCCATCTGAAAGATAAGGTCCTAGGGTATTTCTAGAAAAAATATGCTCAACTTCTACTGTATCATTTTCAAGAAATGGCACTTTGAAATCCAAGGTTTTATACTCATTTGGTTATGTGAACCAATTTTGATAGTATATATCTCAGAATTTTCCCATAATGTATGAACACGTCTTATACTTTCTGAAATGCAAGGTCCCAAGCTTTCTTCAGATGAAATTTGGTCAACTTTCACCATACAACTTTCAAGAAAATGCACTTTAAAATGTTAGCCAGGTTAATTAACAGGTTTCTCAGAATTTTCCCATAATGTTTAAGCGTCTTGTAACTAATGAAAGGCAAGGTCCCAAGCTATTTTGACACAACATTTGATCACATTTTACTGTACCATTTTCAAGAAAAGACACAATGAAATCCAAATCAAATTTTGTCTGGAAATAGCTTGCCTTTCAGGAAGTATGACATGCTTATACATTATGGGGAAATTCAGAGATTTTCCACAGTATGTATGGGCACCATGTCTTTTGCAATATACTTTGGATGTTGTGCTGGTACTTCAGGTATTTTCATTTCGCTGGGAGTTGCACTTCTCCCACTCCGCTGTGCGCCTCTGCTTTAAGTGCTGGAATAAATTTGTCGTGCTGCTTCCTTTGGTTGCAACAGTTTTTAAACAGACTTTGCAACAAGGACTTGTTTTGTCTGTGTCCGACGGCGCAAAACCGAATCATTGCCGTGTTGCTTCTGAATCCGCTAGAATCTGTTTGGGTGCGCCGCGCTAATTTATCCGTGAAGAACGGTGCGTCGCATTAGTTCCGCTTTAGGCGCTCGCGTGTAAAATAAGTAATAAAATCGATTTTCATAAAAACACATCGTCCTGAACTGTAAATTCGAATTTATCGATAAAATCGATTTATCGCCCACCTCTACCTTGTACCTCACCTTTCAGAAGACTTGACTATGCCTTATGGGAAAGTAAGAAATTCATTGTATTTAAGTACAGTCGTACCTCAGAACTCGAATTTAATCCGTTCAGAACTCCAGATCGAATCCTAAAAAGTTCGAGTTCTGATCGAATTTTCCCCATAAGAAATAATGGAAAACCGATAGTCCGCTCCTTCCGTGTGCCACGTGTACACCCCCTCGTTAACCCCGTGTGGAATCCCCATGTGATCAGCTGTTTCTGGTTGTTAGTCCTCTGTGTTTCGTCCACGTTTCAGTTTGTTTCCCCAGTCCGGTCATTGTATTGTCCGGATGCGTTTTGCCTGCCTTACCTGTAATTAAAACCGTATTCCCCGATTCCCTGACGTCTGCGCCTTTATCTCTGTTCCGTCCCACTCGGCACAACAATATTATTAGAATTAAACGTATTAATGGTTTATTATTAATATTAAAATAATGAATAAGAAATCTTTATTTTTAAATGTATTTCATTATACAATAATTACTGTTACTGTCTATCCATCTATCCATCCAACCCGTTTATCTGACTGTGTCGCGGGGGGTCCGGAGCCTATTCTGGAAGCATTGGGCACAAGGCAGGGAACAACCCTGGACAGGGGGCCAGCCCTTCGCAGGGCACACTCACACACACTCACACATGCACACCTATGGGCAATTTAGGAACTCCAATCAGCCTCAGCATGTCTTTGGACTGTGGGGGGAAACCAGAGGGCCCGGAGGAAACCTCACGATGACATGGGGAGAACATGCAAACTCCACACACATGTAACCCAGGCGGAGACTCAAACCCAAGTCCCAGAGGTGTGAGGCAACAGTGCTAACCACTGCACCACCATGCCGCCCCCTTGTTACTGTCTATCATTGTCTAAATGTATTTTTACTGTCTAAATATATGTATTCAGTTAGTGTAAACATGCACGGTGCTATCACAGCTAATGCGAGGCTGAGACTGAAGTTTTCCCCTGCCGCGTGACTCCTTTACCTGCGCGTACAAGTTATCTTAGGTCGGCGTTCACGGTTTGACTTCTGAGATTTAGATCGAGCTCCAGGTAATTTTTTTTAACTGGTTGGTTCGACTTTTAAGAAATTCGAGTTCTAATGAGTTTGAGAACTGAGGTACCACTGTACATCCTGTACTTCATATATATGAGTATAAATCCTTTACCTATGCGCCATTGCTTCGTCTGTTATTTTCATAAACGCCACTTGATACCGTAATGTTATATCTATGCATGCACCACATACCTTAAGTCTGGATGATTTGCCGTCTATTGGGAAAGTTTCTGTGTCGACCATCACAGGGTTAAATGACTAAATGTTGATCTAGCTGAAGGACATCCCCCCTGCTAGACCCTCTGCAGTTTGGAAGACAGGTGTTGACTGGTGTTGACCTACCTGAAGGACATCACAGCCTCCCTGCTAGACCCCCTGCAGTTTGGAAGACAGGTGTTGACTGGTGTTGACCTACATGAAGGACATCACAGCCTCCCTGCTAGACCCCCTGCAGTTTGGGAGACTGGTCAAAGACATGACAAAGACCAAGGAAATGATTGTGGACTTTAGGAGGACCAGAAAACCGGTGACCCTTGTTTCAATCCAGGGGGTCGATGTGGACTACAAATACCTCGGGGTACACATTGACAATAAACTGGACTGGGTTAAAAACACAACTACACTGTACAAGAAGGGCCAAAACCATCTCTATTCTTTGAGGAGGCTGAGGTCTTTTGACATCTGTCGGACAATGCTCAGGATTTTCTATGAGTCTGTTGTGGCCAGTGCCATACTCTACGCTATTGCATGCTGGGGCAGCAGGCTTAGGGTAGTGGATGCCAACAGACTCAACAAACTGATCCGCAAGGCCAGTAATGTTGTGGGGATGGAGCTGGACTCTTAAGGTGGTATAGGAGAGGCGGATGTTGTCCAAGTTAAGGACAATGCTGGACAATATCTCACACTCATTCCATGACGTTCAGTAAGAGATTAAGATTACCTAGATGCACCACTGAATGACACGGGAAATCTCTCTTTTCAACTCCTCCATCTAAGCACAAGTATACACTGCACTACAAAGACATCACAGCTCCCTGCTATATCCCCTGCAGTTTGGGAGACTGGTGTTGACCTACCTGAAGGACATCACAGCCCCCCTGCTAGACCCCCTGCAGTTTGCTTACAGTGCAAACAGATCAGCAGATGATGCCGTCAACACAGGATTGCACTACATCCTGCAACACCTTGACTTACCAGGGAGAAAGCTTGGGGCCTGTTTTTGGACTAGTCTGGCTTTCAATAACATTGTCCCAGAAGTCCTCCAGTCAGCCAACTCAACCAGTTCACTGTATTAGCCCCCATGTGTCAGTGGGAGTAGCATGTCCTGCCCCTTTATGTATCTAATTTTTAAAAATATATTCTACATATACAGTTTAATCTCTATTACAAGTGGGCATTTGTGGTCTTTGAAAAGATATAAAAAAGTGGCATAAATAATGGTTTCTCATATTCATTTCATATTTGTCAGAGTAACAACGCAAAGTGAATGACAATTAAGCCGCTTCAGCCGGAAACAGTGCATTTTACTGTTCATTTTAAATAAAATGCAGGGTTGCCAACTTTGGTCAGCTGGCTGGAATGAGATTTTCAATTTGAGACAAGTCTGCACACACATGCGCACGCATTTACATGTATGCAACAGTTTAAATTTTAGGCTTATAATGGAATAATATATATTTGCTGTAAGATTTCTTGCGTGAACACGACAGTCTGAAAGCGTACGTTTATTTCACCTGAGTTCATTTGTATAAAAAATAACATTTTATACAGTTGTTCAAAAAAGTAAAGTTACGAAATTACGAGTTTAATTTTAACTCCAGTTGTAGAGTAACAGATAATATACAGGCTTTTATCTACCGTTAGCTGGCAAGCTAATAAGCATCACAGCATAAAATGTTGCTAGCTAGCAAAGACACAGAAGATGTTAATCTATTTGAATAATACATGTACAGTATTTTAGTAGCTAGTATGTGTTGCCCTTGTCAGGGAAATTGTGTTACCTGATGTCTGTTGCCCATTACTTCTAATATCAAACTAATTAACTTATTAACTTGTCAGCTAATGGTAGATAAAAGCCTACATGTTATCTGTTACTTTACAACTGGAGTTTAAAATAATTTGCGTGGCTTACCTTTGCCGTGGCTTTGATCCCCAGCGGATATAATTGAGTCCTGTACTGTAACGGGCTGACTCGGCAAGTGGTGCTTGTGGCCCCTTTTTCACTCCACTGGTGCCAGTGCTGGCACTGGGGCTGGTGCTCGACCGGTGCTGAAATTGGGAACCAGCAAGAGTCTGCCTGCATTTCCACGGACTTGAGAGCCCGTTGGGAAACAGGTGACAACACTGCGCCATGTCACAAACCACGCCCACTTTCCGACATTATCTTTATTTTGCGTTGCCTCGGTTACTCCGCCCACCTCTCATGACGATATGGGTGCTTCATCTAGACCAGCAAAAGTTTGGTGCCGGTTCGGACCCGATTTTACGGCACCGGCGCCATTTTTTTTTCTGTGGAAAAACGTGGCACTGGTTCCAAATTAGGGATCGGCAGCGGAACAGCACCGGCACCTTTGCAGTGGAAAAGGGGTACGTGAGATCTCTTGCTGAGTTCGAGCTGCGCATTAACTCTTACCATTCTTTGGCTGTCACCACGAAATAGCAATCTATATAAGCTCAGTTTCAGCGAACTGATTTGCAATTGAGGGAGTCGCTGATGCAGCAGGGTTGATGTTTATGGCAACCGCGATGTTATTACGTCGGGGGATGATAAAACTGTAATTAACAAACCGACAGCCTGAGTCATTACATGGTCTCTGTTTAAGTCCGCCATGATGAGACGTAAAAAGCGCGCACGGATCCCGCTTAAGATTTGAGACGCATTCCGGATATAGTGAAACACCTTCCAGATGTACTGATATGTTTTTATGCACATAAACATGTGAAAAGCTTCACTATTGCTATATAAATGTTTAACTCACAGTTTAGGTTTTATGCTGAAGCCTGTATGTTGTTTTTGTTACATAAGAATCTATTTCACCTGTATCTGTATGATCATTTCATGAGTATGTGAGTCCATTTCACCTGTATGTGTATGAGTGTTTAATATATGTGACAGTTTCATATGTGAATTGTGTTTCAAATGTTTTTGTGTAACTAACGTCTGAAATATTTCCTAAATGGCCCCTCATACAAAATCTGTTTGAAATCTGTTTTTGAATTTGTTAAATGTGTTATCAGGACACAGCGTCATAGTATATCTAACAGAAAATTCACACAACGCAGATTAACCGGTAACATATACTGTATAAGAACAAATATTCAGATTACATCTGACGCTTGAAAGAAAATAAAATGCTTTATTTTTATTAATAATAATTATTAATAATTGTTATATAATAATTGTTGTTGTATAATTGGGCTGTTGACTCCTCGCGGTGTTAGCGGTATAGTGGAAATCCATATGGTAGCGCACAATCACACCGGTAATAACTATGATACCGGTGTACCGTCCCACCCCTACTCTGCACTAATCCAGTCTGTTCTCTGCACATCCATCACTGTCTGGTTTGGTTCTGCCACCAAACAGGACGGGAATAGAATACAACAGTCAGGACTGCGGAAAAAATCATCGGTGCGAACCACCATTCAGGACTTCATATATGTCCAGATAAAGAAAGAAGGCAGGTAACATCACTGCAGACCCATCGCACCCTGGTCTCATATCCTGTCCAAACTCCTCCCCTCTGACAGGCGCTACAGAGCACTGTACGTTAAAACAACCAGACACATGAACAGTTTTTTTTCCCGTCCATCGCTCTGATGAACACAGAGCAGTCAAGCAGTCACAGTGTCAGAGACAATACTTATGCAGTAAATCCGTTATCATAAATCAGTTTATATATATATACACATACACACACACACACACACACACACAGTGGTACCTCAGTTCTCGAACTCATTAGAACTCGCATTTCTTAAAAGTCGAACCAACCAGTTTGAAAAAAAATTACCTAGAATTCAGTCTGAATCTCAGAAGTCAAACCGTGAACGCAGACCTAAGATAACTCGTACACACGGGGAAATGACTCACGCAGCACGTCTCTCAGTGGAAACAAAGGGTAACGCTTCAGTCTCAGCCTCGCATTTGCTGTGATAGCATCGTGTATGTTTACACTAGCTGAATACATATATTTTGACAGTAAAAATACATTTAGACAATGATATAGACAGTAACAGTAATTATTATTATATAATAAAATACAATATAAAAAGATTTCTTATTATTTTAATATTAAACCATTAATACATTTAATTATAATAATGTCCTGCTGAGCTGGGACGGAACAGAGACAAAGGCGCAGACGTCAGGGTATCGGGGAATAAGGGGTTTAATTACAGGTAAGGCAGGCAAAACGCATACGGACAAAAACAGCTGATCACACGGGGATTCCACACAGAAGGAGGGAAAGATCAGGGCAGGAAACATTGTTTGGATACATTTATTACAAATTTCTGTTTTGATAAATGTGCTTAGATGTGTTTAGTACAGTATATGCTCGTCTTGTTTTATCAGGTTCATTTTGTGTTTAAATGCTAAAAAAAACATATTTAGATGTATTTTTTTGGGGCCGGGAACCAATTAATTGGTTTTCCATTATTTCTTATGGGGAAAATTCGATCGGAACTCGAACTTTTTAGGATTTGATCCGGAGTTCTGAACGGCTTAAGTTCGAATTCTGAGGTACCACTGTATATAAAACACACACACAATATATGTACATTTCAGTCTGTTTTTGTGAGTGTATCATTGTCTCTTCTGTGGTAGAATGGGACCTGCTAACGGAGACACAAACTATCCAATGCAACTTTTGTGGCCAATAGAAAACCAGTTAAAGATGAGGAGTGACAGGATGGCCACAGACTGTTATTTGCTTTGTTAGCAATCAAGGAATCCCCAGCGCACATGGCCAGCATTTATACATCTGTGGAAAAGGCGCCTAGCAAACTGGCCAATTATGTAGCTCAGCATCTATCAGTGCAGGCTGCTGCTAGTAGCATGTGTTAACAGAACTTTCAGAAGTTTCTTTTGTTCAGCATATTTATTGTTTATTACTTACATACATCGTCTGGTAGATGTCATTCAGAATGGTTTACAGATTCAAATTCAAAATGCATTTTAACCGGGAGCAGCAATGCAGTGGTGGTACAGAGCAGAACAGATCAGCATGTTGTGCCAAAATGCAACAGATGTCAGAGCAGTACTCATTTCACTCTCGGTCTACAGAGGGAGCCTGGCCTCTCTCATTCAGCTCCTGAATAATGCACCTCCATTGTGACCATGTGATGCTGAGCTCAGGAGTTGTAGTGTCAGGTGAACAGACTGGTGTCGTTGCACCCTGGGAAATGGTGCCATAGGCCACTTAAGAATAGCGGGTGACTGTGACATTCCTGACGGTATTCAATGAAAGCTGCCTCCACCCTTCCAGTATTTGCTGGCACAAAACTTGGGTAAAACTATTTTTATACATAGAGCAAGTTAAATAGTTTAACACTTTGACTGGTATAAGAGTCATAGCATAAGGAACAACTACTGTTACCACCATCATACCTTGGCATTGGGTTCAAGGTGGAATATGTCTCATATTGAATTGTGCGTGTATATATACTGCATATTTATACAGGCACAATTATAGTATAACAGTGAATTATTTCTTTCACAATGCACATCTGTTGACACAATTAAAGGTAGCTGTACCAGAAAGCTCCTTCTGAATGAGGGAGCTCTAGGAAAAGGCCAGTTTAAATGTTTAACCCATGAGAAATTCCTGCTCTACAGTCCACAGGCGAATCTCACTTCCTTATGCGAGTACCAGAGCAGCTACAGTAAGATGTCACATGGGTCATTACAGGTGTCCCTCGAATGTCCCCTTTGGTAAAAGCACACCTCTATGTCAATAGGTGAACACAGAATTGTGCGCACATAATGACCCGACCCTAATGGAAGAGTGACTATTTGAACATAGCGAGTGTAGGTCGTGTTAGGGCTGTGTCGGCACCATTCACCAGGCAGAAGTGCAGCAAATGTGCCTCTGTACCCAGGAGATGGCAGCTAACTTCGAAAGACTTCAATTTCCTTAAAAGGCTAGTTCAAGAGGCACTAAGCAGTACATAGACAGTAAAAAAAAAGTATTTCAGTGTATTTAAAGGTATATGGATTTGTATAGCTGTTTTTGGTGAATAAGCAAAACTAGGCAAAAAAAAACACTTCTGCAATTTGTACAGATAAGTGTTGCTTATAGGCTAGCCAGCATAGTATTATAAACCTTTGTCTACACATGACCAGGAAAATGCACATCCCCTTTGGAATCCATCTCCTTATATGATGATGATGATTATGATAAGAATCTCGGGTGGGAATAAGTGGTGATTTAACATGCTTCACGTTGGTTCCTTGATTCTTTCCCGCGCAGTGACTGGGTCCCAGGCACCAAACAGGGATGCAGCATGAAACCATGCTTTCCTCTCTGCTCTGTTACAAGTTTTTAGTACTTGTGGTGCACAAATCCAGGGCACAGGCAGACAGTGTAAAAAGGAAGAGGATTCAGCAAATAAGTCATTTAATTAGAAAACACACGAATAGCACTTTGCTGCAGGTCGCTACATGAAGCTTGCTGACACTGCACTGGATTAATAATTCTGGCAGGGTGTAAGCTGAGTGCAGTGCAGCATTGTGTACCATGTACTGTAACTGCAGATGGGGGGGGGGGGGGCAGAGATGCGCCTCATTGTCAGCTGTGTGGATTTTGTTTGCCTCTGTAACATGTCTGTTGGGATGCACAGGTGATGCGAGGCAATGCACTAAAAAGATGAGGGGACATAATTTTGGCATGCGTGGAGGACCAAGGACACAGCGTCATCTTTGTGCCGCCGTTTTTGTTTTTGCGTCGCTCACTGCTGCATCGGCTGCAGCATGGCGGGGGGCAGGCAAGGCGGGCTCTCACACTGTTCTGTCTGTGCCCGACTCCTTCCTCGCCACCTTGCCGTCATTGACCTGATCTACGGCCAGTGTCTGGAGCTCGGGCTGTGCAGCTGTGGGCAGGGCTGATCGATGTATGCGGTGGGCCACACCCACATGGGCCCGAGGCTGCTGGGAGAGGCCGTGTCGTGGACTAGCAGGGTCGGGAGGAGCTGGGGAGCGATCACGGGAGATGGGCGGGATGACAGCAGGGCGCTCACGTGGCAGGGGGGCCTCCGCAGCCAACTCACGCGCCTGCAGGAACGGCGTCGGGTCGGGCATAGCATCTAGTGCATCCCGCAGTGCCAGCCGCCGGCCATCCGCACCCACCCGGCACAGTTCAGCATAGTCTGCGTGCAGCGGCTGCGACAGGCTTTTGCGCATGCGCCGGCGCGGTGTGTCTGGCTGTTGCTCCCGAGGCGGGGGCGGAGCCGGCTTATAAGACGCGGCAGGGCTGCCCCCAGGGCTGCCCTCGGAGGAGCCGCCAGACAGCAGTCGTTTCTTGGTAGCGTGCAGCTGTGCAGTGAGGTAGGCGATGGTACCCGCCCGCTGCTCCAGCTCGCCCGACAGCACGGCCAGCCGGTGGCTCTTCAGCTTCAGCTCCTCCAGGTACTTCTTCTCTCGCTCCTTGATGGTGTTCTCCAGCACAGAGATCATGGCGGTCTTCTGCTCCAGGTCACGCATCAGCTCTGCGTTTTCCTCCTCTTTGGCCTTTAGCTGCATCTCCAGCTCCTCACACCTCCTGCGCAGCTCGGCACAGCGTGCCTCGCCACCATCTACATGCACGAATGCACACACACACACACACACACACACGCACGCACACACGTTAGGATCAGTTCCCACTACACTGATGACAAGCTGTAGAGCACTTATAGCGCTTGAAGCAGAATGACAGAGCAAGGAAGGCGACCAAATTCCAAATTTTAGGTAAGGGGCTTTAACTATTGGCCAATCCCATCTTCCTCCAAGTGAAGTGGGATTCCCTGTAGAGAAAGAGCCTGTAAGGTGGAGAACAGCTGCCAGCAGCATGAGAGGCCACCAACCTGCTTTGGAAGAGCAACATCCATGCACACAGAAGGCCATTTTCATCTTAACAGTTACAGGCTTTATTTATGCATGCTTCAGTAAGCAGAGATTCATTTCTAAAGATCTTTTGCTGGTGCAAGGGCAAGGACAATATTTGTATGGAATTCAATAAATCAGTCGAACATAAAAACAGTAGACAGGAACTACCAGTTTGGGTTTCATTTCACTGGTTAAAACAAAATACCAAAAAAGAAAAAAAAACTGTGCAAATACACATTCCCGACTAGGCTTGTGTGATTTGACGATATTATTGCTGATGGATGATATCTGACAAGAAACCCTGTTGTTGATATCAGACGGTGACTGATTGGTGACTTCCACCTTTGGCAGGGAAGCAGGCTTAGGTTACACACAAAGCAAGACATCAGATTTATGATGTTTCTTTCAGTTCAGCCTTCTAATGTACATTTCTTTACAAAAAAAACCCCATGACCATTACTTTTTAACTCCTCGTGGACCCAACAGAATCTTCTAAGTATGTTACATTTACTTATTTACTATAGACCATTCATTCATTAATTTTACATTCCTGCTTGTTCCATTAAGGGTCACAGTGGTTCTCAAACTCTCCCTTTTTAAATCTGCCATGACTCATGACGTAAAACTGTTTCCAGGGCAAATCATAATGGTGGAACCAGTAACATTCATCATAATGTCCTTCTTCAACAATGCACTATTAAGCTAATAAAACCAAGACTGTCTGTCAGTTCTGTTATACCAAGCTCAAATATGTTTCTGAATCAAACATGCTAACTCGTTTGAGACATCATCCAATGGCAGAGCAAAAGCAAATTCAGTTACAGATAAGTAACTGGGATTTAGTTCATTATGATTCTTATGAAGTTTATATATTTAAAATGCGATACATGTTTTACAATGTGCAAATAAGCATATCTTGTTGTTCAGACATGTCAATGTACGCATTGCCTTTGGTTTACAACTTTTCCTGTGTTTGTGGTTTTAATAAATAATCCCAGAAGAAATGCTGTTTTCAAGGCTGTACTGCAATTTCACTGAACCATAAACCTACTTGCAACCGAGGTTTGTACCAAACCGTGAATTTTGTGTATCGTTCCCCCCTAATATTAATCATGAAAAATGGTTGTTTATGTTTAGCTTCAAACTACTCGACCTAAGAAGCGGATGGTACAGTCAGTCCTGCTACAACGTGACTAATGTGTTCCTGAAAAACTAAACTCTCATACTAAATATGCATATCCAATGGGAAAAACAGGGTTAAGGAAATGCAACTCCAAAACTTGGTAACTAGAAAACTTTAACATGAATTAAGTAAGAAAAACACCCATACTTGTGGGGAAGTGGTGGCCTAATGGTAGGAAAGCGGACTTGTAATCGAAAGATTGCTGGTTTGATTCCCCAACCAGCAAAGGACCACTGAGGTACCCTAAGCAAGGTACTGCCCCCAAGCACTGCTCCCTGTATCCTGAATTAGCTGTCCACTGCTATGTCACATATGGGTTAAATGCAGAGGACGCATTTCGTTGTTGTGTGCTGTGGTGTGCCAACAATGACAACTAATCACTTTCAATAATATAATTATATGCATTTAAAAGTCTCATAAGAATTGCCTAGTGACGGCAGAGATGCGCCTCACTGTCAGCTGTGTGGATTTTGTTTGCCTCTGTAACATGTCTGTTGGGATGCACAGGTGACCCATCTCCTATGGGTCTTATGAGTCTCATAAGAATTGCCTAGTGACGGCTTCCAAACGAGTCAAACTCTAACTTGTTGATCGCCAAGAGTCAGGAGTAGTGACCCATAGCCACCATACCGTTGGGCATGCACACAGCACAAATACAACGGATTAGGATATCTGAAGGGGCACTGAAGGCAAAAAGGCTACAGATAGTCTACAAAAAACAAATGTTAGTGAATTAAAAAGGTTGCTGTGGCAGATCAGCTTAGATCAATGGTTGCATGGATATTTCAACATAACAATACTGTGAGGTCAGGATGAAACAGAGTGATTGTCCAAAAGTGCCTTTAGATGCAATTCCATTTCTGAATCAAGATTTATGGAGAAGAAATAAAATTAATAATCAATGGGTTAAAAACACTCTAAAAATATGGCAAAGATGAGGGGGAAATGGGAGCTGGACACCATAATTTCAGATAAGGACTGAGAAGTGTCATGCATCCCATTTCAAAGGAATCTGAATGGAAAGTCAAGATTAGACTTTTCAGGACAATCAGATCAATGCTGGATTACGGTTGGAAAGGCACACATTTTGGGACTGTCTAAAATAAAACCTTAGAACTATTTTATTTCTTCTTAGGAATATTGCCAAAAATATACAAGACAGTAATCATGTATTACTACAGTCGTGGCAAAAAGTTTGGAGATTGACACAAGTATTGGTTTTCACAAAGTCTGCTGCCTCAGTTTTATGATGGCAATTTGCATATACTCCAGAATGTTATGAAGAGTAATCAGATGATTTGCAATTAATTGCAAAGTCCCTCGTTGCCATGAATATGAACTTAATCCCAAAAACCAGGATCAGGGCACCACCAGTCCAGAGCTTGCAGAGGGATGGCAGTAGGCAGGTGAGAGTGCATCTGCATGGACAGTAAGGAGAAGACTTTTGGAAGATGGCCTGGTGTCAAGAAGGGCAGCAAAGAAGCCACAGAAAAACATCAGGGACAGACTGATAATCTGCAAAAAGTACAAGGATTGGACTGCTGAGGACTGGGGTAAAGTCATTTTCCTTGAATTCCCTTTCGGATTGTTTGGGGTATCTGGAAAAAAGATTGTCTGGAGAAAAAAAGGTGAACTCTACCAACAGTCCTGTGTCATGCTAACAGTAAAGCATCCTAAGATACTTCTCAGCCAAGGGAGTGGGCTCACACAATTTTGCCTAAGAACACAGCCACAAAAAGAATGGCAGAACAGTTTGGTGATTAACAATCCCTTTTCCAGCATGATGAAGCATTGTGTCATAAGGCAAAAGTGATAACTAAGTGGCTCGGGGAACAAAACATCTACATTTTGGGTCCATGGCCAGGAAACCCCTCAGACATTAATCCCATTGAGAACTTGTAGTCAATCCTCAAGAAGCAGGTGGACAAACAAAAACCCCCAAATTCTGACCAGCTCCAAGCATTGATTATGCAAGAATGGGCTGCCTTCAGTCAGGATTTGGCACAGAAGTTGATTGACAACATGCCAGGGTGATTTGCAGAGGTCTTGAAAAAGAAGGGCCAACACTGCAAATATTGACTCTTTGCATAAACTTAATGTAATTGTCAATAAAAGCCTTTGACACTTAGGAACTGCTTGTACTTATACTTCAGTATACCAAAGAAACATCTGACAAAAAGATATACAAACAGTGAAGCAGCAAACTTCGTGAAAACCAATACTTGTGTCATTCTCAAAACTTTTGGCCATGACTGTACTACGAGTCCTTCTTGTAATTTCTAAGAAGATGATCACAATCTCCTGGCTGAGGCCACATCCACCCACTGTAAAGCAATGGAAGGAGAAGGTTAAGGAGGTTTATTACATGGAAAATTTAACCTCAAGGTTACAAATTAAAAGGGACATACTCCTGGTGAAATGGTCCTCAATTATCTCCCATTTTCTCAGCTGTCCTAATAAAACAAAAGAGACACTGAACTTCTTTAGAAATTTCCTTATTTGGATGAACCCATTTATCCAGTTTATCCAATCACAAATGGACACAGAGGATGACGAAATCCATGCACTGTGCCTTATGACATTTATTTCTCCCGGTGTTGTGATTCCAAATACCTAACATTTTTAGATTTTTACAGTCCAAGACAAGGTTTGACCGATTCACTGAAAAGACTTGGTTCAAAAGAACGATTCATTCACTAATTGGACATCAATATATTTTTCTTGGACAGCAGGTAGTGTTTTTCACCAAGACCATATCACATCGTACTTAGCATAATGCTTTTCTCTCTGACTGAAAATCATGCAAATACAAAATGTGATTATGTGTTTTACTGGACTTAGGTACCAGTAGGTCAATTGCATTAAAACAGCCTTGTGGTGCAATATCATGCGTTGCAGCAGGACAGACTGTATGTGGGTACACCTCTAGTAGTACGTGAAGATATCAGTGTAAACATCATAATGGCGGTATGGGCTTATAGTCACCATTCTGCTCCCCAGTCAACAACTTTTATCATCACCACCCTGCGTAACATTCTCTGAAGTGGTATATGGTGTAAAAAGTTGATGACCACCGACATAGACTGTTTTTGACTGCCTGTGGCATTTTATTTTAATCATAAAGTTACCCAGCCCCCTGATTGATAGTTTTCTACATAAACTGAAAAACTATCAGCACTACCAATACTGCCACACAGTTGGCAAGTTTTGACGCCAGTGTTTGGTGGATTCTCCCCATACGAGTTTCATGGGCCAAATGGCCTCCTCTCGTTTGTAAATTTCATATGTTCTTATGTTGATTATCCATGTATATTTTCCCCCCTACATTCACATATTTTTTAAAACACTGCCCAGGCCTACACCAGACATATTCAACATGAGCAATTCGGGATAATGCCTCTTCATGGATATTCTTCTCCAGTGCAAACCAGGAGAGCACCTCCCCCCATGCCCCCACCCTCCAGAAAGCTCAGGCCATGTGGCCTCATAAGCCGTCTGTGGGAAGGGAGGGCTGCAGGAGTTGTAGTGGAGGAGAGCCAGGACAGCTCCCATTTCAGGTGTGATCGATCTTATGGGTGAAGAGCTTCACCAGTAAACTTCCATGACCTTCAAACAGATTCTAGCTTTTGTACTTTAAATATTGCCCCCTGCTTGGACCAATCAACATCAATCAATACACCAGGTGACATCCATACCAGTTAGGGGGGTCTCACCTGAACAACCCGAATCCCACAGTATCTCTCTCAGAATATCTGTACCTTGGAGTCCTGAACTAAACCCTTTGAGATAAAGCCCATAAACTGTACTTTAACAACTCACAGCCTGCAGAAACAGCAGACTGATACACTCACAGAATCCTCTTCATTGATTTTAGAAACAAGGACTCTCTGTACAGCCCACCCACAGCAGATTGATCCATACTGCGCATTTACAACAAAAGCTTGTGATCCAATTTCCTGTGCTGCCCCCGCAAGCCAACTGGATACCGCCCCAAATATCAGAGCCACATGACCAGGACTATAACAGAAAGCATCCATCAGATATTACACTAGGTTTACGTCACACACATTCTGTGAGCCAGACTTTCATTAAAGGGCAAAATTGAAAGTCAGCTGAAACCTGAGGACTGCAGATTCTTGAAACAAATGTTTAGTAATGTTTTTGCGTGTGTGCCTTTATTAGCTCTAGAAAGCTCTGCCTCCATGCAAGGCCAGCTCATTTACTGTACACCGAAAGATTAGGTTTTGTTAAGATAACCCACACATTACAGCATCAAGAAATGATGAATCATTTCCAGATCATTACTTTTCAAAGAGATCAGGTTTCAAACTCAGTCCAAAACAACTGCAAATCAGCTGGTCAATTAACAGCCATAAATCTCATAAGCCCCAGGAAGCCGTAGACCCCAGCGATGCAAGCCTCCATCAGCAAGGAAAGCTGGGAGAGTTCAGTTAAAAAGCACCTCCATGGCAGCCAGCACCCAGCTGGCAACCATACTACGGGGAACAGATACACCCCAAGCTGTTGGGACCTTCTGCAGAACAGCAACTACACCTTTATAAGTAATGTGTCCTCATGTAAGTGGCGGGCTGTGTGCCACTGGCTAACTCTCCTGAACTGTGGGAAATAGTTCCTCCTTGATGGTGGGACATAGTTGCCAGGCAACAGCAGCGGGCCATCAACTGGGACAACAGCCTGCAGATGGCAGAAGGCCTTATTTATAGGTCTGTGGGCCTGACCCCCCTGAGCCCTGTCCCCCCAACTAAGCAGAAAAAAAAACTGAAAAAACATGTGTACTGAGAAAAACAGCATCTTACTGGTGTCATGGTGCACAAGCATCAATGATGAGCGCTACATGCCACACACAGCCATTTTCCAGAATAGACAACAAAGTGTGTTATGCTCTAGAAGCTGCCACTGCAAAGGCACTGGTCCCTGAAGAACAGAAAGACGAGGATCGTGTGGATCAGCACCGACAGAAGATGCTGATCTCAGCCAGTGATAGCCTAGCGCCAGCCTGCTGCTGATCCATCCCCAAAGCTGCAGAAGCTCCTCTTTGCCTTTCACCTTTGTAGCAGACTATCCAGGCAAAGAACAATACTAAAAAGATGCCATCCAGTACAAAAAGACGGTAAGGGAGAGAACAAAAAGTAAAGAATGGTGAATAATGCTTCTGCAAGCCGCCCATCCTTGGTTTGTTACTGGGGTCTAGGCAAATTACACACAAAAGGTCTCTCAACAAAGCTCAATGAACCATTAACCAATTAAATACACCACCAGGTGGTGATCAGTTGACAGTTCAGCTCCTTTCTTCACCTGAGTGTCCAAAACATGCAGGTGTAGATCTGATGAAACAATTACAAAAATGGATCATGGAACTGCGGCCCAGGGTGCTCTGGTGCCAATTGTACTTATAAACACCCTTATGTTCAAACATGCTGTTCATTATGGACAACCTGTGGTTAGCACAGTCCAATAACTGATCACCACTCAGATTCTGATCAGGCAGGCCATTCCTCCCAATCATACCCTTCATGGTTCCACTGTCATTATCGACATGAGTGTTAAAGTCCCCCAGCAGAACAATAGAGTCCCCAGAAGGAGCACCTTCCAGAACCCCCTCCAAGGTCTCCAAGAATGCCAGATATTCTGGACTGGTGTTCGTCTCGTATGGGCAGACTACAGTCAGAGCCCTTCCCCTGACTCAAAGACGAAGGGAGGCATCCCTCTTGTCCACACTGGCAAGAAACCGGGGGGCTCTAAGCAGACCCACCTGGGCCCGGTGCCTCTCTCCATAATAATAAATAATAATAATACATTTTATTTATAGGCGCCTTTCTAGACACTTAAGGATACCGTACAGTGAATGCAAAAGAACAATATAAATAATAACACCATAATACAGTGGTACCTCGGAACTCGAACTTAATCCGTTCAGAACTCCGGATCGAATCCTAAAAAGTTCGGGTTCTGATCGAATTTTCCCCATAAG
>JAODJU010000040.1:251061-262373 GCA_026776725.1 Gnathonemus echidnorhynchus | reverse complement strand
CCGATTATTTTTGCGCTTCAAACCATTTCGTGATTTGTGCAAAATCGTGTTAATAGTAATATTATATGTTCTTTCAGTTGTAATGACATGGTGGTTTAGCATTTTGGGCTCATGGCAACTGTTTTTCACTGACACTGAGGTCTGTTTTTCATTGACAGGTAGGTCAGAATTATCATACTTAAGCTGCAGTCAGTAAGCACTGCTGGAGACTAAGAACACAAGTACATACCCTGTGTGTGCTTAGGTTCTGCTCACCAAGTGCCCAGGTGTGTTTTCAGGTTCTGTAGGACATTGCTCACCCAAATGCCCAAGTCTGTATTCATGTCCTATAGAATACTGCTCACCCAATGTCTAGGTGCGTTTAAAGGTTACATTGAACACTGCTTACCCAATATCTATGTGTGTATTCAGATTATTCAAAACACTGCTAACCCAATGCCCAGGTGTGTGTTCAGGTTCTGCAGAACACTTAGTATTGAATTCAATTCAATTCAGTTTAATTCAATTTATTTTATATAATGCCTTTCACAACAGAGTTGCCCAAGGTGCTTTACATGGGTGTGCTGTGATACATTCCTACATCATTTATACAGAATAATTCAAAATAGGGAAAAGAGAAGACAAAGAAATGAATGAAAGATGACAACAGGGGAAAGAAACCAAAAACTCCCAAGCAGGGAGAAAAAAACCTTTGGGGGTCCAAGGTCAACCCACTGCCCAACCCCCCGGGGATGCTAACATTATAGTAAAAGAAAGAGACAGAGAAATGGAGGGTTGATGGAGCGGCTTCTGCACTTCGTTTGTGCTCCTTCCTCTGTGAGTCAACAGCAAATATAAAAATTGTTTAGGACAAGACCCAATAACCACTGTCAGGCTGAGCTGCACCCATCACTGCTAGATGCCCCTGCTCCATTTTCTGCTCCTTTTCCCATTCTTGCTAGGAAGCAGATCGGCAAAGGAGTCACAGCTGCACAGCAGTTAATTCCTGGAACACAATGGAATCTATAATCTATCTGCTCCCGTAAGTGGACTGGAAGTACCTGCCATATCCTTTACAGGGGCACTGTAGATTATTGTGTAGATTACTGGAGGACTATAAAAGGGTCATGCCGATTGTATGCAAAAATGAAATTGTTTGGTGTAGCTTAACCAAGGAAAAAATTACTTAGAGGACTGTATATCATAAATGCAAATAGAGAAATCTGTCACATGAGGCCACCATTTAACCATATGTGAGGAGTAAAAACCATGAATAGTTTCCTGATTTCACTATCAGAATTTGATGTATGTATGATGGACTAAGGTATTTGGTGTTGTAAAGCACATCATTTTACACTAAAGATTTTTCTTTCAGTCTGTGAGTTCTCATCCTTGGTGTTATGAAGACGGTAACAGCAGTTAAAACAAACAAGGGGCAGTACGGATCTGACCGATATTGGCTGACATCAACAGGGAAGGAGATGCCAAAAACAAATGCTAATTGCTTGGAATATATGAAACCTGGCAGATGAGGCCTAGCCGAATGGTATAGGGCCCGTGTTGTCACTACAAAACATAAGATAATTGGATTTCAGTGGAATTCCCCTGTAAGATGGTGAGGCAGTGTATATTTTTTCCCTTAGCCCACCCCCAAAAACGAATTTTTCTAAAGTCATTTAACGATTTGTCTCTGCCTTGCACTCGTAACTTCCAGGATTCCAGGTTCCCGACCCCCACAACCCTGAATAGAATGGTTACAGAAAATGGATAGATGGATGGATCGATTTGTCTCATATCTTCATTTACATTTCATTCCCTCTGCCAGGCAAACTTTATCATGGGCCCCCACCAAGCATGCATGGTTGAGGCACTTTTTTCATTATACTCTTGGGATGAGGAGGAATTAAAGCCAAACGAGTGAGAGAGAGAGAGAGAGAGAGAGAGAGTGAAAGAGAGAGAGTGAAAGAGAGAGGTCACAGATGTGAAAAATAAGTCGTACACTTTATGAGCTGAATGCATTTTTATAAGCATGAAAAGTTTAACTTTATGAATCAAAATGAAACAATTTTCACTTTGTGAAATCATGTCTAACTCACAGTTGGTGGTTTTGCATGCAGCTGGAAATAATCCCTCTCTCCATTCCCCATAAGCACTCATCCAGTGCGGGGTGCCGGGAGCCTGGAGCTGATCCCGGAAAGCCCAGGAGCCCTAAAAGGGAGGCACTGATACCGAGCCGGGATTCGGCCATGAACCCACAGCTTCAGAGGCAATCACAAGCACCAGCCGATGTTTTCTGGGAAATGTGGGTTGCAAAACTGAACAATGAAGAAAGGTATTCCATTATATCTATTAACTGTAACTGTAATATTCAGAGGTGTGGACTTGAGTCACATGACTTGGACTTGAGTCAGACTCGAGTCACAAATTTTATGACTAGGGATTTGAATCGGCAAAACAGGAAAGACTTGAGACTTGACTTTGACATCGATATCAATAAGTTATACTTAGACTTGAACTTGGACATTGTGATTCAGGGTGACTTGGAATGCTTTGTGTAAACAGGTATGGGACACAGTAATTTGATGTAATGTTGTAAAATAATACCTAGATGACGGAATTGATGTAAAATGTTGCATGGTGTATGTATGCATGAACCTAGTGTGCATGCAGTCACAGATTGGGCGGGTGCTGCAGATCAGGCAGCGGTGATGCTCCCCAGAGTTATTCATTTTAATTATAAAAATTACAAGGTCGTAAATAAGAATCACAACTTGCAGAACATTTGGGGTTACAATTACCGATGGAACTGCAACAACTTCAAGCTTGGTGCAACATTTAAAGCTTCATAAAGAACGGTAAGTTAAGATGTCTGATGACGTTAGTTTAACTGAAGCCTGTTGAATTCACAATTCAAAGGCTTTTCTCTATCCTTGTACTTTATAAGCTACAGATAAACACTGATATGTAATAGCCTTTGAAATGCACTGATGCATGTCTCCTCCAGTGTCTGACAGATATCTAACAGACTTTTATCCAGTCTAGTATTTAGCAAATGCAGTGCATCATAAATGCGTGAGTTCACAGTACAATATTTTGCAATGCATTTCTCAATATTCTGGGTTAAATAATTGCTGTTGTTTCTGCAACACAGTCAGTTATAGATTTATATAATTATATTTCTATTATTTTGCTAGTTTATGTTTAAAATTTTTATTATAATTTTGATTTAGGTTTCTAAAAATAAAAGATGAGAGAAAAATGTTTCTGTTTAGTGCATTGGTGCCATGCAAATAAAAACTTTTGTTTTACAGTATATTTATGTTATCAAGCTGACTTTCTTGTGCACTACATTTTATTTTTACACTATATGTTCAGTTGTACTTGCATATATAAAAGTGTATTTTTTATGCAATTTCAGCATTTAATTGTTAATTTTAAAATTTGATATAATGTATTTATATATGTATTTAACTTTGTTGTGGCATTAAATTGGAAAAAAATGATTATATTCAGACTTGCTTATGACTTCAGACTTTGGTTTGTTGACTCAGGACTTGACTTGGTATTAGACTATCCTGACTTGAGACTTGAGACTTGACTCGAGACTTGAAACTTAAGTGGCAAAACTTATTTGTTACTTGAAAGCCGATTACTTGTTCACAATTCTGGTAATATTACATAGTTACTTCATATTTGCTGTGATTATACTGCAATTCTGCAACTTTGTATGGAATAAGGAATACACGGTAAATTGCAGTGTTTTATGTGGAGAGAAACAATAACATTTATACTGAATCAAATTTCATTTTTAACAGAAAGACAATTCTGGAAAGCACTTTACATGAGATTTTTAAACAGGCTTTTCATTATGAAGCCACAGCGTTTCAAGCATACATTTTCAGGAAAATACATGGATACTTTATGAGTGCGAGCTGCTTGCTTGTAGCCCACCTTCCCTCAGACGTCTCCCCAGGCATAGGAAGGCAAAATGACTGTGTGGTGCGGGGGCCAGCGACGGGCTGCTGTCAGGCAAGTGCCCGGTACGGACCAGCTCAGAGTGAGGTATCAGGGCAGTGTCCCATATCCTGATGATTAAAATCTCAAGCAAATAGTCAGAACTGGCCCAATAAATACTCTGCTTAATTTGACATTAATTTTTATTTAGCAGCTGCTTTTGTCCAAAACAACATAAACATGAGGCAAACAGCAAATTACAGACATACAGCTGTTGAGGAGTTGACTAGGCACAAGGGCAGCTAGACTGAGCTTCCAATGAATGTCTAGTTACAAGTGCAAATGGTATTGGAGCAGGAGCTGCACAACACCTTCCAAAAAGAAAGAGTCTGATAAAACGATTTAATGACCAGAAGTGCAACATTAAGCACTTTCAGGGAACATAGAGAGGTACAGTATCAGGCTAATATAGGAATTCCTGGAACAGATAAAATGCTGACAGCAATTGCTGCTGATGAAGAATGGATCAACAGAGTGGAGAGAGACCTGTGAATTAATTGCCCTGCCTGGTGGGGCACTGAGCTGGCAGGAGAGGGCAGCCTACAGTAGGACACCACAGGACAGATAGATGGGGCTTTTTTACCAACCTCCCTCACACCCATCAATCCAGCATCCATCTGCAATTTCATATGTTAGGGAAAAGCAGAGGGAATCGGAAGACAGAGCAGATTTTCAGAACCATACAATTGACTATAAAAAGACAAGACAAATACACAAGGCACATGACTGATGAGATTCACTGAAATACTTTTGTGGGCCTGGAGTTCCTACCACCTGGAATAAAGGCAGATTGTCCTCCAGGAGACATCTCACGCCATTGCCAGCCCAGAGTTTGGGGTGGGTCAATGCAGGATGGCTGGGTGGACTGAACAAAAAAGCCTTTATAACGGGAATCAACTCAAGATGAAAATGAGGTCAGAGCCCGTTTATGATAACAAGCTTTAAAATCAAAGAGAGAGAGCAGACAGAAGCCCATGCATGTGGGGAAGCATGCCAGGTACAGCTGCTTGGGGGGGGGGGGGGGTTGGGGCAGAGAAGGGCCGCTCAGCTCCAACGGGGCACCAGGAGGGCAGTACCAAGCCAGGGGCTAAACCCCCGTGGGAGACATTTAGAGCCCCCTGCGGTTTCAGGGCCCAACACCATGCTGCAGTTCCCATGCTATTCGTCCAGGTGCCACCACTGATGTAGTGCAGAACTGCTGAGACAGCGGCGTGTGGATTCACGACCCTTTCTGCTGAGAAACCGGCGAATGGAGTCACAACCCTTTCTGGAGCCTTGGCTCCCATTTTTTATGCTGATGAGCATATAGCCACACTGTCCCACATGGGGGTGGGGATTATTTGCCCTGACACCCCGACAGCTACCCAGCCTGGGGCATAGTTGCTGGGTCTGTGCATTCATGCAATTAGCGCAAGTATTCAAGCATGTCCAGTTCCTCAAATAAGCCAGAACGCTCTTACCAATAACTTAAGTACGATCTTCGATGTCTTGGTATTGTAACAGTGGAAACTGATCGATAATGTCTAAGCGACGTTCTGACGATTGGTCGGGTCTCTATCCGTTTTTGTTTTTGCTGCATATACGCTGATGATCCTATTGTTCAAAGACTAATAAAAAAGGGAGAAGCATGAGCTGGCAAATTTCTTTTGTATATCATCAGTTCCAAGCCCCTACTCAGCTCGTTCGCCACTACAGCATTGATAAACACCCTTTGTCTGCAGAGCTGAAGTTTTACACCAGCAGATTCATCCCAGTGGCATGCAACATATGCAATATTACTCAGCAATATTCAATCATTTTAGGTGGGTTTAGAGTTAGAGTTAGTTATATAGTTGTAGTTATATACTTTAAAAAATTCTAAATATGTTCGCTAACTTTGACTTACCTTCATGCTGGAGTGCCGGGTTAAAATGTAATTGACTGCACCAGTACTGGTATCAAAAATTTTCAAATGATACCCAGCCATGGTGTGTGTGAGTATGCATGGAGCTGTGCACTGTGTGAGTGTGCACTGCATGGGGCTGTGTGTGTGTGTATGTCTGTGTGTGTGTACACAGGGCTGTGTGCTATGTAAGTGTGCCCAGGGCTGTGTGAGTGTGCATACACGGGGCTGTGTGTGTATCACGCCAGAACTCTAGAGGGCACAGAATTGTTTTGATGTAGTAGACCTACATACAGAGCACATTTACTAACAGAAATACACAAATATACTTATTAATTTACACATTTAAACTGCAGTATGGTGCAAAACAAGCCAGTAACTGCATAATTAGTCCTGCTGACCAACTCCATTATGTTGTGAACAATGAGCAGGATCAGAACAGACAAAGAAATTTGCCTGGGGATTGTTTGTAATGATTAGATTATGGGAACTGGATTTCCCCACAGTGTGATTACAACCTGTTATTTTAATATTGTGGGGACATTTTTTGGCCCCACAAGGAGAAACTCAATTTTCTAAAAATCTGTGACTGCAATCAAAAAACTAAAAATTCCAAAAGTCTTGTATTTTGTTTGGTTACTTATGCTTAAGGTTAGGACTGGGTAGGGGTTAGGGTTGATGGGATTAGGGCTTTTTCCATAGGAGTGAATGGATGATCTCCACAAGGATATGAGTACAAACCTATGCATGTGTGTATGCAGTAGTGTTTGGACCCCTAGCACAGCAGTGTAGTCACATGCTTGATAAAGTTTGGCATAGATCAGCAAACCCAGCTTTTTTAGTGAAGTGAATAGAGACAGCTAAGAGCAGATAAAACAGCACTTTAATTAATATTCCTTAAAAGGACTGTTTAGAACCTATAATTAAACATAATACAATCTCACACTATAGGACAAACTAATGAGGAAAATAGGTCTCATCATTAAGACACTTACAATTGGGTAAAGCTGTTTGGTAGTCACATTTTAAATATGTGGTCACACACGGTAAGCATTTATAGAGCCAACAGAGAGACACGAGGAATGGGGAGGGATCAAGTATAACAAAGATAAGCACATGAACCGACTTTTGGGAAACGACACAATTATTTACAATAATAAACAGACTGGGCCTGTTTACAATATTGTGGAGAATGCTGGGAGATGCAAATAAGCTCCTTTCTACCGGAGCCAATCCCCCAATCTCACAGCTGTTTATCTTTGCAAATACACCGTTTTACAAAATGACAACAGGTAGCTATAATGAAATGAGGAGAGCATCCAAACGCATGAGTTGGACTGGTAAGGGCAACCTGGAGAGAAATGTCAAATCTGAAATGCAAATGATTGATCCGATGAATTAGGTAATAATCATATGTGAGATCAGAAAGGAAGGTAACAAAGTAACCAAAAAGGAAGTAGAAAAACATGCAATACCTGCCAATGTATGTCTGAGAAGAAAGTCCTAATATACTAAACCAGATAAAGAAGTTCATTGCCTGCAGGAGAGCCAGAGTTGGGCATAATCAACGTATTTAAAGGGCTGACAAGGGACCAGAGATGGTAAACATGAAGGCACCAGGGGAGCAGAACTTTGGCAGATGTAAGATGGAGCTGCAGTTGGTGGGGGTAGGGCAGAGTGGAACGATGTGGGAGGCACAGAAGGGATGGGGCCATAGGCTTTGCTGGAGCCCAATGAGAAACAGCTGAAAAAGGAACAAGCTGAAGGAACATCTCATGCTCGCTAACTCCAGTTTTTTCTGGAGTTCCCATGAGGCAGGGTGGGGCAGGGATGAGGAGAGGGCCAGCATCATAAAGGACACGGAACCTTTGCATCTGTAGAGCAACATTAGCTAACTGCTAATGGCCAAGGGCATCCAGGCATAAAAAACATATGAAGACACAAGAATGCAAACACACAAAGAAATATCACACATATGTGTGATCAAATTCAAAAACATATGAACATACAAACAATCGCTTATGAACATACAAATCCACATGCGTGCAGCCATATAAGCAAACACATACAAACATGTGTACACACCAACAAATCTTCATGAACATACAAACACATGCAGTTGAAACCATATATTTACATACACTTCAGAAAAAAAAACACAAAATTTTTTTTTCTTTACTGTCAAACATTGGAAACATTGGAAACAATTACTTTTCAGTCAAAAATTTACATGCACTTCCTTATAGTATTTGGTAGAATTGCCCCGAAACTGTTTCCCTTGGACCAAACATTTTGGGTATCCTTCCACAAGCTTTCTACAATAGTTTGCTGGAATTTTGGCCCACTCCTCTGGACAGAACTGGTATAACTGGGTTAGGTTTGTAGGCCTTTTTGCTCGCACTCGCCTTTTTAGTGCCGCCCACGAATTTTCTATGGGATTGAGATCAGGGCTTTGTGACGGCCACTCCAATACCTTGACTTTGTTATCCTTAAGCCACTTTGTCACTAATTTGGAGGTATGCTTGGGGTCATTGTCCATTTGGAAGACCCATTTCCGCCCAAGCTTCAACTTCCTGGCTAATGTTTTCAGATGTTGCTTCAATATATCCACATAATTTTCTTTTCTCATGATGCCATCTATTTTGTGAAGTGCACCAGTCCCTTCTTCAGCAAAGCAGCCCCACAACATTATACTGCCACCCCCATACTTCACAGTTGGGATGGTGTTCTGAGGCTTCAAAGCTTCCCCCTTTTTCCTCCAAATATACCGTTTATCATTATGGCCGAACAGTTCAATTTTTGTTTCGTCAGACCACAGGACATGTCTCCAGAAATTAAGAGTTTTGTCCCCATGTGCAGTTGCAAACTGTAGTCTGGCTTTTTTTATGGTGGTTTTGAAGTAATGGCTTTCTCTTCCCAGAGTAACCTTTCAGCTCATGTCGGTACAGGACTCGTTTTACGGTGAATAATGATACTATCTTACCAGTTTCAGCCAGCATCTTCACAAAGTCTTTTGCTGTTGTCCTGGGGTTGAATCACACATTTCACACCAAAAAAACGTTCCTCTCTGGGACTCAGAACCCGTCTCCTTCCTGAGTGGTATGAGGGTTGTACATTCTCATGTTTTTTATACTTGCGTATTATTGTCTGAACGGATGAACATGGGACCTTCATGCATCTGGAAATTGTACCTAAGGATGAGGCACATTTGTGAAGGTCCACAGGTCTTTTCCTGATGTCTTTGTTTGATTTCTCTTGATTTTCCCATAGAAAGAGGGAAATCAAAGAAAGAGGCTCTGTGTTTGAGGTGTGCCTTTATATGCATCCACAGGTGTGCCACCAATTAACTCAAATGGAATCAATTAACCTATCAGAATGGAATCATCTGGAGTTTTCTTTTTGTTTAAAGACACAATAAATTTACTGTATGTATACTTTTGACTTTGATGAAAGTGATAAAAAAATATATAAAAATTCACAAGGGTCGTGCAGTATGCGGGACGCGGAACGGAGACAGAAGAGCCGCAGTCAGGAGATCGGGGAACACAGGGTTTAATCACAAGGGTGGATACAAGCAGGCAAACACGCATTGACCGGACTGGGGAAATAAACTGAAATGCGGACTAAATACAGAGGACTAATGACAGCAGCAAGAAACAGCTGATCACATGGGGATCCCACACGAGGTTAACGAGGGGGCGTGGCACACAGAAGAAGCGGATGATCGGGGCATGGCAACAACTCTGATTTAATGTTTGACAGTAAAGAAAAAATGTTTTTGTGTTTTTTTTCTGAAGTGTATGTAAATCTCTGGTTTCAACTGTATGCACATACAAACACATATGCACATACAAACATATGTGTGCACACCAACAAATCCTCATGAACATACAAACACATATGCGTGCATGCATACAAGTAAACACACAAAGATATATGACAATAAGGCTCTTATCCTAAATCCATATGAACATACAAACACACGTACACACATACAAGCACATCCATATGAAGATACCAATGTGTTTGTGTACATAAACATGCAGGCTCACATGAGCATACAAATATAGCATAATTCGGTGTGGGTTTCCACATGTGCCTGTTGTTATCTCTCTCTCTCTCTCTCTCTCTCTCATACAGACCCACACACTAACATTCACACTGCACCTTAGCCCAGTGCACTCTCATACATACATGGCTGACACACTGCAATGGGGTTCCATCAGGGAGGGGAAACAGCCATATTTTCTGGGACAGGGGGGTCTTCAAATATGTGAATAGGCCAATTTTTAGAGCCAGGTAACAATAAGCCGGTTCCTACATAGTTAGGGTTCTGTACCAGTATGTGGTTCCAGGTACTGGGCGCGCCTGTGCAACTAAACACGTGTTAAGTGAAATGCCCTCCCTGAACCTATGGAGGTCACCTGGACCTGCCTGTCTGGCCTGATATTACATCACAGCAATTACAGTCAAGGGCTCCCAGTGACATCATGATACCAACCATGGTGTTTGAACCAGAAACCTTTTGATTACAGGCACGCCACCACCCACGAGAAGCAGAAGCTCATGTGAGGCTTTTCTTCATTTTCTGGGTGGAAGGAGGAGAGTAAAATGCCTTGGTGTCCCTTTTGCCCCCACATCCTCCCATGTGCCTGGGGGTGGGGATTTGATTGCAGTCAGGAGAGAGAAATGATATGGTCACTGTTTGTAACAAAGGGAAATACAGTAAGTGGCGCGGAGTATGGGGGCTGGGTCCACTGGCGGGCTGGACATCTGTCGGGCAGATGGAGATCTGCTGGACCACCCCCCCTCTGCATGGACCCACTGCTACGCATAATGCAGAAGCTCAATAATCACAGTGTTTGGGCAAAAGGCACAGCACCAGAGTCTGAAGCCAGAGCATGCTGCAGTTAGAAACCCAACAGCAGCTGCTGAGCCACTTACTGCGGAAGATGGAGGCAGAGTTTCCCAGGCTTACGTGTGTCTGTGCATGAGTACCATCATATGCAGCCAGTTGTATATCTGTGATGTGGATGAGAACAGGTGTGTGTTTACGTTTGTCCATGTGCTTGGGCAAGTGAATATAATGTGAGTATATCAGCTGCAGTATGTGTGAGCTGCAACATGTGTGAACTGCAGTTTCACTTCAATGAACTTCAATGTGTTTTACTACAGTGAGAGCCACAACGTGTGTAAGAGCTGCATTGTTTCCATTGTAGTGCATGTGTGCTGAAGTGCATGTGAGCTGCAGTGTTACCATGCTGCAGTACACGTAAGCTGCAATGTGACCATGCTGCTATGTTAGGGTGACCACCTAATCCATGTCAGGAGGGACACTATGAGCTACTTCAGCTTTTACAAATTACTTTAAAGTTGAAAGGGTTCTGTGCTCGGCTAAAATGTTTGGTTAGTTCCTAGATTGAAAGACTCATCCAGC
>JAODJU010000040.1:233356-250961 GCA_026776725.1 Gnathonemus echidnorhynchus | reverse complement strand
CCTGGTCCTTTTAATTGAAATGGATGAAATGGTAGTTTTCAAATCCTGTTGTAGCTCATAGTGTCCCTCCTGACATGAATTAGGTGGTCACCCTATGCTATGTGTATGAGGTGCAGTACTGTATGTGTGAGCTAAACAGCATGTGAGCTGCAGTGTGATCATGCTGCAGTACATGTATGCTGAAGTGTAACCATGTTGCTGTGTGTGTGAGCCGTAGTGTGACCATGCTGCAGTACATATAAGCCATAGTATGACCATGCCACAGTACATGTATGCTGCAGTGCAACCATACTGCTGTGTGTGAGCCTCAGTGTGTCCGTGCTGCAGTGTGAGTTGAAGTGCATTTGAGCTGCAGTGTGACCATACTGCTGTGTGAGCTGCAGTATAGTCATGCTGTAATATGTGAGCTACAGTGTGTCAATGCTGAAGTGTGTGTGTGAGCTACAGTGTGACCATGCTGCAGTACATGTAAGCTGCACTGTGACCATGCTGCTGCACATGTGAGCCACAGTGTATGGTATGAGTTTGTGAGACCCAAAGTGTGTGTGAGCTGCAGTCCATGTAAGCTGCAGTGTGTCCATGTTAGTGTCTGAGCTGCAGTTTATAAAGTACCCAAGGTGTGTGTGAACTGCAGTGTGTCCTGTTGATCCCTGTCCTGGCTGCATGTCATTTCCCTTTTTGGCCAGCAAGTGTCACATTTACTCTTAGCCCCTAGTTTGTTCTTCTGTTCCCCAGACCAGCCTCAAACCCATCATGACTGGGAAGTTTGGTTGACATAGTCACCCACTTAGCCCATTCAGCCTTGCAGTGGGCCAGGGAACAGGAGAAAACATTAGGAACTATGAACAAACGGGATGGCCAGTAACACCTGCTGGCCAAACTGGGAAATAACATATAAAAAGGAGCAGAACAGGGATAGATGCTGACAGTGTCCATGCTGCAGTGTATGTGAGCTATACTGTGTTCATGCTACAGTTTCTGAGAGCTGTAGTGTGTCCATGCTGCAGTGTGGGTGTTATGCCCCGCTCGTCTGATCCCCGTGTGTCACGCCCCCCTCCCTCGCTGCCCTGTGTTCACCCGCGCCCTCCTGTGGGCCCCAGTTCCAGCCCCGGCCCTGGTCCTCCTGAGGCCTCCAGCTCCAGCCCCGGCCCTGGTCCTGATCCCCGTGTGCCACGCCCCCTCCCTCGCTGCATGGGAATCCCCATGTCACCGGCTGTGTCTAGTTTCGTTCAATGTAGTCTGGTGTTTTTAAGTACTTCCCTGTTCATCTTCCCCAGTCCTGTCATTGACGTTACTGCTCATTTGTCCCGTGTGCCCGACTGTCTCCCCCGTACTGCCCTCGTTTCCCCAATAAACTCCTTAGTTTTCCCAACTTCCTGGACTCCCGCTCCTCTGTCTCCGTTCCGTGCCGCATTTCAGCACGTAACAGTGGGTGAGCCTCAGTGTATATCAAAAGCAGTGTGTGTGAGCTGCAGTGTATCTGCAAACTCATTCTTTCAGTCACATTACCATAGCAGGGAACGGAACATAGATTGACCAGCAAAATCAAAAGGCTCGTCGTCTGATGCTACACTGATCCACCTGTCAATCTCTCATTCCATTCTTACCTAACTAATCTACAAGACACTGAGATGCTTAAACCCCTCTGCCTGAGGAGCCCCAGTGCATGAAATTAAGGAAATTATGAGATGATGGTTATGAACAGGATTGGTGACAAAGGGCGGTCCAGGAAGAGTGTGACAATCACTGGGAATGAGTCTGACTTACTGCCAGCAATGTGAACCAAGCTCTTGGTTATAGAGGGACCTAATGGCCCGTTACAGTAGGTCTGGTACCCCATACTGCTGAAGCACCCCCCACAGGACCCACCAAGTAATGCAGTCGTATGCCTTTAGCAAGCCAAAATACACATGTAGACTGGCTGAACAAACTCTCATGAACCCCCAGTATCCTTGTGAGGATAGAGAGCTGGTCCATTATTCCACAACCAGGATGTAAACCACATTGCTCCTTCTGGATTCGAGGTTCAACCGACACATGGACCCTCCTCACCAGTACCCTGGGATAGACTTTCCCAGGGATGCTGTGGAACCTGATCCCCTTGAAGCTGGAATACACCCTCCAGTTCCCTTTTCTAAAGATTGAAATCTCCACTACACCAATCTAGAGGCATTGTCCCTGATCTCCATGTAATATTCTGTTCAATTTAGTTCAATTCAGTTCAAATCCATTCAATTCATTTTGTGTAGTACATTTTCATAACATTACATTCCACATTACACAATTTACATTGGGGCCCAAAGCCCCAAGTGAGCAAGCCAAAGGCAACAGGGGCAAGGAAAAACTCCCTAGAAAGAAGAAACCTTGGGAGGATCCCGAGTCAAAGGGAGATCGCATCCTCCAGGGGGCGGCAGATGAAGCCCTAACCCTAACCAGACCCAAAGGGGGAGCCTGTCCTCCAGGGGCCAGTAGATGAAGCCCTGACCCTAACCAGACCCAAAGGGGGAGCCCATCCTCCAGGGGGCAGCAGAGGAAATCAATTAAAGTCCTGATTTATGTGATTGAATTTGTTAATTTCCTGGTGTAATGAACAAAAAAAAAAAACAGATAAGGAGTCACTGGATTGTCACAACTTTCCCCTTAAGACAGGGGGTCCTTCCATGAAATTCAATAGAGACACATCTATAAAAAAAAAAAAGACATTCTTAAACTGTCAAGCCCAAGAAAGCATCTTCTACAATATTCTTTGACCCCTTAAAATGATGACTATCTAAACAAAATAACTGCAAGAAAAGTGACCAATGAAGTGCCCAAACGAATTTTTGATTTGGGCATTTCAAAGAATTCAAGAAGGTAATCCATGCAGGGAGCAGAAATATAAAGTACAGATATTTTATGGGTTCCAAAAAAAAAAAAATCAATGAAGTTCTCTCGATTACTGGAGGTGGATACTTCTGGACAGCAACAACCTTAGCATGGACTGGCCAAACTTAATTTTGTAACCACATTCCCAAGAATAGTCAGAGTGCCCCTTGCAAACTCGGACTTTCCAAGTTCACTGTGGACTGCACCTCGGCAGTCAAACTAAGCCTCTTTAAATGTGACTTCTGGGTATCATTAAAGACAACCAATTTGTCAAGATAAACTGCACACCAATCTAGTCCCTCTACTACCTGGTTCATAAGTCACTGGAAAGTTGCAGGAGCATTTCTTAAACCAAAACTCATGACGGAGTAATACAGATGGGGTCACGAAGGACGAGAAGTTCTGTGCTTGGGATATTAATGGCACCTGCCAATACCCCTTTAAATAGTCTAATTTAGTCACAAATTTGGCAGAGCCAACCTCATCAATACTGTCGTCAACGCGCGGCTAAGGAAAACAATCAGGTTTTGTTTGGAATGGAGGTAACTAAATAGTTCTCTTCTGAAACTTTATGGACTAATGTAAAAAGGTCATCGAATTTTGCCTCAAAAAGTGAAACAAGTAAGGGTCAAAGCACAAGAACCTGATCTCCAAGATCAAAGGAACGACACTCTACTGTGCGACCATACAAACATTTCATTTTAAACTGTGACTTCTCCAGATTTCACCTTGCAAATTGCCTTGTTCAATGATGCCTCTTCATAAAGCCATTGACATAAGTTACAAGATTTGCAAGAGGATCAATTATATTACTTAGCTCATGCAAGACCGACAGAACTCCATGAACTTTATGAATAAAAACCACATCATTCTGGCTGAACCTAGTACCTTCCTGCATCACTTCCCGAACAGCCAGCAGAAGCCAAGGTAGGCCTTCTGCCCGGGACAAAGGGTGAGTGGGACAAAGCCAGAATGTCTGGGGTCAGGTAGGTCTGAGCTGGGACCTCCCAGAAAAGCACAGCTGGGCACCTGAGGATGAATGAAGCACAGCCAGGGTACCTGGGGACAGACAGGCCTGAGCTTCTGGAGGATGAGCAAAGCTGACCTCTCTAGGTTAGGTGCCGGAAGCACAAGTGAAGTGCCCAACTCTAGGTTGAAATCTGGAGACTCAGAATGATCAGTGGTCCTCTCAGGACCGGTTTTCAAAACCTTGGACGAAGCGGTCACCTTGTCTGGGAGCTGGGAACTCAGGTGGAACAGCGCTGCCAGGTCCAAGCACGGCTATGGTCACTTTTGGACCTGAACTGGTAGCCTGCACTGGGCGCGGCAGCAGCCTCTCCTGGGCCAGGTATGGCAGTGGTGAGGAGGACACTGTCTGCATGGGTTCATTCTGCTGCTTCATTCTCCACTGCATGCGATGTGAACTGGTAGAGAGCTTTGGGGAAAGAGGGGCTGGTTTGTTGGCTACCTGCAGGAAGCCAGCAGGCAGATCAATGACTAACTGCAGGGGGGCAGCAGACGGATCAGTGGCAACCTGCAGAGAGACAGTAGGCGGATCAACGGCAACCTGTAAAGAGGTAGTAGGCGGTTCAACGGCAACCTGCAGAGAGACAGCGGGAGAATCAACGGCAACCTGCAGAGAGGCAGTAGGTGGATCAATGGCAACCTGGCCAGAGACAGCGGGAGAATCAACGGCAACCTACAGAGAGGCAGTAGGCGGATCGACGGCAACCTGCAGATAGGCAGTAGGCAGATCAACGGCAACCTGCAGAGAGACAGCGGGAGAATCAACGGGAACCTGCAGATAGGCAGTAGGCGGATCAATGGCAACCTGCAGAGAGGCAGTAGGCGGATCAATGGCAACCTGCAGAGAGGCAGTGGGAGAATCAATGGCAACCTGCAGAGAGGCAGTAGGCGGATCGACGGCAACCTACAGATAGCGCTCACTTCTGCAACTTGCCATACTGTGGCGTTTCCCCTAAATAACAGATTTTGGTGGAGGAGGTCAAAGTATTCTTTAGCCAATAAGCAAGGCATGCAAACCAGAGGTTGGTATAATAGGATGGGAGTAGATGATTGTAGGCCATACCACATACTTCTGAAGTCCAAGCCACGGTAGATGGACACCTTGTTCTTATATTGTGCCGTAGCAAAACTAAGATCCTTCAGTAGGTCATACCAAGACATCCAATAGCTATCTTTGTTACCAGAATTGAAGGCAGAACCAATGTGTTCAAAGTTTGGCTCAGACATTGCCATTGATCTAAGGTTTTTCATTAGGAATGATTTGGCAGGGATCTTTGGCACAACATCACTAATGCAACTGCTAATGAAGCTAGTGACTGAGTCTGTAGAGTGGTTGATGTCACCTGCTGCTGCATCTCAAAACATCTGCTAGTCTGTGACTTCAAAGAGGTCCTACAGTGTGGTGAGAGCGTCCTTGCTCCATTGGTGGACTGCCCTTACAATAGGTTTTTCCTGTTTGAGGCTTGAAGAAGACATGAAACAGCTAATTTAGATGAGTTTTCAAAGACTTAAGTGTGTTGAATTTTTTTTTTTTGAGAAAATGTTAGATATGAAATGGTTCCATGTTAAAGTATAATAGATTTATGTTTGGTACTAACTTGTGCTTCTGCACTGGCTGGCCATCATATTGCCATTGCATCACTGTTTATGTCATGAGGTCGGTTGGTTGGGAAGTTGGGCTAGAAAGACAGCAGTTGCTATATGTAGAATTTTGAAAGAAACATTATGTTTGTTACTTTAGTCAATATATGACAGAAAATAAAGCTGATAGGTATTTTGAGGATATTCCCAGAAACCGAATGGCTTACGCCTTACTGTAAGTATTCGAGATAAGGAAGAAAGAAAGAGTACTTTCCACCGTAAACACCTTCCAGCATCCATGAGAAACCCTGACCGCTCCTCAATGAAAGTGAAGTGTAGTAAAAGGAAGGCAGGAAGTGGGGGAAATTAAAATGATAAATTACTTTGAAAGAAAAGCAGAAGTGCTTTCTCATTCATCCATTCAATATTAAACAATCAGGTGCCTTAAAACCAAGCTGCCAATTCTGTGACAGGGCAGGCAAACTTTTTAAATTAGTGTCTGTTCCTATCCAGAATCCTGCTGGCCATGTTTGAACAATCTGGCTGTTCTGCAGTACAGCACAAGCCACTCTGCTCAGTGACAGACAATGGGAAGTGTGTCCGAGTGAGAAACTGGTAAAGGTTCACTTTAACTTCTGTTTAAAAAGACACTCTAATAAGCAATCTCAATGCAGCCAGTGCTACCCAAAAAATCAATGTGGTATAAAACCAACCAATCAAAATATTTTTTTGAAATGCTCACAGAGTACATATGGGAAAAATCATTCATTAGAACAAATTTCCATTTGTTGATTTCAGACCATATACTTAAAGCAAATGTTGTACCAGTAATCTGAATTGAGCAGTTTTGTTCCAGCTCCCTCTAATTCTGGTGCTGGTGGTATTGTTGGCGTGCTCTTTAAAGCTAACCCCTGTATTGATTTGGTTCAGCTTGAACAGTCAAATCAAATTGTTTTATTTATTATCATGTATTTTTCCAGCTAATATAAATGTTTTGCAAAAGACCATAAAATGATACAAATTTGAACATGTTATTTTTGCTCATGAAAGTCATCTGTGGCATTTCACATTCTAAGGAAGGATCACATATTTTAACACGTAGTTCAGCACAGTATAGTGATGACAAATGAATCAGATTTGCCTTTGATTCATCAGGAGGCTGAGTACAGAATGCAGGGCAGCAGCAGGTCAGCCTTTAATGGGGTATGATTATGTATAACCTCAAACAACTCAAGCTTTTTACTGCTTTCTTAAGCCATACAGTCAAGATGAGCACCTGAACAATAACGTGCTGATATGCTAATGTACACCCATATACAGAAGATTCTGTGAAAAAGTGTGAGACCAAAGCCAGTGGGCACTCTTTGGATCCTACTCTCAACAATGCAAGCCAAGCCCTAAAGGAAAACAGACAAACACAATTCTGCTAGCAGATGAGACATTCATTAATGGGCATCTACTCCATTAAAAAGAACAATTAATCGCTGTTTCCTTCTGACTAAAAGCATTCATTTAAAGGAGTGGTACGTCTGTGAGAGGCAGCAATTCTACTCAACCCAGAAATGTAAAAAACAATTTACACAGCCTGTTCTGATGTGGCCGCTGGACTCGAAACATGGATATGATTTGCCGAATTTGGCTGTAGGGAGGTACCCAGAGGAACTAAGCCACATCACCATGGCGACCAGCTGCCCCTGACCCGCCTTCATGAATGGGCTTGATTTTTCACTGCTCTGCATGCGGAGCCAAAACCCAGGCCACAGGGAAATTAGCTAAGCCTCATACTGCCAGAGAGAAACCAACTGTTTAATAAGGCAATTTCATTCCCTAAAAGCAAAGGGCAATTATTAATAAAATAAGGAGGATAATAGCTGAGCTGTTTCGGTCATAAATTTATCAATTTACTTCCATAGAGAAGCAAGGAAGAGAAACCAAAAGGATGAACTGAGATTTATTGAGTGTTGTGCCTGAGAGCAAGACGTTGATTTAAAGACATAATCTCTGTGCCACCTAATTTGTGTTTATTTGTTTTGGTTGTCCTTTAAACATCTATATACTCGCATAAATCCTTCACCAGCTATGGCGAGGCTATCAAGTCGGGTCAGGGCCAAGATTTCTGCTCCATGCCTTCACAAAGGAAGGGTTTAATGACATTCAAGTTTAAAGACACAGCTGATTCTGGTTCAAGAGTCCAGATGTCAGGAATGCCAACTGCCCCGCCACCTGAACTCTGTACTGAACACTGTGCCTCAGCTATGCCCATCATCGTCTGAACCAACATGCCTCTAATGCTCGTCATTATTGGAATACTGATGGCTGCCTTGCTTTTCCAGTGACTTGCTATTTGATTTAAGCTCAGCACATCCATAGCCTGGTGCCAAGTACTGAGTCGCTGTGCCATTCTGAACATTTTCAATGTACATGCTATCACGGTCTGCTCTGTTGATTTCCTGGTTAACCAATTCTTACCTTCCCCCCTTTCTAGAAGTTGTTGATTACCACTTTGTTAATGAACCATTGCCTGAACCTACATTTTTGTATCTGGATGTTCCATTTGGCTCTGATTGCTTCACTGGTCACCTGGTATTGACCCTACTGGTTACTGATTGAACCTCATTCCTCTCTGTAATTGGATCCCCAAAGGCAGTTCATTAGAGAATACTTCACCTTCTACATGGATCCAGCAGAGTGGAGTGGAGGCTGACCCGACAGGAAGAACAACTGACTGATCCGATCCACCTGTTGAGTGAAGGTATGCTTATGTAGATTCAGGCTCCACTGGCAATATCCTAGATGCCCCCTAGACCCATTAGCTGGAGATCCCTTTTGCTGATGTATTACCATCCCTGTCTATCTGCAGGCTAGATGGAAAAGCCCTAGGACGTGGGCCTCTGTCAACATAAGCGGCAGACTTCTGTGCAATAAGGAAGCTTCTTGTCCCACCGTCGCCCTGGGATCCTGTTACCTTGGGGCTCCCCTGGTGGTCTAAACATGATCCAGTTCTGTCCTGGAGTAAAGGGGAATCAGTAGCCTGGGGAAGTGAGTGTTAGAAGGGCTGGCTCTGTTGTCTGCAGAGCCATACAGGTTGAGATCCCACAAGTCCTTGAACCTGTTCTTATCCCCACCAAGTATGAACAATTCAGCAATGTCTTTAGTTCCTCTAGGTCATCGAGCCTTTCACCCAATTGAGAGTAGGACTGTGCCATAGGTTTGCTACACGGGGTAGCACCCCCTAGAGGAAGGATCTATCCATTGTCAGTCCCGGAAACCCAAGCTCCACAAAACATAGATGAGGCCTTCGTTCAAGGAATAATACAGCCATCAACATCACTTGCCACCAAGTTTTTTTTTTATAACTAAAAAGGATGGTGGTCTCCATCCCTGCACTGATTACAGTGCACTGAAAATTGTAACTGAATTTTTGGTATCATCTCCCTTTAATTCTCACAGCATTATATTATATTATATTATATTATATGTGAAACAACCAAGTTGAACTTGAGAAGTGCATATAGAAATGAAATAAAAACGAGTTCCAAAAAAAAAGTGCATATACAGTGGAAGCTGCTTTTAGTGATCACATTAATAACAGTTTTACAGTACTGCACAAATTAAATTACTGAACTGTGTATAATTCAAATGTGCTATAATATAGTACAATGCTGTACATAATATTCAATTCACAACTTTATATTGTATCAAAGCACTTATTGTAGTTTGTGCTGCATCTCTGTGGCTGTTTTTGGTGGTTTACCATAAGCTTCAATTAGTATATATGTGTCATTGAGAGTAAATGACTTTCATTTTCCCGTCATGTTTAAGCAGATTATTTAAACAATATTTGCATAGGAATGATTCTGTCCCAAGCTTTTTGATACATGTAAGAGGCTGATGACTATAACCGTGATCACAATAAGCCAGGGGTGGCTAATCTTATCCAGAAAGTTAAGTTTTTGCTGGAACTCCCTAATTAGATTACTAATTAGACGACTGATTGGCTGAAGAGTCCTCACACCTGGGTTTGAACAGCTGACTTAAAGGTTATCACAAAAACCTGTAGACACTGGACCTTTGTGGATAAGATTGCCCACACCTGCTATAAGTGGTTTCCACTGTAACTTGATGTGCATCCCTAATGGGGAAGAATGAAAAACAGCTTTTGTGACCACAAGGGGGCACTATAAATATCTTGTTATGCCGTATGGGTAAGCCAACATGCTTGCAGTATTTCAGTCTATTATGAATGAGGTATTCAGGGACATGATTAATCATTTTTTAGTTGTGTATATATTGATGATCTGTTGATCTACTCTGTTGACCTAGTTTCTCATCAACATTATGTGGCTGAGGTTCTGCCAAGACTCTTGAAACACCATTCGCTAAGGTTGAGAAATATGAGTCAGACAATCTCTTTCTTGGGGTTTGTCCTTGGTCCTGGGGAAGTAAAAATAGAGGAGCGCAAGGTCAGAGCAATATGGGACTATCCAATCCCGACCACTACGAAGGAGCTCCAGCAAATCCTCGACTTCGCCAACTTTTATGGAAGGTTTATTCTGAGATTTAGAGTTACAGTGGCCCCCTGACTTCCATGATGAAACAGAAGTCCTGGAAGCTCACCTGGAACTCATACCACTGAGGTCAGAAACACAGGAAGTATTCCTAAGGTTGAAAGAGCCCTTAATGTCGGCCTCAGGACTCAAGCAGCCCAATTCTGCACAACCTTGAGGAAGACACCTCTGAGGTAGGAGAAGGAGTCGGTCTTTTGCAGCAGCATGGTACATCCTTGCGCCTACTTGTCTCATAGGCTATCTTCAGTGGAGTGTAAAGATGACACAGGGAATCTATCTATCTAGCTGAGTGGCAAAACTGGTTAGAAACACACCCCACTGTAGTACTCACATACTGTCAGAAGCAGGGCTATTCAATTCAGGCCCTCGATTCCAAATCCAGGCCTTGTTTTCAGTTCTCCAAGGTTACCCTAATTACCCTACCCTAATCAGTTTAATAATTACTGATTCTGATTGGTCAGGGGCTTCACACCTGGCTCACAGGTGAAGAAAGTCTGGAAAATCAGCAAGGCTTGGCCCTTGAAGACTGTGAGTTGAATAGCCCTGACTTAGAGTATACCTGTGATACTAATCGTCTGAATCCTCGCCAAGCTAGATGGACTCCATTTTTCACTATATACTACTTTTTGGTTGTCTAACAGCCTGGGCCCAAGGATTCAAGACAGATGCTCTGTCCCAACTTTTTGATTCTTCACTGCAAGCTGGCACCCTGGATTTCATCTTACCCTCCTCTGTCATTGTGGCCTTGGTACGATGAGAGATTATGGATTCCCTACAGAACACCCTGCAATCCTACCCAGGTCCACCCAACATTCCTGTGGGAAACCTGTATATATCTATCCTCACCAAGTCCCAACTCATGCAACAGAGACATACCTCCTTGAGTTCTGGACACCCAGTTATCTCCCAAACCCTGAACCTCTTGTGCCCCAAATCCAGGTGGCCATCAATGTCCGATGATGTCCATGACTATATCCTTGCCTGCACAATCTGTGCCCAATCAAAGCCATCACAAACATTCCCTACAAGTACATTGGAACCTTTGCCCCTGGTCCCACTTTGACATGGATTTCCTGATTCACTTGCTTCTGTCAACTATATTAGTGGTCATGGTCAGATTCTCTAAGATGTGTCAGCTTATACCTCTTCCTTGTTTGCCCATTGCTGTGTCTCTTGCAGAATGTTTGTTTAATCAGGTTTTCAGGTATTTTGGTATCCCCAAAAATATTTCAGATATGAAGTATGGAAGGATTTCTGCACCTGGCTGGGAGTGACGGTGAGCTTGTCTTTGGAGTATCATCCTTAGTCTATTGGCCAGATGGAATGCCTAAACCAAGAAATTGGCAGGATTCTAAGACAGTCCTGTGTTTTGAATCAAGCAGACTGTAGTCATTGTCTTCCATGGGCTGAATATGTGCAGAACTCTATTTACCTTACGTCATTGAAATTGGAGCATTTGGTTGACTGGGAGGGTAATGGCCCTGAAGCGCAAACCTGGGTGCCAGCGTGCAACATCTTGGACCCATTATTGATTGCTGACTTCCATCATCAGCATCCCACTTGTCCTGGTCCTTGGCCCCATGGACACCCACCTTGCTGAACCCCTCAGCCTTTGGGAGCTGCCCATGGAGGGCACTATCATGCCCGAAACTGATCAGCATCAGCCATGCCCATCTTTGACTGAACCGCCATGCCTGGATTTTCCTTTTGGCTCTGATTGCTTCTCTGGTTACTTGGTATTGACCCTGCTGGTTTCTGAACCTCGCTCCTCTCTGCAATTGAATCCGTAAAAGTCTGTTCATTACAAAACAAACCCTGAGTCTTGGGTCTCTTAGTGGTGTTTATGGTAAAATCACACCTTCATGCAGGGATTGTCACAGTCCGCGGTGGAGGCGAGCGGGTAAGCAGGCGACCATAGCCAGTAGGACGGGAAGACGGGGTTTTTAATGGGTAAAGCGGCAGACATCCACGAACATAGCAACAATACAATGCCGAATCTGGCAAACAGGGGAAGACGCGGACTGATATACAAAAGACAGAGCAAACGGAACAAGGCACAGGTGAAAACCATCAGGTAAAAACACGGGGTAACGAGGTGGGCGTGGCACACACGAGGATCGTACGGAGCCGGGCGTGACAGGGATGCTGGCCAACAGTTCAGGTGGCATGAAAGTGCAATTGTGAACAAAGAGAAACTGCAAGCAGACTTTACATCCTTCCCCATTTTAGAGGAAGCTAATGGCCCTGAAGTCACCGTGCCTTAGCAGCCCCAGACTGCTGCCTTCAATCAACAGCTTTGTGATTTCATAGTTTGCGAAGAAAACTGCAAAAACAAATGAGCCACAGATAGAACACGTCTAAATGTTTATGATTACATTCCTGTATTTATTTGGTGTTTCATTTTAAGACTGTCATGAATAGATTAGGATAAAGTTTGTTTAGGTGAAGAGATTTCAGGGCACGATTCAGCATATATAAGAACTGTAAGTTGGCAGAAACATATGGAAACAAGAAGGGCTGGACTGGGATTAGAAATTGGTCCTGGACATTGGGCTCCCCACAATCATTTTGTGATTTTGTGGTTTTACAAATTGTTACACCCACCTGGCTCCTGACTGGGGAGAGCACACTCAGAAAGGCTTTAACCACCTGATTTATTGACTACTTAAAGATAACAGGCGTCATTATAAATTTCTAAGGGTAAAGAAACATATTGGTCAGTTAAAGGCCAGATTACAGACAAGTTATTAGGTCAAAAATGAATTGGGTTTTCTGGAAGTGAGGGGGAAGAGGTGCAGGTCAAAAGCCCTGTACCCCTTCGGGTCCAACCAGCCCATTTAACTGTGAGCCAATTATTCCAGTACTCACCAGGAAACAACCACACCTGCATGCTGATACCACCCTATGGAAGACAAAAAACATGGTGGGACAGGCTGGGTCGTCACACAACCCACTAACTCATTAGTCCACCATAAAAATAACCATCATGCCAGAAGGCCTGGAAGCAAGTTAGTTTCCTGTGAGAAAAAAGTTCCAGATATCTGTATTGTAATTTTTCTGGAGTGAAAAAAGGTAGAACAAGTCTAATCAATTTTTTGGAAAATGGCTAAACGATATCCTGTCAGGTGAATAAATGCATCTAAATTACATGTAGTATGTGTGCCCAGTAGGGCTGTGTGACATGGGCACCTGCGGTAGTACAGTAGGTGTATGCACTGTGTGTACCCACGGCATTTAGACTTGTTACTTGGCTATAGTTACTTTTTTTGTCTCATTAAGTCTGCCACAGAAACATAAAAAAACTGAATGAACTGCAAACTGAAATCTGCAAACCTATCTACCACTACCTGAGGAATTTCATTTTCTCATATCTGTGTCACAGTGACATACCTTATGTATATTTGTCTCCTGTACTATATGTTCATATGTTTACATTACACTCCATCTGATATTTTGTCTTATGTTTGCTCTATGTCAATTGTGCCCACACAGAACATGCAGAGTAAGATTTTTGTTGCATGGTGTGACTGACTATTTTACCATGCACATGACAAACTTCTTAATCTTAAAAAATAAATCATACAAAAATTAACTTTTTTGTCACGGGGCATCACACTGTAAGACATCTACAGGCAGTTTGTTGTTGGGTATTTTCTCTGACTGCCTCACTGCTTGTTCCAGGGAATGCGTTTCATGTTGGTGTGATGTTGTGTTCCATTTTTTACGAAATATGTCGCAATTTGTCCACTATTTCTTCAGATTTAATGTGGAAACCATAACTGCTGGTGTTTGTGACTGTAAGCACTTGCATTCTAAATGTTCTACAGGATTGCAATGCTTCAAGTAGTGAAACAAGTTCTGAGTTGAAATTTCTGAGTTTGAGTTGGAAATTTCTACTGTAACACCCCCTGAAGTCGGAATTCCTACTTGGAATCTACATAACCCTGAGTTCAGAATCCAAGATGGCTGCGTCCTTTATCAACAGAAGTGAAAGCTGTAGTTTTGTACTGTTTATCAGCACTTACGTCTTATTTGTGGCTCATTAAATCAGTCATTCACAGTACTGTCCAACTGCCATCTGGGAACATGTTGCTGTGGTGTTTTTATGTGCAAAATACAGCATAATGTGTTCTCATCAACTGATATTGCTAACGAAGGCTAACAATTAACTAGGTTAAAACTTTCAGAAAGCAAAATTTCTTTCTTAGCCGGATAACTTGTTGGGTTTAAGGTAGTCTAGGCTAAATGTAAGTGAACAAAGATAAAGATCATTTAAACTGGAGGAAATTAAATCCAACAAGTTATCCAGCTAAGTAAGAAGTCTTGCTTTTTGAAACAGATCCCTGGTAATTCTAAATGGCCAAATTTTTTTCACTAAATTTTTGGTCGTGAACCAAAAAATCAAGCCCCCACACTGAGGATGGCAGCACCGTGCCCCATGTTTCATGTTCAAACACAATACTAGGTGTGACCCAAGTGAAAGTCAGCAGTTCTCAGTCTCTCTCTCACTTTCACTGTCTCTCTCTCTCTTTCTCTCTCGACATCTATGCTCCAACCCCAGGTGTGTGGCTTGTGGCACCACTTGAAGGTGAGGCTGTTGGCTAGGAGCTATGAATAACTGCGGGGTATCCATCACACAAACACACCCACACATGCCAGAGCTCTGTAGCTGCGCAAGCCCCTGTCCTGAGCAGATGGTGGTCTAGACATCTCTGCTTAGCCTGCTGCCCCTGCGACCTGACCCCGGATGAGTGGTAGACAATGGATGGATGGATGGACCCCTACAAATGGCCTGTAAACAAATGGAGAAAAGATCCTAACAAGCTCCCTCAGGGTGCTTAAGGGGAGCGACCTTGTTTTAGGAATAAGTTCATAAACGTTCAATGCATTGAGAAATTATAAATTGCTTGAAGCAAACGTGCTGGCAGATCACTGCTGGCTGGGTGCTAGACCTTTGCATTTTCAAGTCACCGGGCTGCAATAACACCATCGTATTAGCAAAGGTAGGCTTTCCATTTTGTTATTGCTGTTGGACACTTATTACTCTGTACATTGACGGTGTCTTCTCAGTACTTACCTGTAACTTACCTATTATGTGTCATTTTTCTGGAATATGGTGGCATTCAAATCTTCTTTGTACAACATTCATCGTGTGAGAAAAATATTTGCTAGTGAAATCCGATGTATCATATTTTCAAGTCACGGATCAGATCGTTTTTCAGATCAGCAAAAAAAAGGGTGGAGCTGGTTAGAGAAATATAAGGTAACACTTTTTATGAGTGCCGTGTCTACAAGAATATATTAACACATTCATAACACATTATAATGCATTAAAATAGTGTTATAAACATGTCTACAAATATTTTAAAAAGGGCATAACACATAGCATGTTCATTATGCATTATGAAAGTTTTATGAAGCTCTCATCTAAAATGTACTATAGATACCTTCATAATGCAGTACCAAGCAAAAGCTGCTGTTCTCTCTAAGGTCTTATTTAAAGACCTTAACCCTCCACCAATTAAGTCCCAGTTCCATCTCCAGAATAAGACACTTGCTGGATGTGAACGTTCTGTCTTGTTGCAGCACTGCAACAGACTGATACATGTGGCTGATGTGACACTGAAATCTCCCATGAACCCTCCACTATCCTTATAAGAGTATAAAGATGGATCCATTGTTCCGCCACGAGGATGGAATCTGCACTGTGCCTTCTGGATTCGAGGTTTGATTAACAATGCACCTTCCTCTCCAGTACCCTGGCATACACCTTCCCAGGGAGGCTGAGGAGTGGGATCTGAAGTTGGAACTGTCCCTAACCTCCACACAATGCTGAAGAGGCGTGTCGGCCAAGACAGCCCAACAACATCAAGAGCTTTCAAGAACTCAGAGTGAATCTCATCCACCCCCGGAGCCTTACCACTGAATAGGTTTTTGTTTACTACACCTCTGCCAGATGCTCACAGCACACATTTACTAAACTTTTGGATCTTCCAGGTCTACTCGGCATCTTCCCCCACCATCGGATCCAACTCACTACCAGCTAGTGATCAGTTGACAGCTCAGCTCCTCCTGAGTGTTAAATTCCCCCAGCAGAACAATGGAGTCCCCAGTGGAGGCACCTTCCAGCACCCCCTCCAAGGTCTCCAATAAGACCAGATACTCTGGACTGGTGTTTGGTGCGTGTGCACAGGCAACATTCAGAGCCCGTCCCCTGACCCGACCCAACAAGTCGAAGGAACGGCGACCCTCTCAGTCACCAGGGTGAATTCCAATGTAATGGTGCCTAACCAGAGGGCTATAAATAAACCCACACCTGCCCGGCGCCTCTCACCATGGGCAACTCCAGAGTGGAATACAGTCCAGTCCCTTTATTTATATATACACAATATATATTTTATATGCACAATGTTTTCCTTATAATTCAGTGTAATTTTTTTTACTTTGTCACCATTTTTCCTTATGGAAAGCAGAAATCTATTTTTTTTAATAATTCATACTAAAATAAACTTGGGTGTCAGACTTTAAACTGCAAAAATGCCACAACACCGGAGTCTTCTTACCTTTTTACCAAAATAAAGGCTGATGTGGCTGTCACCTTCTGCACTGACAACTTAAAGTTCTTCTGAAGGAGCGCTTATCTCTTCCATAATATTACCAAAAAAATAGCATCTGTGCTCCGCTAACCCAGCCAACCTTGCTGTGCGTAGGTTGTCTGTTCTGAAAAGACTACCATAGAATTGGCTTGAATTGCATTTTTCTGTGATGTGATAGGCTGACGTGTGCTATCAAGCATTGTTCCTTATTAACACAGTTGCACATTTTCTTCTTGTTTAAATTTTATATAATGACAATGTCTTTTGTGTCGCCCAGTCCTATCCCATTGGTAAATTTCACAGAGTGGACAGGACAGAAACACTGTAATAAAATGGGTCTTAGCATCTGAACAGTTGCTATTTAAATTTTCATTGGGAAAAAGTGCCTCAGCAGAACCCTCACTACAGGGCATATGCAGTGCAGCAGCAGAAGCACCGTTTCACATAGCATAGCCCCAACACGGGGGCCCTGATGTTAGGGATCAGTGAGGGAATCACTCAGACCCAGATGACACGTCATATAGGGTAAGGCCAAAAGTGTATGTGTATCTGCAGAAGGCAAACATAGTAATAGAGGGTAATCCAGAGCCCGGTAGAAGTCAAATATGAAAAGCCCAATAATCAGAGCAGAAGAACCAAATCAGCAGAGGCAGTGAGGCAATATACAAGGGGGACATCAGATAAGACAGCCTAAGGCACAGCCTCCCTGACTCAAGGTTATAATAGTTTTGGATTTTTCATTATAGTTTAGTTTTATTTCGTTTTGACATTTTTTCCCTATAATTTAGTTAGTTTTAATTAGTTTTTAGAGCAGGTTTGCTAGTTTTAGTTATTTTAAATTTTTTTAAAATGCTTAGTTTTAGTTTAGTTTTTATTAGTTTTAGTATTAGTTTTTTCATACTTTGGGTTATTTGTCAGGTGCAGGATTCAAAAAGATCAGTAAGTATTGTGTAATAAAACTCAACAAAG
>JAODJU010000040.1:177317-188986 GCA_026776725.1 Gnathonemus echidnorhynchus | reverse complement strand
TACTGTGGCCAAAGGAGGGCCGACCAGCTACTGAGCAGGACTGAGAGAAAACTCCAATGGCCAGGTGTACAAATAATATAAATTATAAAAAAATACTACCATAGATGTAACAGGACAATAGATATGGTACAGATGTAGGAAAATGAGTGCTGGGCAATGCCCACTGTATAAAGTTGTATGTGCATTGCAAGAGCCTAACAAGAGAGCTATTCAAATCAAAGCTCCTATGAGATAATTACAAATACAGGACCAACCATAATAGACAAAAGACAAATTAAAGGATCACAGATGACGATGAAGCAAGTCAGTGGATAGGTGAGCTAGTTGATGTGTTTCTGGAAGACTGAGAAACTTACTGACAAAGAAACCACTTACGAAAAATATGTAGAGTCAAACTTATTTTTGCATGGTGGTGTTGGTAAACTGACCAAAGAGGGCAAGATGGGACGTAGGTGACACAATGGATATGGGTGTTGTTCCATAAACAGCTCTGAAAGGCAGCACCAAGAACTGGAACCTGATAGGGAGTCAGTCAAGAGAGACGAGGTAGGGTGTAACATGAGAGTGTTTTGGCTGATTTAATTTCAGACATGCTGCCGCATTTTGAATCATCTGCAGTGATTTGACAGCATAAGCTGGTAAACCACTCAGTTAGGAGGTGCAGTAGTCTGTGAAATAAGTGCCTGGACAAGAAGCTCAGCTACAAAGACTGACAAATAAGGCCCGATTTTACTGAGGTGTTATACAGGGTGAATCTAAAAGACTGGGACCATACTGCTCTGTAGTCAGCAAAGGATCATCTGTTATTACTGGCAGACCTTGAAGAAGACAATGTTGATCCAAGCTAAAGAGTGATATTGTGAGGAATGGTGGGGCTGGCAGGGAAGACAAAAACTATGGTATTTTTAAGCTTCAACTGGCAATCACTTGTTCAGGCTGAGGTGTCTGTGATGCATGAAGATCCAAGCAGGGGCAGTAGTCTCCCCAAGGAAAGGTCAACTACAGCTGTCATCATTGTTGTAGTGGTAAGAGGAAACTTGTGATCAAACCTAGAGAGGTGGTATACAGACAGAATAGGTACTCTGGTACCAGGTTATAAACATCCTTACGCTCATACATGTTGTTTATGGACAAACTGTGGTCAGCACAAAAGTCCAATAACAGAGCACCACCTGTGGTAGATCGGGCAGGCCATTCCTCCCAGTCACACCCTTCCATGTTTCACCGTCACTACTCATATGAGCATTAAAGTCCCTCCGCAGAGCAATGGAGTACCAAGAGGGGCTGCCTTCTAGCCCCCCACACAAAGTCTCCAAGAAAGCCAGATACTCTGTATTAATGTTTGGTGCATAGGCACAGACCACTGTCAGATCCCTTCCCCAGACTCAAAGTCAAAGGGAGATGACTCCATCATTCGCTGTGGTAAAATCCAATGTTCAGGCACTACAGTGAGGGGTATGAGTAGACTCACACCAGCACAACGTTTCTCATCCAGGGCATCTCCACAGTGGAATAGAGTCCATGTCTTTCTACCAAAGTTTGGATCCAGAGCCTGACAGTAACTCTCTACCTCCTTCACCAGCTCAGGCTCCTTTCCCACCACAGAGGTTATGTTGCATGCTCCTAAAGTCATTTTTGGTAACTGATGATTAGTCTGCCAAGGCCCTGCCTTTGACTGTTGCCTGATCCACATAGCAATTGACTCCATGGCCCCCTCTGCAGGTGAAGGGCCCACAGGAGGGGAAACTCATGTTCTCATTTTGGGCCTGGTCAGGCTTGGCTCTAGGACAGGGTCCCAGTTTCCATATTGCAGGTTGGTTATATGATCCTTGTTCTTTTTCATCATAGGAGTCTTCTGAACTCCAGTTTGTCTAGGACCAATTTGCCTTGGGAGACTCTACCAGGGTAAACTTCCCCCAACAGCATAGCTCCTAGGATCACAGACACACAAACCCCTTCACCATGACAAAGTGCCGATTCAAGCAAACTACTGCTGAAAGAAACACAGAGAATGTGTCAAATTTTTGTAAATTACCTGGAAAAAAGTGTGTGTGAATTTTGTGAAGGCAGCAGATCCTCTCACACACATTATAAGACCTAGAATGGGTACTTCTCACCAACTTCCTTCCAGAGAAAGCCACCTTCTCCGAGTATCCATTTGCCTTGGATTACAGTCAGAACATCCACTCCTAACCGAAAGCTCCCGGGATGGTTTCACTCTTGTTCAGACTGGGAGGTGAGGGGCCTCTATGAAGAGAGCAGCCCAAATATGCCAGCTGTCCAGTGCAAGGCAGTAGTTTGTCCTTTCGTCCTCTTTGCAGACAAAGCAAACAAAACAACGCAGCCCACAAGGGAATGACCATCAGTCTGCAATGCCACATGGTGCTCCCTCCCTACTCCGGCTCTAAAATACTGCTTTCGTCCTGCAAGGCCACAGGTTCACTTGTGGTCTTGTGTTAAAGCAGATAGCCAGTCAAAATGATTTCTGACTCTCATTTGGAATACAAAATTTAGAAGAGCTGATTTCAGGCTTGTTAATAATTAATTGGAATTGGAGCAGTTGACCAAATCTAACTGATGCACTAGTTAAAATTTAACTAGAGTAATTAGTGTTTCATCAATGGGGAAAAACAAACATTGTTTCCATTTGTGTACACACACAGAGATGCACACTATTTCAGCACTAGCAAGCAGTGAGTCATAAGACCACTCCCAAATGAGGCTGTAGATATTCTATTTCAGAAGCGAATCCATCAAAAGCTGCAGTGCACCACTGGACCATTAACTGTGTAAGACCTGCCCTCAATTTGCAGTTAACTCTTTTGCGCCAGAGCACTCCTGAAGGAACAGGTTTGTAAAACCATCAATTGATTTTAAGTGTGGTTCATCGTCTTTATTCTTGTTGCATTTTTACATACTTTTATTTTAAATTGGCTAGTAATGTTCCACTTCAAACACATTGGAAAGGGACAAAGCTAGATTATTATTTTTATGATGATGTTTGTGTCTCACTCCATGAAAATCATTGCCCACCCCTTTGCTACCCCATTGAGGAATTTCTTCTGGCACCCCTGAGTTCAAAACTTACTCTACAACAAAGGTGATGTATTTGCAGCAGAGCTTATTGAAGAAAAACACCATCAAGAAGTCAATGATTTCCATGAATAAAGTTTGGATAATTAGCCCAGATTCCTTATCATTCCATTTCCGTTTATAATACTGATCAGGACAGTCCTTGTTGGTTGTACATAAGCAGCCCTAAGTAAGAAATGGGCCCAACTCAATCCCCACACGCCACAAGGAGAATGAAGGGACAGTGATGCTTCATTCCCCATGTTTTCTTTCTCCATTCACCCTTGAATTTGGAAATAGGGTTTTGGAGGAAACTGGATGAGTGTCATTGAACAGACCAGGACTTACCAAGGAGTCTCACTGTTACCAACGGATACAACTTTACATGTGTGTGATCAGCATTCAGGAACATTTCTGCTTGCTCAGTACTGACCTCAGGCAGTGCCGGAAACAACATCACTACTGCACCCCATCTCATACCACTTGCTTGTTGGCCTGGAGCAATATATAAATATATGAAGCTATAGTAAAACAGGCAGCAGTGAGAAAGGCACAAATCCTGTCCTTGGCAAACAGTGTGTAGCTGGCGGTTTGTTTTTTCAGCTTACAGGAAATGGGCCCAGATATTTTGAATATGCCTTGTTGGATAAAAAAGTGTCCCAGAGAACTACTTGCAGGAATCTACAAAGATTTTTGCAAACAGCCATATCTTCATAGGACTTGCACCAATATACACAACTATGGCCTATGGAGATACTTATAAACTCAACCAAATAATTAATAAAATACCGATATTTCGTCTAAGTTATTCAGTTACAATAAATACACAAGTTAATGTTAAATTCAAGACTTAAATTCAAATATTCAAGTTAACTAATAGTTATCACCTCAGCTTGAGTATTGAGGTGTATCATTACGTATCATTTTAATTCAAGTCAATGGTGCTAGAAATTTCCAGCCGTGGACAAGTCCAAGTTCTGGTACTACCTAGAGATGAAGATCTCTATGGCAAAAGGATGTAGAACATCTGAGAAAAAGAACACCCAAGTATAGCACTGCAGCTGCTGAACTGCACATATTTTAGGGAAACATCTCCCTCTTGTGTTAGAAATGCCCCACTGTAATTCTGTTACTTTAATACACAGAATATCTTGTCTGGAATCATTTAACTGAGAAAATGGCATGGAGAATATGCTAACAGACGAGAATAAGAAAAGTCAATGGCAATAAGCTTTTTATTTGAACATGAAGGCAGTGTTTCCTGTTTTGTACACTGCTATCCACAAGGCCTGTGGGCAGGTTGCATTAGACAGTGAAGACAGTTCTCCAGTGGATACAAACCTTGCAGCAAAGCCACATAAATATTTACATCTCTTCAGTTCTATTTACAGTCCGTGCTATTATACACTAGGTTAGAAAACAGAAGAAAAGAAAAAGTAATTATGCACAATATAGTTGTAGAAAACATACGCTTCCCAACTCCCACTCCATCAGATTCTGGGCAACATATTGGCCGTTCTGTCTCTTTGCCTAGAATTGTTTCCTTAATTACAAAAGAATTAAAGCTAACATCCCCTTCTCTTTATAGATGAAAAGTTGGTCTTGATCACAGAGTCGACAAAAATAGAAGCAAGCAGCAGCCAAAGCAGACACAAAGAAAATGAGAAAATCTTTTAAAGAGACTCAAATAATGATTTTCGTTCTTCATCTTACAAGTAGGGGTGTGTCTTACTGCTGACAGGCATCACAATTTGAACTTAAAGGATGTTTCCCCAAATATACTGTAAAAAAAGTCATATTTTTTATCTGCTTGTCTTGATTAGTCGATTGGATTGGTTAAAGTTTGTCAATTTTTGGAGTTAAGGGGAGTAGCACAGGGAGCCCAAGCAGTCACAATGTACCCATCTCAGCACCTGCAGTGTGACTTGATCTTATCAGGCTAGACCGCCTTTGTTCTTGTCATTAGCGGTAAAACAGCTTGCTCTCACTCAGCTGCAGGCAAAAGCGTTGTCATCATGCCAGCCACCACGTGCTCTGACCTTGCCGCCTCATACAAAGACAAGCGCAGTGGATCATATAAAACAGAGGCTAAAACTATTACCTGAAATACTAAAATTAAAGTTTAAAGTAGAAAATTCACTGGAGATATTGCATAAGAGGTTTACTGCCAAGCTACTGTTTTAAGCATCACCAAGACAACTCGCTGCCCAATGATTAACGTAACATACACACGATATCGCTTAATGCTAAGGGAAGCAGCAACAGGACGCCATTCATCTCCACTCCCGCATGAGTCCACTGTCAGCTCTGGTCAGGCCTCCCAGGTGAGAGGACCACAGCCTGCCTGTGCTAACGAAGATGTCAAGTGGAAGGAAATGCTACGTCTCGTTAGTCTTTGTTTCTATCATTGGATGTTATGCACAAGCTGCTGTGACTGTCTGTCTCTGAGGTTACAGTCAACTATGGTAGGACCTCTGGACTGTGGTGCCACTTTTTGTGACGATAGACCACACACACCACATGAGATGACAGAGTCACCAGAATGAAGCAGATCACATACTCCTGAGCTGGAGTGAAGGGCACATCCCTTTGGTGATCAGCTGCCAGCGTCACAATGTGCTTGACTTCAGAATGGGGTGATGACTTTAGAATTGTGTATGTAATATGGCACTTAATGTTAGAGTGTAGACATCTCTGCGGAGGAGAAAAGGCTGTAAAAGCATGAGAAGGAAACAAAATTTTGGTCTGTACTTTTACTTTCTGAACCTGAACTACCCCCTTTTGCCCTCACCCTCCAGAGTCAGGTCAGAAGTCACATGACGTCTCCAGGGTGACATGAGCAACAGATGTAGCTTACAGAAGGAACTAAACCAGGAAAAGTGCAGCCCGTATGCCAGCTAGCACTGCAATCACACAATGACAGTGGATGTCAGCTTCAGTGTTGCTTTTGTTTCATGTTTATTCTTTGCAATGTTAAAACCAGCCTCTGCTTGCTCAACATGGCTTTATTACAGTGAAACTGTGGCTTGAGCTTTGGACCCTGGAGGAGGGTGGAGATGTCACTAAGGCGCACGCACACACAGACACAGACATACATGCACTCTGCATTTTAACCCCATGTGCCTCTTCAAGAAAGCCACTGTGAACCAGATCATATTTAAGTGCTGAACATCTTCAAAACAGTCTCAATAGTAAAGAAAATACTAAACAAAATTCACTTATTATCCATATTAAAAAAGTTTTAAAAAGGTCTTTGTGTTACATTGCAACTAAAGAAAAGCGATAGTCCCGCTCCCATAAAAAAAACTGTTTTAATGTCTGACGACACAGAACACAAAGAACACATGTACCCTGTAGAAGCACTGAAATGACCACCCTGATTAATACCCCACACAAACTGCTGCTAATGAACAGGGACCACAACCTGCCAAGGTCACCGTCAAAGGTATTTGAACTCTGCAACTCACTTTCAAACACAGGACTAAACTGGCATGAATCATTGTACATACATACATATACACACACATTTTTATATATATATATATATATATATATATATATATATATATAAAAACAAACTGCTCTACCTCATCTCTCACTTTGTGAAACCCGTTGGTAGGATAGGAGGACAGACACTGCATTTGTAGGGGGTAACGGCCTTAGCCTTGCCAGCTAACAGAGCACTGAGTACTGTATAAACCGTACCTGCTGCCTATATTTCCCACAATACATCTGTGCACCCCCCCCCCCCAAATTGACCTACAACCAAGGCTGACATTAAGCAAGCCCAGAAATAGACTGGTGAGTATTTGAAAGATTCTCTCTGTCTAGACACAGCCATGCGGTTTTAGCTGTGGACAGGACTGGGTGTTTTGTACACGAGAGGCTGAAGTGATCACAGAAGGCCTGCTGGTTTCAGTGTTTTTAATTCTTAATATTATTTATGTCTGCACTGGCTAATGGCCTGTGTTCCTGAGTCCAGTGCAGTGAGGGCAGGGTGGTCGTCTGATTCACCCAGAATCACCCTCAGGGTGGACATTAGAAAGCCTCACTCCCCAAGGAAGTGGCCTGTCTGCTGGCTACACAGGCTGGCAGGGAGGGGCCTGTGGGTGTCCATGCCAAAATATATGTCAAACTTTTACTTCTGTTAAAAAAAAAAAAAAAAAATTGGCATCAGACTATGGGTCGTACCGTGGTGCATTCCACAGTCACTGGGAAACACTGAATACAAGGCATTCATACACAAGATGCATTGCACATCTGAGGTGTCCCATCCCCCGATAAGACCAGCGAAGGGGGGCACTAAACTAAAGAGTGCTTGATTCAGGGAGTGTTTCTGTGAATGTGCACACACACACACGCAGAAGCACATGCACACAAACACGCTCCACCCCAAAGCGAAGTCAGGCAGGTGCCCAGGTGTCTGATGGTTACGTGCTCTGACCAGAAGTTTCCGGAAGCCCTGGAGTGTGGCGCGTGTGCGTATGTGAGTGTGTGTTGCTGGCGGTGTGGACTGGGGTGAGCGGTGAGATGGTGCTGGCTGGTCACTCGCTGTCGGACAGCGTTTCGTACTGCGAGCACAGCAGCGGCTTGGGCTCCTCATCCCAGGCCCTTCCCTGGGCCCCTTGGCCTTGCTGTCCCTGGTTCTGCCCCAGGTTCTGCCCCTGTGGGCCAGGCTGCATGGAGGATCCGGAGGACGGGGAGGGCACAGAAGACACGACGCCAGCAGGGAAGCGCATGGTCATGGTCAGGGGGTTGTAGGCAAAGGGCGTGGACCCTGGAACAGAAGGACAGAGCACAAGCACATCTGGGTGAGACCACCATACTGGGGTTTCCTCCAACCGGCATCCTCCCTCCCCGCTGACTACACCCCTTCTGGACAGTGGCCTGGACGTACCTGCAGAGGACGGCCGGTCTTCCCAGACGCGGCTGGTGAGGGGAGTGCGCCGGTTTGCGTCCCCCTCTGAGTGGACGGACGAGACAGAGGACGGCCTCTCGCTGCCAGGCATCCCCGGCCCGGGGGACTTGGTCTTACGGCCATTGGAACGCCCGCCAGCCTTCCCCTTCCCCATGCCCATGCCTGAAAGAGGTGAAATAGTCATATGACACGCGGGTTATTTGGCTGCGCTTTCTGCCGGATTCAGACTCACAGAGCCTCAATGAGCACTGGGCAACTAACATACAACTTTGGGAGACTGATGGCAGGATTCACAAATTCCACCTCACTGGGTGTGGACTGCAAGCAGGGTGGCCGTGGGGCCTGGGACAGACCTGCTGAAGAGTAGGTGTCCTCAGGGCGGGTCTCACTGGGTGGCGCTGAGGCTGACAGGCCGCTGCCAGGGGGCATTGCTGCGCGCTCCTCTGCCTGCTCATCATACTTGCCCATCAGGGCTTTCCTGATGATGGCCTCCAGCCCGATGGTGTTACCTGAGGCCTCAGGGACTGGCTGGCTCCGTGTGGCCACAGGCCCTGAGGGGCAGGGAGAGGGGGAGGGGGAGGGGGAAGTGGAGAGGATGAGCCCTGATGTAGATGGGTGTCTCATCCAGGGGAAACCCCGGCCCTGTGCCGCCAGGATAAACGGGTGGAAGGCAGAGGTGCAATACCCTCCCCAACACTTATCACAACTGTGTTATAACAGGGTGGTAACAAACCTGATTTAAAAGAGCTCCACCTCAGCTCTATATACTGCAAATTATTATTTTAACACCCATCATCAAATATATACAAAATACCACTTCTTACTATAATAAAACAATCCAAAGACCAGTAAGAATTGCCTGTATTATTAAAAACTCCTTGTTTCATCCATTCAGCAATTATTCAGCAAATAAGCATTTAATGGACTCGCAATCATTGAGGTTAAGGAGGTGAGGCTCACATGCGTGGGGTATACCTGCAGTCGTCGATGCAGGCATGTTGAAGATCTCAGTCCCAGGCTGAGTTGCATCTGGATGCAGGGGGGGCACAGAGATTAGGACCCTTGTGAAAAATGTGACAGTCAGAGAGAGCACTAGCAACAGGACTGACTAGCCTGACTCACCGCCGCTGACTATCATCTTCTTGATCATCTCCTGCTTCTTGGACTTGACAATGGCGGAGTTGCTCTCCGTCAGTTTGCTGAAGAAGGCCGGAGGCTGTGAGCTTCCAGCTGGTGAGCGGGAGCCCATCCTGGTCAGAGGAGCAACATCAAGAGGGTGAGAGTGCGCACCGCCTCTGGGCTTTGCCCCAGGAAGACCGCTTGGGATTATCCTTAAACGCTTGAACAGTGAAAGCATCACATTTGCTCCCTGTGAGGTCTGTCACTGTCTTTAGTGTTAGCATTAATCCTAGCTGCACCTGCAAGAGGCGCCCAGCAGATGGCACTATGCAGAAGCTTGCTTAAAAAAAAAAAAAAAAAAAAAAACTTGGCTGTGTGACAGAGCTCAGTTATAATCGCAGGATGACACAGATCAGAGTCTCCGGTGGGAAATGGACCTTCACTGGCATATCACATTGCACATTGCACTCGGACATGTTCTGATTGGCTGTCAGACCTGGGGTGAGTGCAGGAGGAGTGGCTTACGAGCTAATACTGGGTCTTTAATGAAGAAAAACACCAACATCACAGCTAATTCTCAGCCTTTTAGAATTAACCTATTTTTCACACAAGCTTGATGTTTACCTCTGTCATTTACTGAAAGACTTGTATTTAATTATCTTTAGAAAATGACATTAGTTTTTCACTGACTGACCTTTTTAAAAATTTAAAGAAAAGCCTTACATATCACACCAGCACTGAGAATGTGTTTATGCAGAGGGGAGACGTACCCCTGGTGCCCTGCTCACTGGGGTAGGAGACCCCGTTACATATCACACCGGCCCTGAGAATGTGTTTATATGGAGGGGAGATGTACTCCTGGTGCCCTGCTCACTGGGGTAGGAGACCCCGTTACATATCACACCGGCACTGAGAATGTGTTTATGCGGAGGGGAGACGTACCCCTGGTGGCCCTGCTCACTGGGGTAGGAGGCCCCGTGTGGGTCGGCATCTGAAAGTCCACTAGGCGGGGACACAGGCTCGATGCCATCTGTGGGAAGGCTGCTCGGGGACATCTTGTTCTGGATGGGAGATCTGGACACATACATCACAGATTCAGCATCCGTTGGTGGGCACCATTACTACACTGCCATGCTGCCAAATCCTCTCACTCCATACCGGTCTCTTCCACGCTCCCCATGGACTCCCTCAGGGGAATAGTGTGCAGCCAGGCCAGGTTCTTGGGGGGTGCTAGGGGGGCGTGTGAGGTCCAGCACTGGTGAGCTGTGGTAGCTGTAGGCTGCTGGTTGGTTAGCCTGCTGGGATTGACGTGTGTAGTCCTTGGTGATCACCTCCTATTCAGCACATGGGGAGCAGAGCAGGCGGGCTTTCCGTGAAGTTAACCAACCAAACAACCAAGCATTCCTAAAAGCAAAGCCTCCCACCCCAGCATGTTAAACATTATTATGGAGTGAGGGCCAGCAGTGGGTTGGTGTTGTGAAGACTGGGTAGAACTTCGGTGATGCTGGACTTGACTGTGGACAGATGCAGTGGTTATCATATGTGAATGAAGCAAAGGCTTACGTGGGGTGACAGGTGTTGTTGCAAGTAGGCGGGGCTTACAGTGTCATATGTTATCAAACGTGGGTGGAGCCTATGCAGATATAGGTGTTATCACATGTGGATTGGGAGTTATACAGGCAAGGCTTACACTGATGTGCTGGGCCAGAGTGACCACCCTCTGGCTGCTCTTGACATAGGGTGAGGTGGGCTGCTGGCTGGGGAGGCCGGGGGATGGGCTCCCTTCGGATGGGGGGTGGTAGAGGCTGTGCTGCTGCTCCAGGGACTTCTGTTGCAGAACTGCACAGATGGGTGGACATCCAGGGTACGTGCCAACACAGCAGGAGAGGAGCAAATGAAACAAAGAGGAAGCAGAACACATACAAAGACATGCACACAGGCGTAGGACAAGGCAGGTGAACACAGGCGTACAGAGGAGAAAAATAATGGACAGATGCTCAGTTACATAATTCATGTCAGTTTCCAGGAGACTTCAGAGTGACTGGGCCGCTAACTGAAGTCAGTGTGTGGCACTGTGGGCTGTAGCTCAGCAACAGGGGCGCTGATAGTGCCCCCTGCAGGTGAACCGGAAACACGGCACACAGACAGGAAAGCAGATTAAGAAGCAGACGAGTGCCTGGCAGGAGAGCAGCAGGGATAGTGTGGAACCTCCATCTATCCATCCATTATCCAACCCACTTATCCTACTGGGTTAGTGTGGAACCTTTGACATAATAACCACTGCCTGCATCTCGGTCCTGATAGGTATCTGCTGTGTGTTTGTGTGTGTGTGTTGGGCCTGGCCAGTACTTGGATGGGAGACCCACTAGGAAAGCAAGGTTACTGCTGGAAGAGATGTTGGTGTGGCCAACAGGTTAGTCTATCCCAGGGGCCTCCAACTCCAGTCCTGGAGAGCTACTATCCAGTTGGTTTTCAATCCTACTTGGCTTCTGATGAGCCACACCTGTTCTCAGGTAAATACCAGGGCCAGGTGTGGCTCATCAGAAGCCAAGTGGGACAG
>JAODJU010000040.1:165115-177217 GCA_026776725.1 Gnathonemus echidnorhynchus | reverse complement strand
GCCACACCTGTTCTCAGGTAAATACCAGGGCCAGGTGTGGCTCATCAGAAGCCAAGTAGGATAGAAAACCTACTGGAAAGTAGCTCTCCAGGACCGGAGTCGGAGACCCCCGGTCTATCCTGTGGTCTGTGTGGATCCCAATGCAGTGATGGGGACACTGTGCAGTAAAAACAGTACTGTCCTTCAGATGAGATATAAAACCGAGGTCCTGACTGGCTGAGGTCACAAAAGATCCCTGGGCATCTTTTGAAAGAGTAGGATGTAACATTCGTTCATATGAAAGAAAAAAAAAAAAGATATATTTAATTTAGTACTTAATACGACAAAGTTGAGTACGCTTCACAAGGAAGCAACTGAAAATCTTGCCATTGCATTTAAAATGGGCAGCACTATGGCTGCAGTGCAGCAGAGTATACAGGGTGCCAAGTAGCTGCTACCACAGGCTAAAAGCTTCTGGCCTGGAAGAGACTGTTAAACCTCTCTAATAACCATCTCAAGTACTCAATTAGCTGCTTATTTTGTTCTGACATTTAATTTTGCCTGAAGTATGCACACACCTTTGTGTGTGTGTGTGTGTGTGTGTGTGTGTGTTTTTCTTTAGTAACTGAAGACTGCATCAGTAAAAAGGTAAGATAATCCTCTTGGTAATGGTACCCGGCCATCTTTTTCTGAATGTCCAGTTGTTCATTATAATTTTAAGCTGCAGCAGTAAGGAGGTCACAGAGGCAAAGTGTCAACGAGGACAAAGAGCCGCAGTGGTAAGGTCATTACGAAGGTACAGTGGTAAGGAGGTGATGGAGTTGGAACAGTAACGAGGTCAATGAGCCGGTAAGGTGGTCACAGAGGTACAGTGGTAAGGAGGTGATGGAGTTGGAACAGTAACAAGGTCAATGAGCCGGTAAGGTGGTCACAGAGGTACAGTGGTAAGGAGGTCAGGGAGAAGAAGCAGTAGCGAGGTTAAAGAACTGCAGCAGTAAGGAGGTCATGGAGGGAAAAAGTAATGAGGTCAAAGAACTGCAGTGGTAAGGAGGTCAAGGAGGAGAAGCAGTAACAAGGTCAAAGAACTGCAGTGGTAAGAAGGTCAGGGAACTGCAGCAGTAAGGAGATCACAGAGGCAAAGTGGTAAGGAGGTCATGGAGTTGCAGCAGAAAATTGGTGGGGAGGTGAAACAATAAGGAGGTCGAGGAGCCAGTAAGGAGGTTGCAGAGGTACAGTGGTAAGGAGATCATGGAGCTGCAACAATAAGAAGGTCAATGAGCCGGTAAGGAGGTCAGGGAGGAGAAACAGTAATGAGGTCAAAGAGCTGCAGCAGTTAGGAGGTCATGGAGCTCCAGCAGTAACGAGGTCAAAGAACTGCAACAGTAAGGAAGTCATGGAGGGAAAAAAGTAATGAGGTAAAAGAGCTGCAATGATAAGAAGGTCATGGAGGTAAAGCAGTAACTAGGTCAAACAGCTGCAGTGGTAAGGTGGTCAGGGAGCTGCAGCAGAAAGGATGTCACAGAGGCGAAGCAGTATGGAGGTCACAGAGCTGCAGCAGTAAGGTGGTCAGGGAGGTGAAACAATAAGGAGGTCAAGGAGCTGGTAAGGAGGTCACATAGGTACAGTGGTAAGGAGGTCAGGGAGGAGAAACAGTAATGAGGTCAAAGAGCTGCAGCAGTAAGGAGGTCATGGAGCTCCAGCAATAACAAGGTCAAAAAACTGCAGCAGTAAGGAGGTCATGGAGGGAAAAAGTAATGAGGTCAAACAGCTGCAGTGGAAAGAAGGTCAGGGAGCTGCAGCAGTAAGAAGGTCAAAGAACCCGTAAGGAGGTTATGGAGATACAGTGGTATGGCTGTCACAGAGCTGCAGCAATAAGGAGGTCAAGGAGCCTGTAAGGAGGTCACAAGGTACTGTAGTAAGGAGGACATGGAGCTGCAGCAGTAAGGTCACAGAGGTATAATGGTATGGAGGTCACAGATGTGCAACAATAAGGTGGTCACAGAGCTGCAGTGGTAAAGAGGTCAGGGCAGTGAAGTGAAGCAGTAACAGTGTCAAAGAGCTGCACCAGGAAGGAGGTCACGAAGCTGCACCAGCAAGGAGGTCATGGAGTTGCAGTGGTAAGGAGGCCAGGGAAGCCGAGCAGTAACAAGGTCAAAGACCTGCAGCAGTAAGGAGGTCATGGAGGTACAGTGGCGGCGGTTTATTCCCAGGAGATTCCGGCAAGAAGTTCTGGTGGACACCCAGACTAGTGGTGTTCCGATCGATCGGTGACCGATCATTATCGGCCGATTTCCGTGAAAAAGTATGTGATCGGCGTATTCCGATCACAAAAGTCGATCACCTATAGCTCACATTGCGCAGGCACGCGGCGGGAAATCATCAACAAACATGTCTGCCGTGTGGAACTTTTACACCGCCTGTAAGAGTGATGTAAAGTTTGCATGCTGCAACACATGCAACGACAAAGTACCTCGCGGGGAAAACTTATTAAAATGCTTCAACACAACAAATTTAATACGACATTTAAAGAACAAACACTTGATAGAGTTTTCAAGGCTCACTGCAGAGAATGAAAAGACGACACCCGGAGCAGCAACAGTCAGACGGCAGTTAACGCAGCCTACACTTTACATTATTATTTTTTTTTTTTTACAAATTATAAGAAAGGTAAACAGTGTTTTTTCTCTTTGACAATGCACAACAGTTTGCTCATGCACAAAACAGTAAGCCATGCTCTCTGGTATTTTTGATTTATTAACTTATTTATTGTCTATTTGAATGCAACCTGCATTTGACTTTTTACTTGAGATTATTTGACTTAGGCAATGGTGTGAGATTTATTTGACTTTCTACACTATTTAGCCTGTTGAGAGCCTCAATGTTTTCACAAAGATTGTGTTATTGATAGCAGGTAAGTAATTTTCAGTTGTCCTTTTGACTGAATAGTTGCTGCATTGTGCCTGCAAGTTTTTTGTATTTTTTCTCTTGAAGTAAAAACAAGTTTTTGTCTAAATTAAGGTGATTTTATGGTTCCTTTTTTCCAGATCACGTAGCCAGTAGCACTCATCATAACTAAATTGAAAAATTTACAGTCATAGCTGGTCTATTTGTTTCTGCTCATTGCATAGCCACATTTCTCAAAAGACGGACCCCACTGATGCAAGGTTCTGAGGGCACTTAACTAAACAAGGAAATTATCTCTGTTGGACTAGAAGTTGCCCGCCACCATCAGAGGGACCAAAGCCCCCTCTAGTGGACAGAGTAAACAAATCAACATAAGTAATGGCACAAACAGCACCAATTAACTGAAGATAGCAAAGGCAGTAAGTAAACTGGGAGTTGGTGTAAGACAAAGCACGTCACTGACAGGATATGCAGAGAACAAGGCCAGAAGCGGCAGCAGCAGCCAGGTCCTGTTGGCTTAAGGCCCCAACAACACCAATCAAGTCCGTCATTCAGCAGCCTGACGTGATGCTCAGGTGATGGCTGCTTTGGCTATGTGGGATCACTTTATTTTTCATATTCTCAGGCTTCTGAAGGAGATTAAGGAAATATCCTGTGCAGAGGTCAGCAAAGCTCATTATCATTTACCTGTATCTGTTTCATAGCTGTAATGTCGGGTAAGCTACATTTCACTAACAATTTATGCAAAATAAGAGGTCCTATTTACCAAGGATTTGTAAGAACAAGCTTTACTTTAAAGACAATTCTGCTGTAAATATAATGCAAAACTTGATAATATATACTCTAGGTAACAGAACAGTAGGCAGCTGTCTTTAAAAGGTATGAATTTTATCGTTGGATTCCCCTTAAAAAAAGTACAGAAAAAGGAAAACCGGGAAGGTTCATCTCAAATTATCTTCCCTTTGGCAAATGCAAAGCAAACACATCATTCATTAGTCCTGTAGACTCCTGGTGGAGCATAGGGCCCCAACAACACCACGCCAACGGACTCTGTTCTGGGCCGTTTTCTTCAGCTGGATCCACGTCAAGCAAACAAATGCTTCTTATAAAAAGACAAACAAAAGTAGTGTGTGGATGCAGTGCTAACAGTCACTACATGTATAAGGGAGAGCAGGGACGTGCAGCAGATTGCAGAGCGGCGAGGGGGGTACAAGGACTTGCTTTCTAGAGCATCTTACCATCCCGGAGGCCATTGGCAGTTGCCGCAGCCGCCTCTGGAATCCCCTAATCACAAGAAAACTGACGCACAATAATCGCGTTTATGAAGCTGGTGGTCTTACCGAGTGCTCGCAGCTCCTGGTCCTGAACAGACATCGGTTTGCTTGGAGTCTTCTCCCTACTAGGGGGACCGCCGCTGTTGGCCGAGTTCTCTGACTGTGGGGGCAGCTGGTGTGGGGGCAGCAGCGAGTGGGGCCGGCCCGGGGGGTGTCCCAGGTGGGCCGAGGCTGGGGAGTAGGCCCCGCTGTACAAGCCCCCCAGGGATGCGCTCACCAGCTTGGCTTCAGACTTGCTTATAGATGAGGAAGAAGTGGAGGAGGATGAGGAGGAGAGAGCGGTGTGCTGGTCCTGGGGGGGCTTGGATAAGCTGCTGCTGCCCCGGCTGTGGCTCTTGGCTGCCTCTGTGACCCTGGAGTGCTCCTTCACAGCAGTCTGCTCCAGGCCTTGGAGGTAGGCGTCTGGGGGAAGCCCCGTCCTCTGCGGTAGGTGGGTGCTGTACACCGTGTGCCGTGAGGACCTGCAATTGGACACAGACAAATTCCTGAAGGAAGTTTCAGCGACCAGAAAAGCCTGCAGTATCTCCCCATAAGGCAGCAGCATCCACCTGAGGACCGAGGGGCCAGTGTGGTCGGGGGGCACAGGCAGACTCTGGCCCCCGGCGTTGTGTAGCACGCTGGGCCTCTGCTGCAGGCTGTCTTGGGTACGCGGGGACACCGGCGAATGCTGGTGGCTGTAGGAGCGTGAGGAAGGCCGAGCAGCACCAGCGCTGCTGCTTCCAGAGCTGTGCTCTGTGCCTGGCAGGATGAGGAGAGACAGGACAGTGAAGGAACTGGCCATTATCATTAAAAACATCACTGCCAGGACACTAATCGGTCCCCTGGACTGCCAAATAAAGTCTGGTTTACGATACAGTAATGAGCAAAATCACCAAAACGAGTTCAGAATGTAAGCTGAAAAGAGATAAGCTGGACAGCAGACAATTGTCATGGTGAGCTGGTAAAGTGACCACTCACCAGGTCGCCAGATGGGGGCGTGCTCCACGATGCCATGGCTCAGGGATCCAGGTTTGTCACGGTCCCTCTCTCGTTCTCGGTCACGCTCTCGTTCCTTCTCACGTTCTTTTTCTCTGTCTCTTTCCCGGTCTCTCTCCCGGTCCCGGTCTCTCTCCCGGTCCCGGTCTCTCTCCCAGTCCCTTTCCCGTTCTCGATCCCGTTCCCGATCAGTTGATGCCACCCCCTGGATCTTGCTTATGTGCGAGGGACCACCTGAAAAGACATTGGGGACCATATTCTTTACTCTATAACCTGAAACATGAGCTGTAACACGGTGACACTGACACCCAGGAGACTTGACAGCAAACTGCTTTTATGCGAATTTGGGGTGTTTCTCAATATGTGTACTTGACCATACTTGTGTTCCCACATACCCATTTTACGTCATCTTTCACTGGCGAAGACCAGTTCCAATACTCAAGAACAGAATAATGCAAAATGGTAAAAATCCCCGGATGCTGTTCTTGCCCCTATCTCAAGTATCAAGGATGCATCAGTTGCGCCTAACCAAATGAGACCAAACCCATGATTCACTGCACCCTAAGACTATTTTTGGGAAGCAAGTTAGCAAGACCGCTCTTGCCAAGAACACAAGTACGATCTTCACGTTCTTGGTATTGAGAAACACCCTTGGGCTTTAAACTCACCACTACCCAACATGCTTCCACCCCAACAACTAAATATTACCCAGTATTACTGGTGAGACGCTAGGTGTTTTATCATTTACATACTGCAACAAACTGAGTGACACTTAATTGCTTTTATTATTTAAGCACTCCTGTAAGGCTTTGTGTGTGCAAGATAGTGGACAATGAACAATTTACAGCATATGTATATTACACAGTTACGCATTCTGCCGCATTAGCAAGTACACAGGTGACAAAGTACAGATGTCGCTCACTCCAGACCTACCTGGAGAGATGGGTGAGGAGGTGTAAGAGCGGCTGGGGAAGACGCTGGAGGTCCCAGGGATGTAGGTGATGCGATCCATGGGGGAGCTGGTCGCCCCTGCAGAAGGAGGCACCAGGACAGGTAAGTGTGGGACCTGAGACAAGTCGATGATACCTGAGAAGGAGGGGGGAGAGAGAGAGAACTCCATTAAACAAATACCATTAAAAGACGTTTAAAAACACACACACAAACACACACACACATCTACCAGATATAACACTGAGAGGTCAGTGGTGGCATCCACTTAAACAGGAATTAAGGATAGGGAATGTTAACAGGCGTCTGTAAGATTCCCCAGCTGCCTGCAAACGCAGTCAAACTCAAAAAAGGATACGACTAATAAGAAAAAGGCAAGGCAGTAAGATGAACAGTGCAGCAAGCAGAGGCGTGAGCGCCACACTGCCCTCCAGTACACCGGACTCAGAAGGCAACAGAGCAGCACGTGTGGTAGAGCGGGCACGCGTGGTCGAGCCTCACCACGGGGGCTTGTGGGGTATGGCAGACCAAGGGGCTGGTCCCGGGGCGAGAGGCCCCGCAGCAGGTCTGAGCGCTGGGCAGCCATGGCGGCCGCCGGCCACTGGTGCATCTGCTGTGAGGTGATATAGTCGTTGAGCAGTGTTTGCCGGTTTTCCAGGGCCGCTGTGTCTGGGTAGCCTCGGATCAGGTATGGGGAGTAGTGGTGCGGGTAACCGGGTCCTGGGGCCAGGGGCCGAGGCAGGTAATACGCTGCTGCTGGAAGGGGGGCAAGGAGGAGACTCTGAGGCAGAGGTAATATCAGGTACGTACCTGTATCTAACAGGAGTGAGGCGGGAGAAGAAGGGCCTGTAAACACACACCCCCCTACCCCAGACAGACTGCCCCCGTACCTGGATCGATGGGGATTCCTCTGGGCAAGGCAGCGGGGTCAAAGGTCAGGGGGATCTGCCCACGGTACATCTCAGCTCCCAGGCCCTGCAGCAGGCGTTCATAGGAAGCTATTGAGGCGTGGTGCTCCGCTACAGCACTTGTCAGGGGAGACTTGTTGGAGCTCATCTCCCGGGGGGTGGGTGTGGCCTTGCGCTCCTGTGATTGTGTTTTATTCAAACCTGAGAAGGAAATGAGTAGAGAGAAAAGAACAGTGTCAAAGTGGGGGTGGGGGAATCTTGTACCCGGCTTGTACCAGCCTCACTGTCTGCTAGGGGCTGCATGGACTATTTGACTTTACTGCTCTGTGATGACTCTTTAATCTTAATGTTGAGTAGTCACTGATAATGTTATGACACTAACAACATGGACGCCTCAGAGAATACTAGTTACGTGGAAGTGCAGTCAAGAGAGATATTTTCTACTCAATATGATTTCCATACTTCCTACCCTGGGTGACTTCCACACTGTCTATGCAATATATCTTCCATACCACCTACCCTCTAGGACTTCCATGGTGTCCACCCACGGTGACTTCCTTACTGTCTATTGCCTTTGATACTGTCTACCCTGGGTGACTACCATACTGCCTATCCTGTGTCACACACATACATGTATGCCTAAATTCAGTTTTAAGCTAATCTAAGTTGCCTGAAAATGTAGGCATCTTGGTAGATTCCAATACCTTCTGATGCTCGCTGCCCTGATTCCCGCAAGGATACAGGAGACCCTCGATGAGAGGGGCCAGGATACGTTGCCCGCAGCGCCCCCTTGTGCTCCTCATAACCCAGCGGACTGTGGTGTGCCCTCCCCCCTGGCTCAGCCCCGCCCCCCAGGGCCAGGGGGGAAGCCCGGGACAGTGAGCTGGCAGTGCTGACCACAGCGCTCGGGCGCGTCTTGGGAAGGGGCTCGTCATAGGCTCGGGGACGCTCTGTGTGGGGCGGCATGGCGTGGTGAGAGCGTGGTGAGCTGGCAATGATGGAGCGCACATCATGGCGCTTTCCGGAGCCACTGGCCTCCTGCTTCATTGGCGTACCCTGTGGCCAGAGAAAGGAGCAAACCAATCAGGCAGAGCATTCGCAGTGACGGGAGTAGGGTACGCGGCTACCGACTTTGCAGGGTACTCAGCTACATGGCAATCTACAGCATAGTATGCACGTATATGCAGCTATTTACAGCGAAGGCTATGTGGCTACCGATGGCGTAGGCCATGCACATACATGGCTATATGGCTACTTACAGTGTAGGGAACATGACCACCAACAGTGTAGGGTACGTGGCTACTGATGGTATAGGGTACACGCAGGTATCAACAGTGTAGGGCAGTGTTTCCCAACCCAGTCATCAGGGAACCCCAGACAGTCCACGTTTTTACTCCATCCCAGCTCCCAGTCAATCAGGAACAACGAATACCTGGTACAGGTGTGCTGGGAGCTGAGAGGAAGCAAAAACGTGGATTGCCTGGGTTTCCCCGAGGACTGGGTTGGGAAACACTGGTGTAGGGTACGCGGCTACTGACCGCATAGGGTACGTGGCTACTGATGGCGTAGATTCCACACATTAGTATAAATCAGCCTTCAACATAGATTTACCCGTCTCCGACTCACCTGTGTTATGGAGCCCTCCTTGGCAGCCTTGCCCCCCATGGAACCCTCAGGGGCTTGTCGCAGCTCCTCCCGTGGGATCTCATGAATCGAGCGCCCCCCTTCTTTGACGGTTGCCACAGCACTGTCGTGAGGACGACCCTTCAGAGAATCAGGCCCCCTGGAGGGGGGCGAGCCCTCCCGCTTCATCTGCTTCACCTCCCGCCTCAGGTACTCACTTTGGTCCAGGTGGCGCGGGATGCCTGTTGGGAGGGGGGGGATCTTAAAGGCTACTGCTAGGGAAACTTCAAAGGGACACTAGCCATCCAATCCCCAGCATGCTACCTTGTGAGATGGACCCACGGATGTGGTGGGACTCTTTGAAATGTGGGCTGTGGCGGTCCTGCGGCATAACTCGTTCAATCAGCCCTGGGGGATAGAGCAGAATGGCTCGAGGTCAGCTGACCAATCAAATCATCTGGTCAAATCAACAGCTATTTGAACTAAATTTCAGTGTCACTGGTCAGAATGCATCTTACAAAATAAAGCAAAACCTGGGAGAAAAAAAAGGAACCGGCGATTTGCTGAGCGCAGGGGTCAAGAAGATAAATACCTTCACAGTTGGGGGCAGACAGCCCTGTGGCATCCCGCAGAGGCAGCCCCCGTGTAATGCCCCCCTCCATGACATCATAGGGCCGCTTCAGACCCAGGAGCTCCCCACGGCCCTCCTCCTTCGGAGTCTGTGCCATTGCCCCTGCAGACAGAAAGGCCAAAGAGCAGAGAAGTCAGCCAGCACGATCTACCCGGACAGGCTGGCAGAGTCCACATGACCTTACTTAGTTATGCTGCACAAGGGGATCTGCGGCTGTACCTTGGGGAGGTACTCAACCTGATACATGTAAGTAAAATATCCCCTGTTTTAAACAGCACAGCAAGAATTCCTTCAGATGCCAAAAAGAAAAGAGTAAAGGTCTAGAGGAGAGAGAGAGCCAGGTGCTGGGTCATAGTGTACTGAGCAGCCAAGCTCACCGTGCATGGTGTGAAACTCACGTTCATAGGTGAGGATGTGGCCGCTGACACCCTCATAGACCACGTGGGGCTTGCTGAGCGTCTCGTCACGCGAAGCCTTGTACAGCACGTCAGCCGGGGTGCCCTGCATGCCAGAAATCAATGGGGATACAATGCAGTGTCACCCAAATCCACTGCTAATAACTCAGACAACCAGCATACAAACATAACCGACTATCTTACAATGTGCAAAAGATAGAAAAATTAATTACAAATATAACTGAAAGAAGGAAACTCAAAATCAAAAAGGCAAAATGTGTCTTCACACAGAAAGGAAAAAGCTGGTAGTGGTCCTTAACACACTGATCCACCGGGACCTCCTCTAACCGGCAGCAGAACGTACTTCTGCGTATCACACCTTTGGTTTTTGTTAATGGGCCGTTGCATTAGCATACTGCTCACCAATCAGGAAAACAATGGGACAGTCGGTAATCCACACAGTAGCAGAGACACTCTCACCCCAAAAAGACGTGAACCCCATGATACAGTCGTAGTTATGTCATATTTTAGTTGTCAACGATTTAAGTACTGCTTTTGATATATTAACAGCTATATAATATCTTGTGAAATTAATCTTAATCCCATATGGTAATAAAAGCCTCGCTTTAATAGGCTAATAATTTTTATACCAAAAGAACTTTAATGGTTCTTACAGTTGGGTATGGGTGGTCTTTTTCTATTGAATAGATATAAAAAATTAGACAGGTAATGTTTTTTCAATTTCATTTCATATGTCAGTGTACCAACACAAACATAATGACAAGCTGCTTTAGCCAAAAAACTGCATTTATCTGTTGATTTCAAATAAGAACCAAGGCCACCAACTTTCATCAGCTGGCTGGAGTGAGATTTTCAATTCGAGATAAGTCTGTGCACACACACATACACACACACATACAGACACACAGACAGACAGACAGACACACACACACACACACATACAGACAGACAATATCTTGCCTGAGCGTGAGAGTTTGAATGTGCGTCACGCCAGATGCATGAGAGTTGGAAACCCTGAAAATGTACATTTTTTGTTTCATCTGAGATGATTTGTATAAAATAATATTACTTTATAGAGTTACTAAAAAGTATAAACAAACTTTTTAACTAGAATTTTAAAACACATCCTGTGTGTGAAAACTTTTCAGCTGTACGATTCCAGAACAGAGCAGCCTATCTATTAGGAGCATTACGGCTATTTGACTGAGGGTGTTAGTGTTAATAATAGCAGTGAGTCTAATGGAACATTAGCGCAAACAAGAGGGCTGCATACACCGAAGCATGTCTTGCTTGGCAGTTAAAGGAGTTTGATGTTCATTGGTGTGGGAAACGGCGGTTCTAGTGTTACAATAAGGAATATAAGAGTTCCTGTACCATGGCCAGAGGCGGGTTATAAAAATGTCAGGGGGGATTAGTCGGCTTGGATCACTTTTCCTTTCTGATTTGATTACAGTAAATCCCAGCAATACAAAACCTGATCCCAGAGGGTGAGGGGCAGGGCAGTGCCAAAGGTCAGGGCTGGGGCACAGAGCCCGCAAGGGGTGGCCGCAGGTAACTGGAAGGGGTCTCCATGTTGACCAAAGGCCGTAACGGTCCCATTGGCAGGTTTACCTGCGCGTAACGTGAGCTGACCGTGTGAGCTCTATGCCTTGTTGACAAGGTATCTCACCCTTTTGCTTAGTTGTCCACTGAGATAGAAAATGAGAAACCGCCACAGAACTGTTATTTCCTAATAAGTAGGTAAACAGCAATGTGCTTCAGTGCCAGCGGCAGCAGCTAGCCAAGAGCAGGGTAAACACAGAGTTTAACGGAGGACAGGGGTGGCATTGGGAGCCCGTCGTTATAAGGACAGGAACATCAGAAAAGCTCCGAGGCAGTGTGGGTAATCTGCACTTAGGTAGCACCTCCCACACACGTGACTGTGGGCAGGGACACAGGGCCCGAGAGGTGAATGAATTGACTAGAACCCCTCACAGAAACATATGAATCCCCATGTCCCTGAATTGAACTGAATCTTGCTAGACTACAAAATGAAGGCTTTGCTACTTGAGCATATAACAGCTAGCCTACAACATGCCTTTCCTGTTACCATAACTACTCCGTGTCTGCTTTGCTCTTCAACTTTTCCTTATATAAAAAGCTGCAGTAACGTAGCTGTTTTGGTGCCTACCTGAGTTATAGAGCCTCCGCGGTATGAGGGGGGGTCCTGGTGGACCCTCGTACCTGGCAAGCCCTTGGTTATGCTCCCGCCCTGGACTGCTGGCACAGACACTGCAACAGCAGCACATAGACCGAGGTAAAAAAAAAGACAGCCTCCTTAGGGCAGTGGGCAGGCTGGGGGGCAGGCTGAGGGGCAAGCAGGCTGGGGGGGGGGGGCCGGCTGG